>SSNP01000057.1:2807331-2856847 GCA_006937955.1 Pachypanchax playfairii | reverse complement strand
CACACTGTTGCTGGTATTTTGGCCCATTCCTCCATGCAGATCTCCTCTAGAGCAGTGATGTTTTGGGGCTGACGCTGGGCAACACGGACTTTCAACTCCCTCCAGAGATTTTCTATGGGGTTGAGATCTGGAGACTGGCTAGGCCACTCCAGGACCTTGAAATGCTTCTTACGAAGCCACTCCTTCGTTGCCCGGGCGGTGTGTTTGGGATCATTGTCATGCTGAAAGACCCAGCCACGTCTCATTTTCAATGCCCTTGCTGATGGAAGGAGGTTTTCACTCAAAATCTTACGATACATGGCCCCATTCATTCTTTCCTTTACACGGATCAGTCGTCCTGGTCCCCTTGCAGAAAAACAGCCCCAAAGCATGATGTTTCCACCCCCATGCTTTACAGTAGGTATGGTGTTCTTTGGATCCAACTCAGCATTCTTTCCCCTCCAAACACGACAAGTTGAGTTTCTACCAAAAAGTTCTATTTTGGTTTCATCTGACCATATGATGTTCTCCCAATCCTCTTCTGGATCATCCAAATGCTCTCTAGCAAACCGCAGACGGGCCTGGACGTGTCCTGGCTTCAGCAGGGGGACACGTCTGGCACTGCAGGATTTGAGTCCCTGGCGGCGTAGTGTGTTACTGATGGTAGCCTTTGTTACTTTGGTCCCAGCTCTCTGCAGGTCATTCACTAGGACCCTCCGTGTGGTTCTGGGATTTTTGCTCACTGTTCTTGTGATCATTTTGACCCCACGGGGTGAGATCTTGCGTGGAGCCCCAGATCGAGGGAGATTATCAGTGGTCTTGTATGTCTTCCATTTTCTAATAATTGCTCCCACAGTTGATTTCTTCACACCAAGCTGCTTACCTATTGCAGATTCAGTCTTCCCAGCCTGGTGAAGGTCTACAATTTTGTTTCTGGTGTCCTTTGACAGCTCTTTGGTCTTGGCCATAGTGGAGTTTGGAGCGTGACTGTTTGAGGTTGTGGACAGGTGTCTTTTATACTGATAATGAGTTCACACAGGTGCCATTAATACAGGTAACGAGTGGAGGACCGAGGAGCCTCTTAAAGAAGTTACAGGTCTGTGAAAGCCAGAAATCTTACTTGTTTGTAGGTGACCAAATACTTATTTTCCACCATAATTTGCAAATAAATTCTTTAAAAATCAGACAATGTGATTTTCTGGATTTTTTTCCTCATTTTGTCTCTCATAGTTGAGGTATACCTATGATGAAAATTACAGGCCTCTCTGATCTTTTTAAGTGGGAGAACTTACACAATTGGTGGCTGACTAAATACTTTTTTGCCCCACTGTAGTGTCTCTGCTTCTCTCTGTAGGAAAACAATGACAGTACCTCCAACAGTGGTGGTGTTTCAATTTTGAATGCAATAAAAACAGTGAAACAGCTGCCCCGGCCCTGAAGCAAGACTTTTATTTGATACAGGACTTGCTAAAGCTTTGGTCACAATAATCCACACAAACACATCGTTTGTATGAAACTCTTGTTTCCTACAATATCTGTGGAGTCGGGCACAGTTTAAATATAAATGTCTTGCATTTGTTTAGTGCTTTTCTAATCTTACTGGCCACTCAAAACACGTTTATACTCCAAGTTTCACATTCACCCACTCACACAACCTGATATATAAATCGGGGGAGGGGGTGGAGCTAACATTCATAAAACCTGATTCATAAATCGGGGGGGCTACATCGAGTTCAGTGTTTTCCCCAAGGACACTTTGGCATGCGATGGTGGTGGAAGAAGGAATCGACTCGCCAACCTTCTGATTGAAAGATGACCGCTCCACCCGCTGATCCACAGCTGCCGTATTTACTACGGGAAGTTGATACAGCAGAGCAACTTGATGAATTCTTATAATTATGATGTGATTTTCTGTCATACGCTGGCTGCAGAGTTCTTACTCTCTTGATGTGGCAACATTGGAACTTTCCCCGGTCTACCGATGACCATCTTATGAAAATTATTTTCATAAGAAGAAAGACCCCCATGTGCAACTCACAGCAAAATATGAAGATCCTGTAACTGTCAATGCATTTTGTCACAGAATATACACTCACCGGCCACTTTATTAGGTACACCATGCTAGTAACGGGTTGGACCCCCTTTTGCCTTCAGAACTGCCTCAATTCTTTGTGGCATAGATTCAACAAGGTGCTGGAAGCATTCCTCAGAGAGTTTGGTCCATATTGACATGATGGCATCACACAGTTGGCGCAGATTTGTCGGCTGCACATCCATGATGCGAATCTCCCGTTCCACCACATCCCAAAGATGCTCTATTGGATTGAGATCTGGTGACTGTGGAGGCCATTTGAGTACAGTGAACTCATTGTCATGTTCAAGAAACCAGTCCGAGATGATTCCAGCTTTATGACATGGCGCATTATCCTGCTGAAAGTAGCCATCAGAAGTTGGGTACATTGTGGTCATAAAGGGATGGACATGGTCAGTAACAATACTCAGGTAGGCTGTGGCGTTGTAATGATGCTCAATTGGTACCAAGGGGCCCAAAGAGTGCCAAGAAAATATTCCCCACACCATTACACCACCACCACCAGCCTGAACCGTTGATACAAGGCAGGATGGATCCATGCTTTCATGTTGTTGACGCCAAATTCTGACCCTACCATCCGAATGTCGCAGCAGAAATCGAGACTCATCAGACCAACGTTTTTCCAATCTTCTATTGTCCAATTTCGATGAGCTTGTGCAAATTGTAGCCTCAGTTTCCTGTTCTTAGCTGAAAGGAGTGGCACCCGGCGTGGTCTTCTGCTGCTGTAGCCCATCTGCTTCAAAGTTCGACGTACTGTGCGTTCAGAGATGCTCTTCTGCCTACCTTGGTTGTAACGAGTGGTTATTTGAGTCACTGTTGCCTTTCTATCAGCTCGAACCAGTCTGGCCATTCTCCTCTGACCTCTGGCATCAACAAGGCATTTCCGCCCACAGAACTGCCGCTCACTGGATATTTTTTCTTTTTCGGACCATTCTCTGTAAACCCTAGAGATGGTTGTGCGTGAAAATCCCAGTAGATCAGCAGTTTCTGAAATACTCAGACCAGCCATTCTGGCACCAACAACCATGCCACGTTCAAAGTCACTCAAATCACCTTTCTTCCCCATACTGATGCTCGGTTTGAACTGCAGGAGATTGTCTTGACCATGTGTACATGCCTAAATGCACTGAGTTGCCGCCATGTGATTGGCTGATTAGAAATTAAGTGTTAACGAGCGGTTGGACAGGTGTACCTAATAAAGTGGCCGGTGAGTGTACATGGTGGAATTGGACAATATCTCCAAGATTCTGTGTTCTTCATCACATCTGCTCAGAACTTTCAGCAAAAGCTTCTAATTTTTAAGCTGACAGTAATACAGAGAGACTCCAGCTGCACCTTCTACAGCTGCAGCTGCAGGATGGAGAAGATCTATCAGCTGTAGCTGCTGCTTTAGAGGACCTGGAGAGAAGATGCCACGCAGATGGATGCAGGAAAGGATCCAGAGACAGAACCTCTGCAGGATGAACCAGATTCAGTTCTATGAACTGGATGGCAAGTCAGAAGGAACTGTAACACTTTTGCCAAACTGTTGCATCATGTTGCCTCACGCTTCACGCTTCACGAAAAATTAGAAGTGAGTGCAATAGTCTGGAAACAACAGCTTTTTGTTGTGATTATTTTATGTCCCTGTAAAAACATGCAGAAGTAAATAATCCCTGATCATTATACGCTGTGCTTAAAGTGTTTGGAAGGCAATGGACCAGCATTACTATACAGAGGGTTTGCATGGTGTGCGTTCATGGAAAATATGTACCAGACCATTAACTTGGTCATGAACTTCAGAATGAGCCTCAAACACTTATAAGGCTGACTGAAGGCATTTGCAGCCATTTGTATGGGTTATTGTGAACGAGGCTTTAGTCATAGTAGATAAAAAGATTAATCTCCTCACAGAAATCAGACTGTGAGAAACTGAATTAGATACTATTTTCCAGAAAACCACATTATTAACAGAATGTGAGCTCATGAATCCATCAGTCAGAAGCTATAATACGATGACAATCCAACAAGATAATAAAACTAAAAGAGATCCACATCCTTACAATAAAGACAAATGGATGAATGTGAATTTTAAAAGAAAGATTTTCCTTTCACAGCCTTCCTTTTGTCTTCTAATCAAAGGGAAGAAGCTGCTTTCAACAAAAACTTTGATCACAGAATATGGATTTTCTTAAGATTTGAACTGTAGACAGAAATTTCAGATATAAGTTGGTTTTATTTTGAAATAGACTGGTAATTACAAATGAAACATTGATAAAACGTTATCATTGTTCTTTGAGAGAAATTCTATGGCTGCTAGAAACTGTAGTGGAAGTGAATAATTCACTACACAAAGGCAGATTTTGAAGTAACAGTATAATAAAAGATGAAACGCTCATTCTTACCTCCCAGTTGATATCCATTTCATGTGGCAAATGACCTTCGATTTTGATATTTTCAGGGTTCTTGTCTGGGGCTGTATAAAAAAAAGAATATAGATTTTGTCAGCATTGTTAGTGAAAGAAATCTCCAGTGAAAGAGGTGCACAAGAGAGCAGATTTTCAACAAGACTGAATTCAATTATGTGGCAGCTCTGAGTGTTTTAAAGTTCACAGAGCCGTAGTGTTGGCAGCTCAATTGGCCAAAGGGACCTTTAAAAAGTATTCTAAACATTGAAAGGATGTCAAACCTGCAGGGGGGGTTTTGTATCTCTCTGTTGGCTCACTGGGAGGCCCCGTCCCGACAGCATTCACACCACGCACGCGAAAGCGATAGTCGACATGGCCGTGGAGTTTGAGGACAGCAGAGTTGTGGTTCCCAGGTACTCGAAGCAGTACCTTCCAGTTTCCTGGCTCCCTCTTGTTTTCTTCATATTCAATAATAAACTCTGTTGACAGGCATAAAAACAATAAGAGGGGTCACTTGCTGTTACGTTTCTTCTAAAGGCTTGTTTATCACACCACCAGCTATGCAGAATAGTCTTTATACTCTCTTACTGCCTCGTGTTACTCAGGGAGATAAATAATTGTTCATGTTTGGATGAATCAATAATAATAACAAGGTGGTATCAAACAAATCTGTTGTACGTGCAGCATTATGCTCAAAAAGCTGCGTGACACACTGATACCATTCATATATGTAAACTGCAGTGATGTAGTGAACACTGTGATGTGTACATACATGGATGATTAACTTTACCAGTGATCGAGCTATTGTGATCATCCCCAGGGATCCAGTTCAGTTTCACACTTCTGCTCTTGTGGTCAGACAGGACTGGGTCTTCTGGTGCATTTGGGACATCTGGAAATCCCCACAACAGAATTGTTTGAGAAAATCACACACAACCAGCTCTTCAGCAAGAAAAGGCCAAGAGAACAAACGCTCAATCAAATCATCCCAAGAGTCAGAGGATGTGGAACAAATAGAATCACTGTATTTTCAATTGTGAGATGTCAACAAATTGGTGGTTAGAAGAAACTCTGCTGTGTAAATAAATCCACAGTCTGTGTTTTCTGACATTTTGATCATTTTACTATAGTGTGATATCTAGACATAGCTCTGGGGTTTTAGTTCTTTGGCCTGGAGAGGAAATAGTGTTCGAGTGTTTACTCACCTAACACCATAAGAAGGGCTGAGGCTACGTCTCGATCCACTGGGGTCTTTGCTACACATCTATACACACCCTGGTCTTGGTGGCTCACATTGATAATGTTAAGAACACTGTCCTCTATGAGGTATCTGTTGAAGGAGACAGAGAGGTAAAATACTGACAGTAACTGAGAAGTGAAATGATTTAAAAAGAGTAAACAACATTCTATATATTGTACCGTGAATTCCCTGTATAGTTGAAAGTTATCTCTGTATCATCTTTCTCCCACAAAAGCTCAAAGTCATTGCTGAAGGACTCGTCGTACCGTACCAGACAAGAGAGCTGGGCTGTGGTACCTTTTAAGATTTGCAGGTCCTCTGGGGCCTCCACTATTCTAGTGGGATCTTCCACAAGAAGGACAAGTTTGTTAAACTGAAAGAACTGTGAGTTGCTGGAAACTTTTCAAGAGCAAAATTGTTTACCTTTAACATAAAGCGAAGCACCGATGGCAAAGATTCCCTCAGTGTTTTTAGCTAAACACGTGTACTGTCCAGCGTCGTCCTTCTCCACCTTGTAGATTTCCAGTGAGCCGTTGTCATGAACCTTAAACCTGGGACTGTCGATGTATTCAGAGGAGTTATCTTTACTCCTGGAAAACAAACAAATGTTCAATTAATTATTGTGTCTATGAACCGGAGACAACCAGTTGACATGTACTGCTCTCTCTTGAGCTGTTTTCATACAGACGTTCCAGAATATATGCAGACAATTCTATTCGGTCTTTAATCGGAGTTGTCTTTTCAGACGCGCCACTGTTTTGAATGCAAACACCGTATCGGAGAACATCCACTGTTGTTACTAGGTCTTCAGCAGGAAAAGTTCAGGAACAGATTACGCTGACAGACTCCAGAACGGTGCTTTCAGACTCAAAAGCAAAACTGACAAAGTCCAGAACAGTGGTGTTTTCAAGGCCTGTCTGAAAGGGACATTGGTGTGTTAAGTGAAGAAACTGTATACACTCACCACATGATTGTAGAAGGAGGAGAGCTGAAGACCTTACAGTGTATTATCACTTCTTTCCTCTCCACTGCAAAATAAACTTCTCCATCATTCGTCAAAATCATAGGTTGTAGGTCTGCAAAGATCAGCAAGAATATTCACTTATCAGTCAAAAATAGCTTGAATTGTTTCACTGAGGAGGAAATCAAACTAAACTAAGCATCAGCATCAGCATTAAAAAAGCACACAAAATAGATTACAATCTGCTGAATACAGTGAAACAGTAGTTTTAGGTTAAATCAAGTGAACATATTGTTCCTTTACTTGGATTTAAAAAAAACCTCTTTACTATATAAAATAAAGATATTTGGTTTGTTGAGTTGTTAGGAATGTAATCAGTAATGCTTTATTTGAGCATATGCACCGTATCAGATGTAGCCAAAGCTTCTCAGTAACATTTTCTGTCTCTGCTGTTTATTTATTGAAACAGCAGCTGTGATTTAGCATTCAGAGTCCGTCCAGTTATATTAGCTACTGTGTCACAGAGTGCAAAAGCTTCATACAAGAAGAGACAAAAAGCAACATCCTGTATTTGATATTTTATCAGCATTCATTCAGCAGAACAGTTTTGTCTTATGGTAATGTGTGTGTAGAATATAGGGAGTACTTGTTAGCATATAAATAGTAGAGAAGCTTGTTGTTCTGCATTGCTAAACTGAATGACGTAATATAGCCAGCAGACAGCCAGCAGACAGCCTGCAGATAGCCAGCAGACAGCTTGCAGACAGCCTGCAGACAGCCTGCAGACAGCTTGCAGACAGCCAGCAGACAGCCTGCAGACAGCCAGCAGACAGGCTGCAGACAGCCAGCAGACAGCCTGCAGACAGCTTGCAGACAGCCAGCAGACAGCCTGCAGACAGCTTGCAGACAGCTTGCAGACAGCCTGCAGACAGCTTGCAGACAGCCTGCAGACAGGCTGCAGACAGCCTGCAGACAGCCAGCAGACAGCCTGCAGACAGCCTGCAGATAGCTTGCAGACAGCCTGCAGACAGGCTGCAGACAGCCTGCAGACAGCCAGCAGATAGCTTGCAGACAGCCAGCAGACAGCCTGCAGACAGCCAGCAGACAGCTTGCAGACAGCCTGCAGACAGGCTGCAGACAGCCTGCAGACAGCCAGCAGACAGCCTGCAGACAGCCTGCAGATAGCTTGCAGACAGCCTGCAGACAGGCTGCAGACAGCCTGCAGACAGCCTGCAGACAGCTTGCAGACAGCTTGCAGACAGCCAGCAGATAGCTTGCAGACAGCCTGCAGACAGCCTGCAGACAGCTTGCAGACAGCCTGCAGACAGCCTGCAGACAGCCTGCAGACAGCCTGCAGACAGCCTGCAGACAGCCAGCAGATAGCTTGCAGACAGCCTGCAGACAGCCTGCAGACAGCCAGCAGACAGCCTGCAGACAGCCTGCAGACAGCCTGCAGACAGCCTGCAGACAGCCTGCAGACCGCCTGCAGACAGCTTGCAGACAGCCAGCAGACAGCTTGCAGACAGCCAGCAGACAGCCTGCAGACAGCTTGCAGACAGCTTGCAGACAGCCTGCAGACAGGCTGCAGACAGCCTGCAGACAGCCTGCAGATAGCTTGCAGACAGCCTGCAGACAGCTTGCAGACAGCCAGCAGATAGCTTGCAGACAGCCTGCAGACAGCCTGCAGACAGCTTGCAGACAGCCTGCAGACAGCCTGCAGATAGCTTGCAGACAGCTTGCAGACAGGCTGCAGACAGCCTGCAGACAGCCTGCAGATAGCTTGCAGACAGCCTGCAGACAGCCAGCAGACAGCCTGCAGACAGCCTGCAGACAGCCGGCAGACAGCCTGCAGACAGCCAGCAGACAGCCTGCAGACAGCTTGCAGACAGCTTGCAGACAGCCTGCAGACAGCTTGCAGACAGCCTGCAGACAGCTGCAGACAGCCTGCAGACAGCCAGCAGACAGCCTGCAGACAGCCTGCAGACAGCTTGCAGACAGCCTGCAGACAGGCTGCAGACAGCCTGCAGACAGCCAGCAGATAGCTTGCAGACAGCCAGCAGACAGCCTGCAGACAGCCAGCAGACAGCCTGCAGACAGCCTGCAGACAGCTTGCAGACAGCCTGCAGACAGCTTGCAGACAGCCTGCAGACAGCCAGCAGACAGCCTGCAGACAGCTTGCAGACAGCCTGCAGACAGCCTGCAGACAGCCTGCAGACAGCCTGCAGACAGCCTGCAGACAGCCTGCAGACAGCTTGCAGACAGCTTGCAGACAGCCAGCAGATAGCTTGCAGACAGCCAGCAGACAGCCTGCAGACAGCTTGCAGACAGCCTGCAGACAGCCTGCAGACAGCCTGCAGACAGCCAGCAGACAGCCTGCAGACAGCCTGCAGATAGCTTGCAGACAGCCTGCAGACAGGCTGCAGACAGCCTGCAGACAGCCAGCAGATAGCTTGCAGACAGCCAGCAGACAGCCTGCAGACAGCCAGCAGACAGCTTGCAGACAGCCTGCAGACAGGCTGCAGACAGCCTGCAGACAGCCAGCAGACAGCCTGCAGACAGCCTGCAGACAGCCTGCAGATAGCTTGCAGACAGCCTGCAGACAGGCTGCAGACAGCCTGCAGACAGCCAGCAGATAGCTTGCAGACAGCCAGCAGACAGCCTGCAGACAGCTTGCAGACAGCCTGCAGACAGCCTGCAGACAGCTTGCAGACAGCCTGCAGACAGGCTGCAGACAGCCTGCAGACAGCCAGCAGATAGCTTGCAGACAGCCAGCAGACAGCCTGCAGACAGCCAGCAGACAGCCTGCAGACAGCCTGCAGATAGCTTGCAGACAGCCTGCAGACAGCTTGCAGACAGCTTGCAGACAGCCTGCAGACAGCCAGCAGATAGCTTGCAGACAGCCAGCAGACAGCTTGCAGACAGCTTGCAGACAGCCAGCAGACAGCCTGCAGACAGCCCGCAGACAGCCTGCAGATAGCCAGCAGACAGCTTGCAGACAGCCTGCAGACAGGCTGCAGACAGCCTGCAGACAGCCTGCAGATAGCTTGCAGACAGCCAGCAGACAGCCTGCAGACAGCTTGCAGACAGCCTGCAGACAGGCTGCAGACAGCCTGCAGACAGCCAGCAGACAGCCTGCAGACAGCCTGCAGACAGCCTGCAGACAGCTTGCAGACAGCCTGCAGACAGCCAGCAGACAGGCTGCAGACAGCCAGCAGACAGCCTGCAGACAGCCTGCAGACAGCCTGCAGACAGCCAGCAGACAGCCTGCAGACAGCCTGCAGACCGGCTGCAGACAGCCTGCAGACAGCCTGCAGATAGCTTGCAGACAGCCTGCAGACAGGCTGCAGACAGCCTGCAGACAGGCTGCAGACAGCCTGCAGACAGCCAGCAGATAGCGCAGACAGCCTGCAGACAGCTTGCAGACAGCCTGCAGACAGCCTGCAGACAGCCTGCAGACAGCCAGCAGACAGCCTGCAGACAGCCAGCAGACAGCCTGCAGACAGCCAGCAGACAGCTTGCAGACAGCCAGCAGACAGCCTGCAGACAGCCTGCAGACAGGCTGCAGACAGCCTGCAGACAGCCTGCAGACAGCTTGCAGACAGCTTGCAGACAGCCAGCAGATAGCTTGCAGACAGCCAGCAGACAGCCTGCAGACAGCTTGCAGACAGCCTGCAGACAGCCTGCAGACAGCTTGCAGACAGCTTGCAGACAGCCTGCAGACAGCCTGCAGACAGCCAGCAGACAGCCTGCAGACAGCTTGCAGACAGCTTGCAGACAGCCTGGGCTCCTCACCACTTTATGGGCATATGCCAGCTTTTTGGGTATATGTGTGAAACATCACATTACACATCACTCAGTAGTCTGGAAATGACTCTCTTTATCACATCCTCATAAACACTGTGAAACAAAGACCTTGTCTATAATGTTTTGTATGTTTATGGACTGCAGAAAAACATGGTTCAGAGAAAGGAAACAAATGTTGTACTTACTCATGATCATGATGTTTGCATTGGATAGGAGAGTTCCATGTCTGTTGGAAGCTTCACACTGATAAACTGCGCTGTCAGAAGGTTTGGTGTTATATAACACAATGGTATTGTCAAAAATCTTCCTGTTGGATGCTGGGGAATCTGTAACGGACAGTAGATCCACAAATGTTTATGATCGCCTTCATCTAAACACATCAGTTAATGTGAGCCCCCCATTCACTGACACTCCAGTGATCTACAGGGAGACACTCTATGATGACATTCTATTCCTTTCAATACACACATAATTCCCCTAATGACCATTTTAAAATAACTGTTGATCCTCTGCTGACTATTTATTGAATTATAAGTTGTCTTTTGGCTGTTGCAAACAATTATACAATAAGATTTTGTCTAATCAGTTAGTCGATTGTATCACCTGTTGATGTTATTAACTTGTAGAAAAAAAGAAAAGATCTGAACTATGACCTCTTCACCTTGAGTAAAGGTAACAAGGTATTACTTGACTGATTTAGAGGAAAGTAAAAACTACAAAAAGAAAATGGAATCAGTCAAAATCAGGATTTCTTTGACCTTGTTAAAGTTCACAGCCTACATCACCCACAGTGCCATTTCAACACAAACAGTTCAATAACAGGTTTTATTTTTAGCAACAGCTGATGACAACTATCACAGGTTTTCATTCCTGTCAGTTTTAGCCAGCGTTTACTTAAGAGACACTACCAGCACAAATCTACCAGGACAAATTTACCAGGACAAATCTACCAGGACAAATTTACCAGGACAAATCTACCAGGACAAACCTACCTGGACAAATCTACCTGGACAAATTTACCAGGACAAATCTACCAGGACAAATCTACCAGGCCAAACCTACCAGGACAAATCTACCTGGACAAATCTACCAGGACAAATCTACCAGGACAAATTTATCAGGACAAATCTACCTGGACAAATCTACCAGGACAAATTTACCAGGACAAATTTAACTGGACAAATCTACCAAGACAAATTTACCTGGACAAATCTACCAGGACAAATTTACCTGGACAAATCTACCAGGACAAATCTACCAGGACAAATTTACCTGGACAAATCTACCAGGACAAATCTACCAGGACAAATTTATCAGGACAAATCTACCAGGACAAATCTACCAGGACAAATTTACCTGGACAAATCTACCAGGACAAATTTACCTGGACAAATCTACCAGGACAAATGTACCTGGACAAATCTACCAGGACAAATTTACCAGGACAAATTTACCAGGACAAATCTACAAGGACAATCGTGTTTTCTTTCAGAATCATCCAGGTCTTTTTTTTTTCCAAGTAGTACCACAACAACTACATTAAAGATCACTGGTGTGACTATCCAGAAGAACAATGTTTCCTTTCAGTCTATTAATTTAACCAAAATCTGAAGAAAAGTGTTTTGAAATTCAATTGAACACAATTTTTAATAATGTAAAGGAAAAAAACAGAACACAATGTTGCTTTTGAAAAATTGTACAATCCAACACTCGACCACCTGCATTTACACTTAAGATGAACTGAGAATGGCTGCAGCCATCAGCTGAGGTGTAAAACATGACACACACCAAACACAATGTTCTAATGCTCTCATTGCAATCTGGTGATTTCCATCATGCTTCTCGCTCCTACATTTTCAATTTCACATTTGTCAAATGATTTTTATTCATTTCTTTTTCAAAAAATGCTGCAGTTTTATCATTTATTTAAAAAATTTATAGAATATATTTTCATATATATCATTTCAGTTTTTCTTGGTTCAGTAAAGAAGAACATGTTCAGATTCTCGGACTTGACATTATTTACTCAGAATGTAACATGTGGATCACAGAGAAAAGATACGTATCTGTCTGCTGTCAACAATTCAACTTCAGAAGACTTGAATCTGTTTAAGCACTTTTTTGGCTAATTAGTAAATAAAATATACACATAAGTAAAATAAAATGCAAGTGCAAGACGTCTATTATATCAGAATGAACAAGGAGCAGCACACAGCTAACAAGATTTTAAATTTAAATAGTGCCATACCAGTGTATACCAACATTTACTCATTTCAGTCACCTAACAGAAATGTCTAATCAATAAAAAATGTAAATTAATCAATACTATTACCATTCACAAAGCTAGAATTTAAATTAAAAAGTGCTTCAACCTAATCATTCCCTGAATAATTTCCTTCACTTTTAAGTAATTTAATTTATATATAAAAATGAAGCAATAAATAACTTGATTGATTTTCTTTTTTTTGGGGGGGGGGTCAGTCTGGGTAATATGACTTGCTTTTGGAATAAAATATTTTGACATTGATGTGAGGTTGGTAGAGACTGATGTGTGACTGACCCTGTAGAAGTTCACCGTTCACCCTCCATGTGATGGTCGGCTGTGGGTTTCCCCTGGCAGAACACTTGATGAACACATCTGAGCCAATCATACTGAGCTGAGTCTCTGGCTCTGACACCCACTCTGGAGGCTCTAGGAACGCACAGTCAGCATTATGTTGAGTGTCTGACTATAAAAGACTCTCAGTATTTGAGAGAGCACACAAGCAGTTATTCAGTGTCTATTATTGGATCAATAATAGAATAGTTAATAAAAGTGGCCGAGCGTATCATATGGACAATATTCTCCACACAGTGATTTGTGTAATTATCTACTATCACTACTTTCATATTCTTCTGCTCATATTATTTTCCAGATTCGCCTAAAAAAACAAAGTTTTTCTTTATAATAATAAGTTGAATTTAAGGATGAAGTTCCCCAAAAAAGTCTGATTATACAGTGACACCTTCACAAGTAAAAGGGTAAAGACAATGTAAAAAAAGACTAAAGAAAAAAATATATTATTCATGAGTACTGTAATACCTGGTGCTTTTTATAAATATGATTTATGAAGAACTGCTGTTACCTTCTACTGTCACTGTGAAATGATGGACAGCTTCTCCAAGTAGGTTCTTTGCTTTGCACATGTACTTCCCACCATCCTCCTGTTCAGCTCTTGGTATGATCAGCAGTTTCCCATGATTCTCTTGTCTTGCCTTAACAGGAAGAGGATGGCCTATTTTCACCCACTCCACCTTTGGAGTTGGACTGAAAAATATGCAACAAATACTGACTTTTAAATCCAATTCAGTATGTCTGGAGTACGATACACTGACAGATAATTGCTTAGCCAGAATTTTTAAAAATGCATTGAGTCCATTTCAAAAAAGGTTTTGGTGTGTTTTATTTGTTAAATATTTTAGAGTATAAATGTATTAAACATTGTGGTATTACTCACATTCCTTCAGGAATACACTCCAGTTCCAAATCTTCTCCTTTGACAAGTTGTTTCTCTGATCTGACACCAGGGGGCGTCAGGAGTGAAGGTCTTCTCTCCAAAATTGCATTAGCTGATGAAGAATGCCAGATTATTTGATCATATTATTAAAGAATGTATTTCAACTGTTTGTACCTGCACAGAAATTCTTCAGACTTTAAACTTACCACTTTCTGAACTGTCACTTTTTCCTGACATGGAAAGTGGATGACACATCATCACAGACACGCACACAAAGAAAAGACACATTGAACATGAGCACAATGTGGATGCATCATGGCAAGATCAAAAACAAAACATAAAACCAAATCCAAGTGTATAAATAGGACAACATGACAATGAGATGGCTTTGAAGCTGTGAATGGGGTCTCGTTGGAGGTACAAACACTCAAAGTTTACATCCTGCTGGTTTGAAAAGCAAGCCATGTTTGATATTTACTTGGTTTAACATTGACAGACATGGCAGTCTTCTGAACGATGGTTCGTATCTTTGGGAAGGAAGCAAAGCAACAGTAGTCTCTCCTGCTGTCCTTCTCCACCGCGTGGGAGAAGTAAAGGTCTCCATTTAAACCTGTGGACACCCGCTCGTCCTGTTGGATGTGCTGGAGGTCTGGAGCACAAGAAGATGCAAATAATAATTTAATAGTTACAATTTTAATTTTACGTTAAGCAGAAACACACTTGATTTCTAACAACAATAGAGAAAAGTTTGTAATGTTAAAATGAAACATTTAGATCAAGACTCAATACTTATTTACATAACTGTGATATAATGTAGACTTTACAAGTTGGTCAAAATCTTGTTGATGCAAATATTTTCTATATTTTTAAAAAAGCATCTTGGACTCATTTCAGCTCTTTCATGATGCCCCAGTTCATATTTTAATAAAAGACAATCTAATTATTTCGATGTTCATTTTAGCAAAATTGACAAATTAGATTTAAAGCAGGAGGATTTTTAAAATACTGACACATAACAGTTACGTTCAAGGGATTTATTCTAGGAGACAATGAAAAGTAATGTTATAATGTTACAATATACTGACGTATACACATGTCTATGGTAAAACATTTCTCTTTATGTATCTTTATAATTGACATGAAGTATTACGTACTGATAGTCATCCAGTAGATCTGCAGAGGAGGTATACCAGTGGGTGGGTCACATTTCAAAATAAAAGCCTGGCCTTCCTCCACCTCAACAGGGTCAAGTGTTTCTTTGGGGAATTTCGGATCATCTAGAAAAAAACAAAACAGAAAAACTTTATACAACAGAGAAATCTGTCATGCTTCTTTCTTCCAGAAGATGGCAGTAACAATCTTAGAAAAAATTAAAGGTTCAGTCTAATGAACGATATGAAGCTTAGAAAATATTTACTCTGTTTTCTTCTTGGCTCTCAGAAAGAAAACAAACAACACTAACACTAATGGGTGAAGCTCTGACACTAATACTGGGCAGTTGCTTGTCCTAGCTGAGCGTCCTGTGGAGTATATTCTTCTTAGAAACACACTTCCTCCTGAAGTGAGGGAGAAAATGAAAGATTTTGCAAAAGAAAAGATGAATGGGCCAAGTTTAATAAAATGGCTTTCTAGTATTAAGCTGTAGATGAGATGCTAATAGGGTTTCACAGCATCACCGACATTCTGCAGTTGAAAAACCATGAGACGATTACAATGACGAGGTACAGGCTGGCTTTAAATCACTTTGAAATTAGTGTAACAACATTCACAAAAAGATGAAGGTAACTCACTGGGCACAATGAACTCAATCTCCCTGGATATGGCCGTCCCCAGTTTATTTGAGGCGTAACAGCGATAGATTCCTTGGTACTCTGTAACATTCCCCTTATTAGGAATCACAAAGGTCCCAGAATTCACTCCTTTCTTCAAATGGGGGTCTACAGAGAGGTTAAATTCCTCGCCATTCTTTGTCCATCTAAACCTACATAAAGAAAGGCAGTATTGAAATGTCAAATGATTCAGCTGAAACTGCAGATCCTTTCATTTTCCACAGTTAGAAACCAGATCACCCAAATGCAACATGCAAATGGTAAAGAGATGTTATTGTTGTTTATCAGTGGCTTAATAGCAGTCAAATAGACACCAACACTTTCCAACTATCATTTAAACTGTTAGACTCAGTACTCACTCTGGCTTGGGATTCCCCTTGGCTTCACACGTCATTTGGAAACTCTCATCAAAAGGGAAGGCGATGAGAGAGCTGGGTGACTGAGCTGTGATGGAGGGCAGCTGCTCAACTGGGAAGAAAACAAACAAGCACACATAAAAAATAAGACACAACAAAGTCCTTCAGACAGAATCCATCCTACCTAACTGGTTGGTGGTAGTAGATTCTAATCTGAGGATACAGAGAAACAGATTTGAACAAAATGTTTTCTGTGAAAACTACAACTATGACTTTACATTTGAGCTAACTTATTCAGAACACTAATAACTAAAATACAAAGCATGGGATTCTGTTTGGATATTTTACATTAACAAAGCACATAATAAAACTGAATTCAACTTTGCACATTTGAGAGAGTTAAAATCCAGATGTGTGAACCACTGTACCATTATGTTTATTATTCTATTCATGTAGATGCAGATTTTAAAAAACTTTAAAATCTTGGATAACACTTCATTTTCTGCTCTTTCTGTTCTTATGAAGACAAGACAGCGGTTGTGTTATTTGAACCTGATTCAGGACATGTCCCTTAATTTCCATATAAAACATGTTATCAGGACTCTTCCACCTCCACAACTTTCCTAAAATGATTCCGAAAAATAGTAATTTTTCAGAATGCTTCGATTACTTCTAAACTTGATTATTGTAATTCTTTATTATCAGGATGTTCTAATAGTTCAGCTGATCCAAAATACTGCTGCCAGAGTTCTGATGAGGAGAGATCATATTTCTCATGTTTTAGCATCACCTATTTGGCTCCCTGTGAAATCCAGAATAAAGTTTAAAATTTTATCTCTCACATATAAAGTTCTAAAACTACCAAACACCATCTGATATTGTTCCATATGTTCCTAACAGAGCACTTTGCTCTCAGACTGCAGGTCTGCTTGTGGTCTCTAAAATTTTATAAAGGTAAAGTGGGAGGAAGAGCTTTTAGTTATCATGCTTGGTTGAATGTAAGGTCTACTATGCTCAGTAAAAATTAAATCAAATCAAAAATACTTTATTAATCTCTGAAGGGAAATTAGGTGTTGTTGTAGCTCAGTTCTTCTTCAGGGAGCCATTGTAGAAGGTTCTAGCTGTGGACAGGAGGGATCTCCTGTAGAGGGTTCTAGCTGTGGACAGGAAGGTTCTCCTGTAGAGGGTTCTAGTTGTAGAGAGGAGGGATGTCCTGTAGAGGGTTCTAGTTGTAGAGAGAAGGGCTCTCCTGTAGAGGGTTCTAGCTGTGGACAGGAGGGATCTCCTGTAGAGGGTTCTAGCTGTGGACAGGAAGGTTCTCCTGTAGAGGGTTCTAGTTGTAGAGAGGAAGGATGTCCTGTAGAGGGTTCTAGTTGTAGAGAGGAGGGCTCTCCTGTAGAGGGTTCTAGCTGTGGACAGGAGGGATCTCCTGTAGAGGGTTCTAGCTGTGGACAGGAAGGTTCTCCTGTAGAGGGTTCTAGTTGTAGAGAGGAAGGATCTCGTGTAGAGGGTTCTAGTTGTAGAGAGGAAGGATCTCCTGTAGAGGGTTCTAGCTGTGGACAGGAAGGTTCTCCTGTAGAGGGTTCTAGTTGTAGAGAGGAAGGATCTCCTGTAGAGGGTTCTAGTTGTAGAGAGGAAGGATCTACTGTAGAGGGTTCTAGTTGTGGACAGGAAGGATCTCCTGTAGAGGGTTCTAGCTGTGGACAGGAAGGTTCTCCTGTAGAGGGTTCTAGTTGTAGAGAGGAAGGATCTCCTGTAGAGGGTTCTAGTTGTAGAGAGGAAGGATCTCCTGTAGAGGGTTCTAGCTGTCGACAGGAAGGATCTCGTGTAGAGGGTTCTAGTTGTAGAGAGGAAGGATCTCCTGTAGAGGGGTCTCGGTGTGGACAGGAGGGATCTCCTGTAGAGGGTTCTAGCTGTGGACAGGAAGGTTCTCCTGTAGAGGGTTCTAGTTGTAGAGAGGAAGGATCTCCTGTAGAGGGTTCTAGCTGTGGACAGGAAGGTTCTCCTGTAGAGGGTTCTAGCTGTGGACAGGAAGGATCTCCTGTAGAGGGTTCTAGCTGTAGAGAGGATGGATCTGCTGTAGAGGGTTCTAGCTGTGGACAGGCAGGATCTCCTGTAGAGGGTTCTAGTTGTAGAGAGGAAGGATCTCCTGTAGAGGGTTCTAGCTGTGGACAGGAGGGATCTCCTGTAGAGGGTTCTAGCTGTGGACAGGAAGGTTCTCCTGTAGAGGGTTCTAGTTGTAGAGAGGAAGGATCTCCTGTAGAGGGTTCTAGTTGTAGAGAGGAAGGATCTCCTGTAGAGGGTTCTAGTTGTAGAGAGGAAGGATCTCCTGTAGAGGGTTCTAGCTGTGGACAGGAAGGATCTCCTGTAGAGGGTTCTAGTTGTCGAGAGGAAGGATCTCCTGTAGAGGGTTCTAGTTGTAGAGAGTAAGGATCTCCTGTAGAGGGTTCTAGTTGTAGAGAGGAAGGATCTCCTGTAGAGGGTTCTAGCTGTGGACAGGAAGGATCTCCTGTAGAGGGTTCTAGTTGTAGAGAGGAAGGATCTCCTGTAGAGGGTTCTAGTTGTAGAGAGGAAGGATCTCCTGTAGAGGGTTCTAGTTGTAGAGAGGAAGGATCTCCTGTAGAGGGTTCTAGCTGTGGACAGGAAGGCTCTCCTGTAGAGGGTTCTAGCTGTGGACAGGAAGGTTCTCCTGTAGAGGGTTCTAGCTGTGGACAGGAAGGATCTCCTGTAGAGGGTTCTAGTTGTAGAGAGGAAGGATCTCCTGTAGAGGGTGGTAGTAGTAGAGAGGAAGGATCTCCTGTAGAGGGTTCTAGCTGTAGAGAGAAAGGATCTCCTGTAGAGGGTTCTAGTTGTGGACAGGAGGGATCTCCTGTAGAGGGTTCTAGCTGTGGACAGGAAGGATCTCCTGTAGAGGGTTCTAGTTGTAGAGAGGAAGGTTCTCCTGTAGAGGGTTCTAGCTGTGGACAGGAAGGATCTCCTGTAGAGGGTTCTAGTTGTAGAGAGGAAGGATCTCCTGTAGAGGGTTCTAGCTGTGGACAGGAAGGTTCTCCTGTAGAGGGTTCTAGCTGTGGACAGGAAGGATCTCCTGTAGAGGGTTCTAGCTGTGGACAGGAAGGATCTCCTGTAGAGGGTTCTAGTTGTAGAGAGGAAGGATCTCCTGTAGAGGGTTCTAGCTGTGGACAGGAAGGTTCTCCTGTAGAGGGTTCTAGCTGTGGACAGGAAGGATCTCCTATAGAGGGTTCTAGTTGTAGAGAGGAAGGATCTCCTGTAGAGGGTTCTAGCTGTGGACAGGAAGGATCTCCTGTAGAGGGTTCTAGCTGTGGACAGGAAGGATCTCCTGTAGAGGGTTCTAGCTGTGGACAGGAAGGATCTCCTGTAGAGGGTTTTCATTTTGCAACATTCATTTGGACAATCAACTCAACAGACTCCAGATCAGTCCCCAGAACAGAACCAGCCCTCGCCTGCTCTGATGCTCCGCCCCCAACAGATGATCACACTTTCCACAACAGACTTATAAAAGATCCTAAACATCTTGCTGCAAATGTTGAAGGATCTAAGCTTCCTGTGGAAGTCCAGTCTGCTCTGTCCCTTCCTAAAAACAGCGTCAACGTTATGTTGCGCCCCCACGGGACAGTGGGGGACTTTGAGAACAAAAAAATACGTTTTTCCTACATTATATTACCGAACTGGCTCAGACTATCATTTCAAAAAGATCATAGATAACTCCTAAAAAGTGGAAAACTTCAGATTATTACTTTAATAGTTTGTCTCAATGTGACCTGTGATGGACCTGTGATCTTTTCCAGGTGTACCCCCCCCCCCCTCATCACACCATGACTGCTGGAGATAAGAACTGGCCCTCTTGTGACACTAGCTACGTTTACATGGGCACATTTAATCGGAATAAACGCCCAATCGGATAAAAAAGACGTCATGTAAACATGTCAACCCGAATGTTTTGATCCGATGCAGCCTGATCCGAAAGAAATTTACTTCCGATCGAGAGGGGTGGTTTTGTCCGATCTCCATTCGGATAGACGTGCATGTACACACCCATTCGGAAAGAAAGGGTGAAAAGAGCCCTTTGCGCATGCGTACAACTTCAGCGTGACGTCTTTCCACTTTCGCAGACTCAAGTAGGAAACATAGCGGGAGGTAAACAGAAGTGGTCTGCTGGTGCAGTCATCCTGTCATCCTGCTCTCCTCTCCTGTGGCGGAGGAGCAGTAGTAATATGTATTCAGCCGCTAGCTTGGTTAATGCGACCAGTAAAAACCCAAACATAACGGTAATCACCCGCAGAGGGTCCATATTGGGGAAAACGTGAGTCAGCTCGAGCACACGATGGGGCGGGAAAGACGTGCAGAAAGGACGGAGTTTGTTTACTTTTTTTTCTTCCCCCGGAAAGACAACTCGCTGTGCGCATGCTCAACTCATTTAACCTGATTGAGTGCTTGGTGCATGTGTACTCATGGCATGATCAGATCATTTCAGTTAGTGTCCATGTAAACAGGGATTTGGGAAATCAGATCGACCAAGATTTTAATCAGATTGGGGAAATTTGGCGCATGTAAACGTAGCCAGNCCCCCCCCCCCCCCCCTCATCACACCATGACTGCTGGAGATAAGAACTGGCCCTCTTTTGACACTGATCAGGAACAAGCAGGTATAGAAGCAGTTGTTATAATGTGATCATGATTTTATTTCACCCCATGAGAAGATCAGTGATTTCTTAACACCATCTGATAAAAGAGGTCAGATTTTACCAGATTGTCTATCCCTCTATTGAAATGTATAGAGAATTTTGTGAGACCGTTTTTTTTCTGCTGTAAAACTCACCCTTTAGTTTATGGGATAATGAAGTTTAAGGAGTTAAAGGATGGATGTTAACACAAAACCCAGATGAAAAGCAAGGTTCTATAGATAAACATACAGTTACTATAGTGTAAAGACTGATGAGTTATGACACTGACATCTGAAAGTACTACAGCTAAACTCAAACAGTAAGAGAGAAGCAACATTTTTAATGCCACTTACTGTTTACGTAACCCAAAACTACATAATCCATGGCAGCAAGGGAAAAACGAACAAAACAAAAACAGTCAACAGTTTAAGATAATTCACAAATATTCTCTATGCACCAATGTCTTAAAAAGCACAAAATTCAAAAGATTTTCTAACATGGATCTCTACAGTGAATTACCCCTTTCAAAGAAATGGTTTGAACTGTTTTTATTTATTTATTTTTTAAACAAATCCTTCAGAGATTTTTCGGAATAATTTAGGAAACGTTTGATATGAGAACCGGGATGCGACACATATACAGACCGACACACAAAAAAGAAAACCTGATGGATCCAGTTGGAACGTTTTTCTTTGGTGTGATTTATTTACTTGCAAATTGTTTGACATATTTTCCAGATAAAGCAAATCTGAAGTTGAGTGAAAATTAAAAAATAAATAGAAAACAACAAAATGCATAACAAAGCGAGCTGGTGGCATTGGGGGTTTTTGAGGAGCTGCACTTGTTCCTGGTCCCGATTGGAGGATCAGTGGGGACAGAAGTGGGGGCCAGATGAAGGACCAGTTTTACCTGGCCCCTCAATGTGGGCAAAGTGGGTAGCCCCTGCTGCTCTTCAGTGTCCAGCCAGTGTCATATAGCACTACGGTTTTGGGGGATAGGGCATGGTGGTAGGGGAGAATGCACTCCCCCCTCTTGTCCCTCAATTTTACTAATATTATAAACATGTAGGGACAGGGGGCTCAGCTCTAGGGGGCGGGGATTCCGCTGTCAGCCAGCAGCAGGATGTTGTCACCTAGACCGCCCTCTTCTTTTTTAATTTACTCGTGTCACATACATCATTACCTACATCACAGCACACACTGACGACTCATGCTGAATGGGTGAGAGGGGTTGTTAGGGGCCCCACCCTCACGGCCACTGCTGCAGGTTCTTCACCAGCTGGGCGTGGCTGTAAGGTGGGCGCTGCCTCCAGGTGGTCCAGGGGGTGCTGCCAACGATGGATATGGCTAACTTTGGTTTGGTGGCTGAATTCACTGTGTAGGCGTGCGCCTAGTCAGGATTGCGGCTGACCCCTGGGCTCTAGGATCTCTGGGTCCTGGCCTGGCCCTATGCCGGGGGTGGGGTGGTGTGCTGGGTTCTGGGGCTCTTTGGCCTTTGTCCACTTAGGGCGCCCTCTTGCTGTGGGCGGGGGCTACTCTGTGGGTGCCTTCTGTACCAGCAGGTGGTTGATGGTCTGCTTGGGGCTGCTGTGCCCCCTGGTGTTCGGACCTGGAGTGCTTCGGCGCCCTTTGGACCGGGCTGGTGGTTAATTAATCCACATTATAGGTTTATTGTACCTTTTCTGTGCAGTCACAACATGATAACTACATAAATACAAACACACACACATGTATATACAGACAGTACATATGAACATGGACACACAAACAGGCATGTGGTCAGACACACTGATGCACAGAGACTGAAATCTACACACACTAATACATACAAAGCTCTCACACGTACACTAAAACACACACATGAACACATAAACACATACGCACGAGCAAACAAACCTTTTGTGTATAATTAAATATTTTTGTATCAAAAAAAGTTATAAATATGAATAATTAATTAATAGTATGTAATATCCGTATAATCATTATTAACAGCAACAAAAGTATTTGGACGGTTCTGTTTTTGCCTGTTTTTGTTGTTTCTCCCTTCCCTCCCCTTGTACCTTACTTCCCATCCAGAACCAGAACCAGATATGGTCCGTTGTACCTTAAATAAATACATTGCACTATACAACAGAAGGGGTAAATTCAACCTCAGCTGTTGTAGAGTAAATCTGTCCTGATGTAATAAGGCACCCATGCGTGAATAAATTAATGTGCAGTATTCCACTTCATATCTACAATACAGGTACAAGAAATATTCATATTTATAACTTATAATTCATTTAACAAAACTCCAGTAGTCTACCTCATGTAATATGCAACTATGTTTATTCATCAAACTCCACTAATAAAACTATTTCCATCTTTTTTTTCCCCTTTTTGTTGTGATAATGTCTGAAGCTAGACTTCAGTAAATAAAATGTAGTTATGACATTTGTGTAAAGTTCTGGATGTTCGGACACTAGCAGGAGAAGTGAAACATGCGTAAAGAAATTCTTAGGAGGAAAGAACTGTTCAAGGACAGAAAACAGAGAACTTCCTGAACCTGTCTGTGTTGGATCTGCTTTGAATGGATCATTTATGGTTTTAAATGTAGCGGTACAGCCATTACCAGAAGGGCAATGACTATTAACCCTTTAGGTGCCAAAGTGTCCTCATAAGGATTATATCATTTATTAGCATATTACCATGAGGTTGTAACTCTAAAACCATGATCTATGTTCAAAAGCATACTGTCTTGACCAGAATACTGTCCACACCTTATGGCTTACAGCTGTATGTTGCTTTATCTTCTGATGATACTGCTCCTCTACACTCCTTTACACAGTGTTTATATGATATTAATATCTGCATGTCACATAACTTCTTACAGCTGAACACTGATAAAACAGATGGTCCAAACAGAAAGTTGCAGTTCTACTTGTTCCGTGTCTCTAGAATGCAAAAATGAAGAGGTAACATGGGTGTGATCACGCACAGAGATCTGCAGGGGCCTTTTATCACATGGGAAATATTTCAAAATTAGGTGTTTTTTTTAACCAAAAAGTAGATTGAATAAAATTAATTGATGCATTTATAAAAAGTAAATTGGATTAATGCAATAGACTTTTTACAGACCTTCTGAAATTTGCTTTTCACAGACTGCAGCTAATTTAAAATGCTGCAGCTCGTATTCTCACTGGTACTAAGTAATCTGAACACGTCACACCTGTTCTTAGTTTTCTTCACTGGCTGTCTGTTGAAAGCAGAATAAATTTTAAGCTTTGAACGGCCTGGCACCAAGTTCTATAAGAGACATTATAATCCCTTACATACCGGTCAGATCACTCAGGTCTTCAGAACAGGGTCATTTAGTTTTACCTGCCATCTCGTTCAAATCAGCCCACAGACACACACTCACATGCTCTCTAAATTGTTTTAAAAATAACTTTAAATTTGTTCGTATTTGCACAAACATTTGGTTATTTTTTATTATTTTATTTTAATGTTGTATTTTGATATTAATGCTTCTTTCTCTGTCTGTGTGAATGTGTTTTCTGCATTATGGCACTTTGGCTGTAACAGTGTTTATCCAGTGAATTTGATTTGACATAAGTTGAAACTTTATAAATGTGCACTTCATTATGTTCTAAAAATACCATGTTCTGCAGACTTTAATGGGATTTTTCAGACCTTTAAGACAAAGTGCAGAAAGTGAAGGCCTTAAAAGTCATTATGGTTTACATTTATACATAAACTCAAAAGAGAAACATCGTGTTCCTTAGCAACTAAATGCTTTTTAAGAGAATACTCCCAATTCATTTTTTAAATATGTACATCTTGTTTGACACTGATTTGCTGTTATACAACATTAACTAGAGGGAGACGTTTAATTCTAAACTTTTCTTCTCAAGCTCAACAGAAAACCTCTGCTCGTTCTACTTTTTCATTCCTGGCAGGAAGTGATAAAAGCTGAACTTTCTACTTTAACGGGTTATTAACTGAAAACTTGAAATTGCTTTGTGATGTTTTGAGTCTGTTAAATAGTTTAATCAGAACTCACCCTCTAGTGGAATCTCAATGGCTGTAGTTGTATGAAAGGAACACATACAGGTGATTGCAAACAGCATGGTGACATGTCCCAGACTTCTCTGCAACCTCATAGTTTTGCTGTAGGATCTAGAATGTTCTCAACAAACAAGTGCTCTCCTGAGCGTCCTCAGTTCATTTCTCAGGTGGGTTGAAGATGTTGTACCTGTGAAAGCAGCACAGATGGAGAAGATTCATGAGTTCAGACACACATCTGCAGACAGTAAAGAAAACCCCAAACATCCTGACTGGGAGCCCGACGGCTCTCTGCTCAGCCTTCCAGAACAAGGCACACCATAAATGTTCTTTTTCATTCAGCAGATACTTTGGTTGTGTGAAATTTTGCCTTTAAGGTGAAATTTGTTTTTTTTGTTAAAGTCTCTCATTCTTCTTCTCCCATGATGTTGCAGTAAGCTTCATAAAGACAAGTTTTTCACCCTAGAACACGAACGTCGGGTGATTTTTACCCACACGAGTCTTGTCATGAAATTTTCATTGTGAGTAATTTTACATAGGTGGATAAAACGGTATTTTATACGGGATATTATATCAGGTAAAATATCCAATGTTAGTGATGGTGATGAATGGTGAAGAAATGTTAAAATTAGTAATAAATTATTTAAACATTCTAGGGTTAAGACAACCATCAAAAGAAATAAACAATAAATAAACAAATCAGGAATCTTTGGATTTTTAAATTATTGTTGTTGATGTTTAACATTAGTGAAAGAAGCAAAATTAAGTCCAAATCTCAAATCAAAATCAAAATTTCAATAAAAATAGATCACTTTAAAGACTGCATTGTTCTGATAACAACGACAATAACGGCAACAATTGTATCTCATATTGCAGTAAAAACACAGATCCCTAGGAGGATACATGAAAAGCATGGATAGTTAGTCGGACTGTGTAAGCTGTCTGCGCTCACATAGACAGACTGCAAACAGACCAGAGTCTGGATGATAATGAGGAAAGGTCTGGGGTGTTGAACCGGGGGATCCCTCGGAGCTCTGATGGCTCAAGTGATGCTCTGTAAATCCTTTGAGGTGTAAGTTATTATTCCTCCTTATATTAACTCTGACCCGGCTTAGCAGGTCACACTGGAGTAATTAGGTCAGCAGCTAACATAACCCCAAAAACAAAAATAGAGTGATAAGACAATCATTAGTCATTTAGAGACGTATAAACTCCACTCATGTTGCTTATCCAGAGGGAGTCTGTCGTTCATCTACAACATACGTGATTACAAGAAGAACAACAAGGACAAAGCTCATAACTGCACGAACAGTAATATTGACAACAAATCCTAATAATGTACAAAAGAGCATGTTGCTGTGTGCTGTTAAGAAGCAGTAACCCAAATATGAAATGTACGGTAACTGTTTAACAAGCAGTACATCTATTTTTTAAATAAATTTATTTCATTCAAATATTTTAAAAATAAACACACACAAATAAAGCATATATTAGAAAAAAACACATTTGAATGAAAAGGAGCAGATAAAAGAAAAAAATCTTATGATTTCTGCCCCTTTTTACAAAAGAAAATTATCTGTCAAACACGATATTATAAGCTCAGTCACTTTCTGATTTTTATATATAATCATTGACAATTTAATTTACCTTTTCATAATTACTTAATACATTTTTTAAATATCAAGTGAACTTGATTCTTTAATTTTTCTGTTAAGGGCATTCCACAATCTTACACCATTTACAGAAATATTACATTCCTTCATTTTGGTTCTGAATTCAGTATTTTTAAAGACATCAGTTTCTTTTAACATGTACCCACTCACTCTCTTATATGAAAGATTTTCTGAATATTATTTAGGAGTGTTACAGACAACTCGATTTTTTAAATCTTCCTGCTGCCCTGATAAAATCAGGAGGTAAGACTGAGGTCAAACTCTAGGTTGAAATGTAATGAAATAATTGATCACAACACTACTGATAATTACTGGGATAGACGATGAATTACTTTTCCTGACACGCCTGCCCTTGTTTTAAGAACCCAAATTTTACTAAAAATAAACACTCAAACCTTCAGCCTAACAGGTATAAATAATCCACGTCAAGGTTTATCTGTGATCCGCCTGAGTCAGATTTGCCTTGATCAATGATATATATTGCTGAATACCAATTAAAGGCAAGAAGTAAGAGCTTTATATTAAGTGGTTTGTCCTTTAATGAGACTGGCCTAGTTGGGCAAGCGAAGGGGGGGTTACTCATTATCTTATGTTACCAGTCAAAATCTTTTACCTTTGAAAAAGCTTAGATGGATTACATTTAGTTCAAAATGGACCTTTTGATTTCGTTTGTTCTCCTTTACTTAACATTATGGAGCACCAGCCCAGCAACCTGGCTGAAAGAGGCCCACTCACAGCCCCCTGAACCTCAAACCTTCTGTGATTAAGAGACCACAGGCTGTTCTTAATCCCCACCCCGGCAGCCATGACACTATTGTGAGATTGATGAAGCTGGCAGGAGGTTAAGAGTTGCTCACTGTGGGAAGGCCTGCATGAACTCCAACCTTTCTCAGTTAGAGCTCAGAGGGGACAGAAACTCAGTGCCAGTGGGGTACATAGAAGGAAATTAAGACGTGTGCCAAGTTTAATCTGAATTTTTACATTAAGGCTCTCTGACTTGACAGATTTAGAAAAGTCCCCAAAATATTTCCTTATCAGCTTGACCAATGTTTTTCTACAAACACTATTTATTTTAGTGAAATTATTCTAAAATAACTATTCATTACTCATCTAAAGTAAATTGAGAGGCCTTTTTAAACCATAACAAGTAAACAGTGTATTTTGGTCCTTTGAAGGCTATCAACTGTTGTTTTTACCAAACACTCTCCATTTTTAACTGGTACTGAGTGAAGTGCCTCAATTTTCATTACCCTGAATAAGAATTGCAGGAATACAAACATTCAAACACAAATTCACAGTTTATATTCAGCAATTGAGCTGCCAAAAAACTGGGATGAATAATTAAAGCAATGCCACCAATAATTTAGTTAAATTGCTTTTTTTTCTGACAAACTGTCAAAAAATCCAGCAGCAAAACCCTCATTGTTCCTGCTTCAAGTGATAAAGTTGTAGAAGAAAGACATAAAAAATGTTATTACACACTGTGGTTTCCAAACAGGAATCTGTGACTGTGAACGAGGCGTTGTTGCAGAAACGTAAACAAACACTATGAATGAGAGACAGATTGAATGGAGATTTTATGTGGGAGTGGCATTCGAGAATCAGGCAGGTAACAGGTGAACGGCAGGAACACAACATGACACTAACTGTGAAAAATGACAAGATTTGACATGATTAATGACATTTGTAGAACTTTTGAAATTAATAGTAGATTGGATATAGGTCAATAGTTACCTAGCAACTAATTTTAATGTTTCTTCAATTTTCTTCACCTTCCTTCACCATCACTAACATTGGGAATATTTTATCTGATATAATATCCCAGATAAAATACAGTTTTCATCAATTTATGTAATGAAAATCTAATGACAAGAATTAACCTTTCGCTGAGTCCTGCCCCTCTTAGTTACTGTTGCTACGTCCAACAAAAACGACAGGGTGAGCCATTTATATGGATGCACCTTAATAAAAAGGGGATGGTTGGTGGTCAGCTGTGGCTCAGTGGCTAGAGCGGTCATCCTCCAACCTGATCCCGGCTTCCACTGCCAAACGTCGAAGTGTCCTTGGGCAAGACAAGGACACGCGAGCACCAGCCCAGCGAGGGCCAGCCCACCCCCCCCGGTCCACACATCGGGCTGCGTGAATGCAAATCCCTGTAGTGTGAAAGCGCCTTGAGTGGTCTGAATGACTAGAAAAGCGCTAAACAAATACAGGACATTTACCATATTAACATCCTGTTTGTGGCACATTAGTATATGTGAGGGGGCAAACTTTTCAAGATGGGTGGTGACCATGGGTGGTGGCCATTTTGAAGTTGGCCATCTTGGATCCAACTTTTTTTTTTAATAGGAAGAGGGTCATGTGACACATCAAACTTATTGGTAATTTCACAAGAAAAACAATGGTGTGCTTGGTTTTAACGTACCTTTATTCTTTCATAAGTTATTTACAAGTTTCTGACCACTTATAAAATGTGTTCAATGTGCTGCCCATTGAGTTGGATTGTCAATGCAACCTTCTTCTCCCACTCTTCACACACTGATAGCAACACCGCAAGAGAAATGCCAGCACAGGCTTCCAGTATCCGTAGTTTCAGGTGCTGCACATCTCGTATCTTCACACCATAGACAATAGCCTTCAGATGATTCAAAGATAAAAGTCTAATGGTGCATTCACACCAGCCACTTTGTCAACGTCAAGCAACGCTGATAACGCTCCAAATTTGACGTTTGAAGTTGAAGCTCATAACGCCTTCCAGTCAGAGCGCATAGGCGTTTAAGCTCGTAAAGCCTGACTGAAAAAGAGCGCGAAGGCGGGGCTTCCTTTGTTATCGGATGTTCGGAGCTATGGCGGATCATATTGAGACAGTGGCTTGGATTTATTTACTTCATAGATCTAGACAACGTCGACGTCGGGTGCATCAGCGCCGTTTGTGGATACACGCCATTCTTCAGATGCGTTCTGAGTTTGGTGAGTTTAACCATTTGCTCCAGGAGCTACGTTTGGATGAGGTAAAATTTATCTTCCATTTTGGCTGATCCCGCTTCTTTCCGGCTACGTGCTGTGACGACTTACGTCACTACGATGAGACGCTCTGATTGGTTGACATGCCGCTTCAAGAGCGTTAAGAGCATCAAAAGTTCAGCTAGCTGAACTTTGACCTTTTCTAGCTTTTCAAGCTTTTCAAGCGTCAACGCCTGAAACGCTAGAAAAGCTTGAAAAGTTGCCGCTCATAATGCTCACAAAGCGACGCAGAGCCGTTGACGTCTGTCTGACGCCCGTCCACCATAGACTTTACATATAAACTTGCCGCTTATGAAGTTGATGGTTGAGCCGGTGTGAATGCACCTTATGGGGGTCAAATCGGGAGACCTTTTGGGCCATTCAACTGGCCCACGACAATCAATCCACTTTCAGAAAACTGTTCATCTAGGAATGCTCGGACCTGACACCCATAATGTGGTGGTGCACCATCTTTCTGGAAAAACTCGGGGAACTAGCCAGCTTCATTGCATAAAGAGGGAAACAGATCATCATGTAGCAATTTCAAATATCCAGTGGCCTTTAGGTTTCCATTGATGAAGAATGGCCCACTACCTTTGTACCCCATATACCATCACCATACCATCATCCCATGGAGGGATCTATCCAATGTGGGTTAGTGTCAGACCAATAGCGGTGGTTTTGTTTGTTAACTTCACCATTCACATAAAAGTTTACCTCATCACTGAACAAAATCTTCTGCGTGAACTGAGGGCCCTGTTCCAATTTTTGTTTTACCCATTCTGCAAATTCTGTGCACCGATCTGGGTCATCCTCGTTGAGATGCTGCAGTAGCTGGACTTTGTAAGGGTGCCATTTGTGAGTAGCTAATATCCACTGAAGGGATGTTCGACTAATGCCACTCTCCAGTGACATGCGGCGAGTGCTACGCTGTGGGCTCTTGCTGAAAGAAGCTGGGACAGCCACTGATGTATTTTCATTAGTGACAGTTTTTATGCGTCCACATTTTGGCAAATTCAACACTGAACCAGTTTCATGAAACCTAGCAAGCAGTTTGCTAACTNGTAGCATGGGAGATGGGTGGTTTCGTAGGGTGTCTTGAATTGAAATCTGCTACAATGACCCGGTTACTGCGTTCAGCAGATATCAACACAATTTTGATCCGCTCCTCACGTGTTAACCTCTTCAACATGTCAATGGCTGTGAACAAAGAGAAACTTGTAAATAACTCATGAAAGAATAAGGTCACAATAAAACCAAGCACACCATTGTTTTTCTTGTGAAATTACCAATAAGTTTGTTGTGTCACATGACCCTCTTCCTATTGAAAATACAAAAGTTGGATCCAAGATGGCCGACTTCAAATGGCCACCATGGTCACCACCACCCATCTTGAAAAGTTTGCCCCCTCACATATACTAATGTGCCACAAACAGGACGTTAATATCACCAACCATTCCCATTTTATTAAGGTGTATCCATATAAATGTCCCATCCTGTACAATTCTTGGCTACATTAGAGCTAATAAAAATTTAGCTAACTTGAATTTTGAAGAAATCTATTCCTATATCCAGACAGTGATCCAGATCACCACCAAAATATAATAGATTGTTCCTTGTACCATTTACAACCTATCATACAAATGTCATCAAAATCCCTCCAGAAGTTTTTGAGTTATCTTGTTAACAGACAGACAGACAGACAGACAGACAGACAGACAGACAGACAGACAGACAGACAGACAGATGCAGCTGTCACCTGGGGGCATGGGGGGAGTCTTAGATCACAACACAGGAAGAATGAAGCTGCTTGGCGAAGGTCTGCGTTCTACTAATGCTTTTCTAGTTTATCATTGGTTGCTCATGATTTGTGTTTTCTTTCATCTCAATGCAATAGGTCACAATTTCTCACTCACTCCTGCTCCATGTGTCAACATCAGTTAGCCTGATCTGCTTCACCTTTTCTCACCTTGTTAAATACTCTATATTTACACTAGTACAGTGTCAGTTTATTTGTTTGCTTAGGCTACACATTCCAGCACCAACCCTATTTTATCACTGTCATAGTCCTTAGGGTTAGAGTGTACTGACTGGTTACCTGCCTGCTGACCATCACCTTGTCACCTGCCCTTTGATGGAAACCTCTACCTTGTTTGGAATTTGGATGTTATCTTACTGTTTACTCAAAGAGGTTTTGACCAACAAAAAACATTTGGATTTGAATTGTGGATATTGGGCAGTAAAGAATCCTGTTTTTGGGCTCTGACCCAGACTGTTTTTATGGATTGACCCTTTGGCTTCACTCCCCGTGGACTGTTTGTCATCACTGTCTGCCACTCCGTGTGTTTTTACGTCTTCATTTAAAAATAAACATATTTAAAATCTTACTAATACAAGATTTTTTAATGTAAAGACACATTAAGAAGCAGCTGTATTGGGAAAAAATGCCACAACAACAACAATTTGTTTTCAAGAAGATTTTTCACACTTGTGACTGAGTTGTTTGGTAACAGGCTGGGTGTCCAAGTTTAGCCATTCAAGGTTCAATACAGTCGGCTGTTAATTTGGCACCATCTGCTCTTTTCTTACACAAAAGCAGCAGGCGGAGAAGTGTGGGTCTACTGTAGTTTAATGTGCAAACGGTTAATAGGATTAAGCAGATCCTTGTCTTGTCAGACCGGATTAAAATATTTTCCTTGCTAAAGACCAACGACAGAAAGACATCAGCCCCACACTTGCCTTTGATAATGCCTCCACACTGATTCCCATTTGATCATTCAAGAACAATTAATACGTTGGCTGAGCTGATTAACACTGCACTTTAATAGGCTTGTGCTGCTTTTCATTCGTGTAAAACATTAACTTTTTATAGAAAATATGCTATTTGAACTACTGTGTCTCAGAGAAAAACTGTTTTTTTTATAAGCAGATATTTTCTGACATTTAATCTTCTTGCTAAGTTAAAAGAGACTTTATTCTGATCTTTGGCTTTAGTAATGAGTATTCTTCTAAAAGCTTTGGCATGAAATCTATCCATTATCAAGTATCAGTGGAAGTGTTTTTAACCTTCTAGCAGATACATGATACTTAACGAGGTAAGGAAATTGAATTGATATGATGTTTGTCTAACTCAGATTTGGCCTAATTTTACCGTACTTCTGAAAGCATGACAATTATATTATCATAGCGTTAATATTTTAGTAGTCTATAGCTTCAGCTGGCTGAAGAGACTAAGAGAGGAATGGTGGATAAGGAGACACGGAGGAAGACTCTACAGTGTCCAGCATGGAGGCTCTTCTGAATGCAGCCACAGCTATAAAGTGACTACACTGATGAACAGTATAGTTTGTTACCCGTGTTGATAAAGTCTCTGACTCTCACTAAATTCAGCCTGCAATGACACTGTGAAGTCCAATGGAGCAATGAGCAGCTCTACAGTCAGTTACAGCCATGATATCAGCTCACACTTTTAATGCATGTAGGATCTGGTTCATTAGAGAGAGAGAAAGAAAGAAGAAAACAAAAAGCTTCAGAGGCTTTCAATCACAACAGTGTTGCATGCTGTTAATAATTCTTCTGAAATCTTTTTATTTCACAAACAGCTGCTCTTTTCTGTTTCAAAGCAGTTTTTGCTCAGTAAAAAGTAAAGTTATGTTTCAAATATTCAAGCTAAATGAAAATAAAACCTGATGAGACCTTTAGTGAGTTCTTCATATACAACAGGCATCAAACCTTTTGGGATTATGAGTTTTAAGCATAGACCATAAGAATGTGATTTCATTTAAAAACATAAAGTGAGCAGTAGAGCGTATGACAGAGCAATAAATCATGCAGTATGTATATGACATGACTACAGGAGTAACATGCAGATGCTGTGACACTCCTGAATGTGTTCCTCTATCTAGAGCAGAAAAAAACTGTCTTCAACAGTGAACTGCACCTGTCCACATCACAGCATTTTTTCAAATCTATTTTCTCTCTGATCTGCTTTCTTTGAAGTCAGATGGGAGCACCTCCTGCTCTGGGCAATAATCACATTATAGTGTGATCCCCCCCCCGAGAAGCCGGCAGAGAGATGAATTCATGAATTGGAGTGTGAGGACAAGATTATTATTTTGTGTGAACTAACACAGTGTGGTCCGCTCCACATTCGATCACTTCCTCAGACCGATGCTGGCAATTTTCCCAAATGAAACTGTGCCACAGCAAGACATGATCAATGGCTCTTGGATTCCAAATCCTTCTGCCAGAGACCTTGAAGGAGTTTATTTCCGCTAACAACCAATATTTCTCTGGTAGTTCAAGAGAATACACAAGTACAGGTCTTCACAGTGTTTGTAACTCCTTCAGGTTTCTCATAAATAAAGTCAGAATAATCATTTCAGTCTGTGAAACAAAGTGTTTCCTGCTAACTAAGATGTTGTATTTAAATCATGTTCTGTGCAACAGCCGAACATCTGGAGAAAGTTACTCTGCATAAGCTGTTTGACAGGATATGTGTCCCAGTTCCTGCACCGTCCCACTGCTTAACAAGGTCAGACTGTAGCTGTATTCAGACAGGACTAATAGAATAAACTAAAGGAAGAACTCAAGGTTTAAGATTTTTATATATCAGGATGGATTTTGGTCATCAGTTGTAAATGCAGCAACATCAAAAATATACTAAAAACACAGATGTAGACTTCTATTGGGTAAATGTTTTATTTTTACCAGCTGATTTGATCTTATGGCACATTTTTACATTTTTAATGACCCAAAAATATTTTTACATTTTCATTTTTTTAGACATAAAAAATGAAAAGTTTTACATTAGCCTTTCATACTTTTTACTATCTTTTACGTTTTTGTTCTAGTCATTCAGACCACTCAAAGCATCTTTTACACTACAAGTTTTACATTCACCCATTCACACAACAGGATATGTAAATCTGGGGGCTACACGGGGTTCAGTGTCTTGCCCAAGGACACTTCGACATGTGGTGGTGAAAGACGAGATCAATCTGCCAACCTTCTGATTGGAAGACGACCACTCTAACCAATGAGCCACAGCCACCCCAACATGCCTTTAATTCAAGTATTCAAAGTAAATAGCTGTTGAAGAACACCATTTCTGAATAAATGGACATTTCAGTAAAAGAAACTCATTAAAAAATCAACTGAAGCTCCTTGAGATCACGTTACAAGTCATCACTGAAACTGTTCCCTGACAGTTTGAAGTAAATTTGCTGTGGCAGGAAGCACAAACAAACCTTTTGTTGAACCTGGATTCAGCCTGTATTTGTTTCGTGAGTGTGTTAAATTGACTTGTTTCCTGACCTCTCTGTATATACTGCTACTGTTTCAAGCCAGTATAGTATAATTCTTCCTACATAACAGGCTGCGACACTCTAAAACTTTGACCCAAAATAGTTCTATCAGTCATTTGTTAAACATGATCTTGATTCACACCCTGACACAAAACAAGCATTTATTTGCAGTTATTTTTACATGAACCTTTTCTGCAATCTTGATATTTACCTCCACCAGGAGGTCATGATTTTACCAGGTTTAGTTTGTCTGTCTGCCTATTAGCAAGATAACCCGCAATGGAAGGTGAAAGTGAAGCGTTTCCTCACCCGAATAGAAAACCAAGATGGACCGCAGAAGTAAGCTACCAGATTACAGCCTCACGGTGTTAAAGCTGCAATCCAGAGTTTTTTTCCCAGAGGCACCACTGAGGAGAAAAAAATGTGTTGAACCTTTAAGTCCCGCCCCTCTGTTTTCATGATACATTAGCAAGCATCAGCTTTCAAACGTGCACGCATGCCACGTCTGTTACGATGGACACTTCATAGGTAAGTTACATTTATGCAGTTTACATGTTTTTTGTTTTTTTTAAATTGTTTTAGTTTCACGTGTCTTCAGCGTTGTAAACAACACGTAAATGCCGGCAGCCGTAGTTCTTCCGGATATGTCCACGGGCACACTTGGTTGATTGACAGGTGTGCTATTGGCTAATGCTGGGCGGCGCCCAGTGAAATTTGCATGTGCCTCTGCGGGACTGTGGGGGGCTTTGAGAAAAATAAATACATTTTCCTACATTATATTACAGGACCGGGTCACATTTATGGAATTAAAAAAAAAAAAATCATACTTAACTCTTGAAGAGGGGGAAACTCTAGATTGCAGCTTTAAGTTGAAAATGTTGAAATTGTGAATATATTTATTCCACTGTTGTGTTACAAAAATGGCTAACAAATGCCAGAAAATGAAAAGTGAAGCAAACAGAAAAAAGAAAAGACAGCTTAAAGAAAAGAGGGAAAATAAGAACAATCTCTGTATTTAGTACAGAAGAACTCTCAAGTGAAAAAATAGCCATTAAATGAAATTTTAAATAAAAACAGGACAGAAGGAGACCTGTAGTGAAGGTATGAAGAAGGATTCTAGCCAGTGTGAATAAAAATACCCAATAGTGTGGATAATTCACCAGTTTCTACCTTTAGAAAAAAATGTAAAAAAGCAAATTTCAGGCTCTGAAAATTACAATGACATAAAAAAAAATCCACATAAACAGTTATCTTGTCATCTCAAATCTATTATTACCTACATAGTACCTTAATCAGATATTTCAAATGGCTCAGTTAGAGAAAAGAACACTTTATTAGAAAATATGATCAATAAGAAATCTTTTGTGCCTAAAATTTGAAAATGAGTTGTTTTTATCATATTAAATCATTTAATATGATAGTGAATATTTAGTGAATTTTAGTTTAAAATTGATGGACAATGCAATGAAATCACTTGCTCATGAGGATTTTTTCTTTGTAAAGTGGTTACTGTGATTTATGGTGAAATGGTAAATGCTTTGTTCTTGTGTAGCACATTTTTTAAGTCAGATGACTCCCAAAGCGCTTCACACTATGTACAACTTGTCATTCACCCATTCACACATTTGGTGGTGATAAACTACACACATATTGTAGCCACAGCTGTTCTGGGACACACACTGACAGAGGAGAGGCTGCCAAGCACAGACACCACCGGACCCTCTGACCACCACCAAACAGGCAGGGTGGGTGAAATGTCTTGCCCAGGGACACAACAACAAAGTGATCTTTTCTAGGTGGAGCAGGGATTCAAACCAGTGACCCTCCAGTTACAAGATGACTCCTGAGATATTGCCACTTTTATTACTAAAATCTTACTTTCATCATTACTATACAATTCAATAAATTTAGTAAAAGAATAAAAACATAGTCAGATTGTAGTCACTTTAATTTTTAAATTTTAGCTACACAAAGAATCCGCTCACACATAAACAGATTTTCTCAAGATGTATTGCAACAATTTTGCAGAAATCCACATATACTACTATTTGGTACTTACAAGATTTTATCTTGTTCTCAGCCCTGGCCCTCATGAGAGGAGAAGCAATTCCTTCCCAGGTAATAGAATCTAGAATAAAAGAAAACTGTAGGCCGATGGAGCTCTGATTTCTGCAGAGATGCAGAGTGCTGAGCTCACATCACGTTGTGTCAAACAAGCTCGAGACAGAGATGAACGGAGCCACATATGTTGGCAAAGCCTTTAGCTTGGCAAAGAAGCTCATTAAGCTACTGACAATCATTCCCACAAAGCCCAATCTAAAGACTATTCACTGGGTGTGCACAAAGCAGAGTGGTGGAATGCAAGTCTCTTCGTGGAGCAACCCCCCACCCACCCACACGCACACATACTCCTCTTTCCATGCTGTTTAAGATGTTTGATGTACCTGCAGGCTCAGTGAAAATGGTTTACTTACAATGATCAGCTGGAGGTAAAAACAAGAGCACAACACTGGGTGGGAGCACAGATCTCCCGCTGTGTGAAAATCTGTTGAGTTTTGCTCCTGCTGTAAGCTCATTCTGTCAGCCACTGACAATCTGCTTAATTGCTAATACTACTGGAAACAGTGTTACATCAAACTACTTACAACCATCTCCTAGAATGAGTCTGGAGCTCTGTTGTTGATGCGTTTGTTTTATGTCCCTATGGTAATAAGATATCAAATTGAAAAAAATTACCCATTTTCTAACGGTTCTTAAAAGTTTGAGTGGATGTGATAGCGCCATGCAGGAACATACAGCTAAGTCTGCAAGGCACATCAGAGGTAAAGCTCAATGCAAAGAGAGTGTTGAGGCTGTTAAGAGATTTCTACTAGCTTGACTACAAAAAAAACAATAATAAGCTGACTCTCTCCCACGACACACAGGCAAAGGGGAAGAAGGAAGCAACCCCCAGTCTGGATGATGTATGATGTGGACCCTAAACAGAGGCTTAGGTTTTAACGGGGGAGAAAAGCAGAAAATGAAAAGTGGGAGGAGGTCATGCTTGAATTATGCTGATGTGGGTCATAACCGGTGAAATCCAGCCAAAGTAACAGCTGCTTGATCAGAATTTACAGCCTGAAATTACAAAGTTACCACAGCAGCTTCACAAACTCTGACAGTAGGAATAAGATTTTTATTTCTATATTTTGTAATTCAAGCGCTTCATATAAACTTAAACACTGAAAGCTTGTATTAACTTCATCTGTAAGGGAATGAACTGAAACGGACATTCCCTTCATAGTTTGATGTTTTCTATTTGCAAATTGAATCTGATAAGACACAAAGAAAAATAAAAACAAATAAATATTTATGAAGGTGTTTATAGTTAGTCCTTGTCCATGGGTGGCAAGGTTTTTCACTCTGGAACATTTTTTTAAAAAGAAGAAACAATTTCAGAGCCCCTGAAATGTTGTTTCTATCCTGACTCAAGGTTGAAACGTTGATTTTTTGGGGGGTTTACATAAAAGGCCACATGGGAACAAGGGATGGGAGTGTCTTTTCATAATGAATGCAGTCACATAAAGTCAGTAAGTGAGAACACTCACAGTCTACTGCAGTGCCAGGCCCTGTGAGGCCATGAGTACTCTTTGAGCTACAGCAGGATGGAGCCTCCATTATGGTCACACAAACAGAAGGAAGCCTTATGAACTTTGCACAAATGCTTAGTGCGCTGAGGCCAGACAGCTCTGGAAGCAGGACGGTATGGGTAGGTACCGGGGCGAGCTGCCAGTTCCGAAAAACTTAGTGTTCGGTCACTGAGACCAGACAAACGTGACATTGTCCTGTGCACTGCCCCGGGTAAAGCCTCTTCCCCATTATGTTTACCACTGCCGCTCATTCACACATTGATCTCAGCTGATTCCCTGGTTTGGACAAGACACGCATGAGCAAGAAAGCAAACACTTATATTCACACTATAAACCAAGTGATAAAATTCAGTAAAGAAGAATGTCAAAGTAGTACTCATAAATTTAACAATAACAATAATCTGTTTATGGTGATTCATTAGTCTAATGTTCTGACTTGTCATGGACAGATCCTAAAAAACTAAATTTAATATATACAGAATAATCCACAGAAATATCTACAGCAGCAATAATTTATGACACATCTCTTATCTCCTTCAAGCAGCAGTCACTTATCTTTGTCTGACTATGATAAGATGAAGGTCTGCAGCCGTCATAGTTTTGGTTATAAATTAACACTCTCTTGACCTGCTGCCTCTGCTAAGACAGAAACAACTGAGAAAGTACAAAAAAAACCCATATACATCTGAAACTAAAGACAAGTTGCTCTCCCACAACTCTGTGAGCAAAAAACCCCCAAAACGTAGGAGGTTACATGCACAGTACATGGCCCCAGTAAAACCTTAAAATGTGTTTCCAAAGCACTCTTGTGATCCCTAAACATCTCCTCCAACCTGTCAGGATAAGATAAATGCTGTAGTTTTGATGGGAGTTTTAAAAATGAGTTGAGGCTGAGCCATCAATACTCCCAAAGGACCAGCGAGTTGCTGAGGAAGCATGAAGACTGATTTACACTTTTCTCCCTATTTGGCAAATATGTTGGTTTCACACAGAGCGAGGCTTTTAATTGAACTTCGGGCTCACAGCCCATTACCCAAAAAAGTCATCTGTTAGTCAGTCTGTCAAAAACGGTCAATAATCCTCTAACCTGGAACTGACAGATAAGCATAGGCAAACCTGCCTTTGGCTGATACCAAGGATTTTCATCTGTACATTAAATCTATATATATATAAATGTGTGTGTGTGTGTGTGTGTGTGTACATATATACACTTCTGAATAGTTTCCTACAAGTTGCCATTGAAAGAGGTTTCACTTTTTCATTCTTATCATTTGAACTTTCAACGTTTCTATGGGTTGCTCCTTTCTAAACCTGCTTTCTGCAACAGGCTACGTAAAGATTATTTTTGCACTGATCTTAAGCCGGTCACAGTGGTCCTTACAAATGATGGGTTTGACCAAATCTCCTAGTTCATGGAAAATCTGCAGTTTGTTGACATTAGTCGAGGTGGGTATACTGCCAACATCCATAGGAAGTTGGTACAGCTGCCATTCAATTTGCAAGACCAACTTGAGGCATTCCAGAGAAAATTAGATGGTTTTCTATCACCTGCTGACCATAAAGGTTTATCATGCTCTTTGTAGGGGTACTTGATACATTCCTCCAGTCCACTTATGGAGGAAGGTGTCAAGGCACCCCCATATGAACCTCACGGCAAGTTCAAATTGTTATTGCTAATACAGCTTTTGGCACATTTTGTTGAGGAATATACCTAACAACTGTCCATTAACTCCAAAATTGTATGTCTTGGTCATCACATATGCACAAAAATTTGTGGAGAAGTTTGTAATTTGCAAGATGGCAACAATGCTGAAAAGATTCCAGCTGCAAGATAAAGAGCAAGAAGATGTAGTGGTTGTAGCTGCTGCTTTGGGGAGAGAAGACAGCAATGCTGGTGGGTTCAGCCATGGATGCAGACCTGTGCAGTCAGACTCTGTTCCATGACCTGGACCTCTAGTTGGAGACTAGATTGTAACACCCTTTGAAAAGGTGTTGCATGAAGTTGCTCAACCCAACAATATTTCAATGTGCATTTAAATGTAATTTCACAACAGAAATTATGCAAAATCTAGAAATTTGAAAGCTGTTTCCTCCTTGAAAACCTTGTGCAAAATGAGGATTTGTCCAGCATGTGTGCAGCTTTTATACAAAACAGCACATGTAAGTATTCCACAAATGATGCGTGTTGTTTTAAGGCATTCATATGGAAGTCCTATGCAGAAGGCTTTCATGCATGTCACGTTCGTGAAATATCCTGGACAGGACCATTGACCTGGCCATGAACATCTAAGGAGCTACGATAGCTGGATTTTCATAAATTCTTGGTTCCAAAATTGTTCACAGCATCTTCGCATTTGTTGGTACAGGTCATTGTGACACACTTGTAAAACACATTATAAAACACACTTTCATCAGAAACAAACTACTTCTTAATGAGCATCACTGTAATGCTCTAAAATATGGGAATAAAGTCTGCCACAAATATTTATCATAGTCGATGATGTTTACTATGACAGATATTCAATAAAATAGTAGATTAATAAAAATAAAAACAGCCATAGTCCTAATGTGTAACAAATGTTTATGACCAACATTTATTTATGGTATCAAAAATCTGATTAAATTACAGAAAATAAATGATCCAATTTTATGAAGAATTCTCTGATTTTTGGCACCATGTTGGCTCAATTGTTTCCAGATCAAGCACACCACAACAACACACATCAATAAATTTAAAGGGTTGCAGGACATATTCAGACATTTTAATAATTATACTGTCCTGATTAAACAATATTTTTTGTGATGTATCTTATCAATAATTTTTGGAATATTTATTTTATAAGGCCACCTTATAAGAATCCAACATTTGTAGACCGTTCATAAGTTCATGGTCAGGTTGATGTTTGATGCTGTGCAAACCCTTCACGAAAACCGTCCAATTAGGGTTGCTGTGACAATGCATTACAAACTAAGACAAATCGAAGAATTTGTAGGAATTGGAAAAATTTGTTCAAACACCGCTCATAAGAATCTTTGTGACTTTAGCTTTAGTAACATACTACCTCCAAATAAATGTCAAATACCACATTGATGTGGTAGGAAAATAAGAAGGAAAAGCAGACGTCAGCTGTGTGAGGATGAGAGACTTTACCAGACAGTTATTCCGCTCTCTCATCCAGCCTGACAACTATCAGAGAATCACAGATGGCACACTCAGTGATAGTGACAACCATTAGGGGATCTCTGCTCCTGATGAACCCACCTACTGAATACAATGTGCACAACATCGTCTGCTCCAGCTCTGTAGGTGTTAAACACATTGTACAATAACCACAGTAAATAGCAAAACAAATCTAACAGACCTTGAAAACTGAAGACTTTAACTCTGTTTTATATTTGTAGAGAGAGAGAGTTGGTGTATACACATACACATAAACATATTTTATAAAAGAGTGTGCGTCCAGCAGATCATAAGCTAACTTTTTGTCTCCTCTGTGGAAAAGTCTCAGCTAGGAGCTAAATCTAATTATCTTTTACCCCTCAATCAATAAGTTATTTCCCCAGGTCCCTTTCAACAATGAAAAAAGGCATTCAGTCCACAACTATTAAGAGTGTGTACCCAGCTGACAGAGAATACGGGGGCAAACATGAGCTTGAAAATGAATTCATTAAGATAAACGAGGTGTCTCTCAGCTCAAGATGTTGGCATGGTAACCAGGCTTGGCTGTGCTTTGAGATACACTCTAGACTCACAGGGATCAGCACACACGCACGCACTGGCGAACACACAGTGCATTCAAACATATGAGTGCATGTGAGTCAGCATACTCACCTGCTCACATTAAGGCTGGATCAAATCCTCCTTTTCAGAAAAGGCAGCTCAGCAGTAATTTTATGGAAATGTCCAGCAAGCAAGAAGCACTTTGGGAAGATGATTATCTCAATAAACAGCCTTTCTTCAGAAGGGAACACAATGAACATGCTATGTGTTTGCCTCAATAATGTGATACAAACAAGTAGGATTAATTATTTCCAGAAAACAGGCTTCGTTCCACCTATTGTGATATGACAACCGACAGCAGGAGACACCATTTAGTCACACGGCTTCTCATAATAAGAACCAAAGATCCAACATCCATTTAAGGACTGTCCTGCTGGCCATCTCACCTCAGGGTCAGCTCTTCAGGACCGCTGAGGCGGATCAGCCTGCCACACTACACAGCTAATCTTGTATTGTAAAATATCGTTGGCCTCTGTCTCACATGGGCGCACAGAGAGAGATGTAGAGACAGGACCAATACTTGAGTCAAATTAAGAGTGTGTGTGTATGTGTGTGTGTGTAAGAGGGGTCGGGGTCCCTGGAGGTTGAGGCCTAATCTCTGCGTTTTTGCTGAGACAGGCTCATCAGTTGGCTTGCTGCACAACTTTAAGTCTTATCCTGATGACCATTAAGTGTCCAGAGAAAGAACTATTCATTGTGTTGGATGAAAATGTCATTTCGATGTTGCTCCACTTTAGCAGCAGCAGGTTGAAGCAGATTCCCAGTAATTTCTCTATCTCTCACACCTTCTTCCTGTCTACATTCTTCTTTGTATTTTATTTTTTCCTTTTCTTTCTTCCTTTTACCCCATGTCCCCTGAACCATAACAGCTGTAACAAACTAACATAACATCCATATAAAATTACAGTAAAATATAAGTAACAAGTAAAACATTGCAGTGAACGCTCTATGCTCAGCTTGTGAGAGTAAATCTGTCAGACTTTTCTAAGCGGACAAAAATTCTGATTGGTCTATTGTATCAAATGCAGAACTGAGATCTAACAGTACAAGCACAGACACAAAACCAATGTCTGAAGATAATATTAGTAACTTTCACAAGTGCAGTTGTGATGAGCTCTAACTCCTGACTGAAACTCCTCAAAAAGATTACTGGTTAAATTATCACACAATTGTTTTGTAACTGTCTTTTCTACATTTTTTTAATTGAAGGATAAATTGAAAATGGGTCAATAAAAACCTGGAGATCATGGTACAAGATCAGGTTTCTTAAAGGTACAATATGTAAGAATTAGACATTGTGGCCAGATTGGAGTACTGTTGTGCATGTGGAAAAACAAACCCTGTCTGCCCTCACCCCCCTCCCCCTCACCCCCCGCCCTTTCCTGATTATTCTGCTGGGTTGCAAGTGACGGACCAGCAACTGATTTTATTTCTCTTGTTAACATCTCCTATAGAGGGTTCTAGCTGTGGACAGGAAAGATCTCCTGTAGAGAGTTCTAGCTGTGGACAGGAAAGATCTCCTGTAGAGGGTTCTAGCTGTGGACAGGAAGGATCTCCTGTAGAGGGTTCTAGCTGTGGACAGGAAAGATCTCCTGTAGAGGGTTCTAGCTGTGGACAGGAAGGATTTCCTGTAGAGGGTTCTAGCTGTGGACAGGAAAGATCTCCTGTAGAGGGTTCTAGCTGTGGACAGGAAGGATCTCCCGTAAAGGGTTCTAGCTGTGGACAGGAAGAATCTCCCGTAGAGGGTTTTAACTGTGGACAGGAAGGATCTCCTGTAGAGGGTTCTAGCTGTGGACGGGAAGGATCTCCTGTAGAGGGTTCTAGCTGTGGACAGGAAGGATCTCCTGTAGAGGGTTCTAGCTGTGGACAGGAAAGATCTCCTGTAGAGGGTTCTAGCTGTGGACAGGAAAGATCTCCTGTAGAGGGTTCTAGCTGTGGACAGGAAGGATCTCCTGTAGAGGGTTCTAGCTGTGGACAGGAAAGATCTCCTGTAGAGGGTTCTAGCTGTGGACAGGAAGGATCTCCTGTAGAGGGTTCTAGCTGTGGACAGGAAAGATCTCCTGTAGAGGGTTCTAGCTGTGGACAGGAAAGATCTCCTGTAGAGGGTTCTAGCTGTAGACGGGAAGGATCTCCTGTAGAGGGTTCTAGCTGTGGACAGGAAGGATCTCCTGTAGAGGGTTCTAGCTGTGGACAGGAAGGATCTCCTGTAGAGGGTTCTAGCTGTGGACGGGAAGGATCTCCTGTAGAGGGTTCTAGCTGTGGACAGGAAGGATCTCCTGTAGAAGGTTCTAGCTATGGACGGGAAGGATCTCCCGTAGAGGGTTCTAGCTGTGGACAGGAAGGATCTCCAGTAGAAGGTTCTAGCTGTGGATGGGAACGATCTCCCGTAAAGTGTTCTAGCTGTGGACAGGAAGGATCTCCCGTAAAGGGTTCTAGCTGTGGACAGGAAGGATCTCCCGTAGAGGGTTCTAGCTGTGGACAGGAAGAATCTCCCGTAGAAGGTTCTAGCTGTGGATGGGAAGGATCTCCTGTAGAAGGTTTTAGCTGTGGACGGGAAGGATCTCCCATAGAAGGTTCTAGCTGTGGACAGGAAGGATCTCCTGTAGAAGGTTCTAGCTGTGGACAGGAAGGATCTCCTGTAGAAGGTTCTAGCTGTGGACAGGAAGGATCTCCTGTAGAAGGTTTTAGCTGTGGACGGGAAGGATCTCCCATAGAAGGTTCTAGCTGTGGACAGGAAGGATCTCCCGTAAAGGGTTCTGGCTGCTGAGTAAAAATTGAGTAAAAATTAAAAAAACGTTTAAAAAAGGAAAACAAAAAGGCTGATGTGGCAGTAAAAAATGAGTTACTTCAAAAAATTATCGGCACAGGATACATGAAGGAAAACATGGGGATGAACACAGTGAGGATCTGACATTCTAACTCAGAGTAGAGTGAGCTTTTATGCGGAGGATGGGGGAACAGCTGGGGAAGAGGAGCAGCAAACTAATCATGGAGGATGTGAAACGCATGAGACAAACCAAAAACAGTACTGAAAAAAATGAGTGAAATTGGAAACTGGAGACTAACACACGGGGAGGATAACATCTAAAATAACGAACAGAACACAGAAGAAAAAGACAGGCAGACAGAATAAAACATTCATGAAATGCTCATGAATGCCTAAGCAAAATAAACTCAAACCCACAATCCTGACATTCATAATCAAGATAAGATATTCCCACACTATGCATTAAAACAACCCACCAGTTCTCTGTACTCAGTCTCTTGTGTCAAGTTCCTGTCTGTCCCATTCCCTTCCATTAACAAAATCCTACTCACCTGTTTTCAGCCTCTTTGTTCATCACTGCACCTGGGCACACCCCTTTTTATGGGGAGTCATGTCTCTCAGTCATTCGCCAGTTTGTTGAGCTTCTGTTCTCACTAAGCAGCATTATAACCTGTCTGAAAGCCTGAATCTGCATTACCAAAACCAGAACTTACTTGACCCTGTCTCTCACCTGTGGATCTCTGGATTTTCCTGCATCTTGAATTCACTGGTTACCGACCCAGACCTAACCATGTCCTGACCACTCCCGTCATCTGTTTCTAACTGTACATCCACCTCATCAGATCATCGTAAATTGACTATTTATTTGTTTGTTTGTTTCTGATTAATGGTGGGATGGTTTTTGTAAGAGAAAATTTTGTGCAGTAAAACCTTAATGTATGGAATACTGAAAATAAATTGACCCAAAGAATATTTTAAACTAAGATGTGTCCTGTAGCTAGCATTACAGGTGCATTCAAGCTTTTCATCTGCCATTCAGCCAAATTAATCTTGGGAAGATTATTGTTGTTGTGTGCGCCACACTGAATATGGACATCTAGATATTTACATGTATTATTTTAAAAGTTCTCCTTTACCCTCCACAGTGTGTTTCACTTCCCTTCAAACTCGGGTCCACTAGATGCCTGTGATCTTGAGGATTCTGGGCAGTATCTTTGCTGTTCCTGAAAGTGCATTTTATGGACTGAGATATCAGATGTTTTTTCCTGTAATCTGCTGTGGCCACTTCTCCAGTATATGGGTTGCTGCCCTGAGTGCTCTGATGACCAAGAGAACCACTGATACCTTCACCCTCCAGGCCTACTCTAGTTCTTCTCTGAGCCCCTAGTATTTCTCTACTCTCTATGTTCCTTTTTTCCTAATGTGGCAACTGCTTGGTATCAGCCACCACAACCTTTCTCAGCTGTTTATGCACTTAAACATTGTCTGGTTGATTCACCATTACCATGTTGTTAGTCTGTACCTGGAAGTCAGGATCTTGGCTTAGTCATTCTTTAACATCTTTGGAGGTGTTTCCTACTTTGACCTTGGACTTTCCAGCCCATACTCTGCACAGATGTCCCTGTACACTATGCCAGTCACTTGGTTAAAATGCTCAATGTGTGTTTTTCTTGTCAGCATCTTACACCTCACAGTTATGTGCTGGATGGTCTCGGGGGCCTCTTTTCACAGCTTGCACCTGGGGCCTTGTCTGGTGTTGTAGATCTGGGCCTGTGTTGCTCCACTGCTCAGGGCCTGCTCCTATTCTTGCATAATGAATGCTTCTGTGCTGCCTCTTTCTAGCCATTGGTAGGTTTTCTTGAAATCAGCTGGCTGATTTGGACACAAGGTGTTCATATCAGCAGCTCCTTTACAATGGCCAGTAAGGTGTAGTAACTATCCATGTACACCACATGCCCCTTTCCTGTGAATGGGACCATGTACATTATGCTGCCTTTGTAGACATACTTATCAGGCTTGTTTGGGTTGTACTGCTTCAAAATGGAGCTTATTTGCTGGTATTAGCCTTCTTATCCAATGACAACTCCTTGGATGGAAAATAAAGCTCTTTGAAGTGTGCAGTGGCGTTTTCTCCCAGAAGCCAAGGGAAGCAAGGCCTCCTCATTAATTTTTCGAACATCCTGGCTTTTTTGTTCTGAATCCCTTTTAATTACAGAAGATTCTACTTCATCACCATTCCTACAACAACATATTTCCAAATAAAACAGCACCCACTTGTGGTAGATTTGTGGTTACACTCTTTGGTCTTGTACTCAATCTAAGTAAGCCAGACAAGGTTGGCATCCCTTGTAGAAAAAAAATGGAACGATCAGCCAATCAGATGAGGCTAATATCATGCCACTACCAAAGTTTGATTAGTTAAACTTGTGCCAAGGGAAGCCAGTCGCTTGTCTGCATCACCAATCAAATCAGAGAAGTTTGTCCACATGATTGAATTATAACGTCACAGTTAGCAACACTTGTATGCTCAATGCAAACATGGAGGGCGACGATTTGGAGTTTTTAGTGAAAAATTGTTTCATAAAACTACCACTACAGCAGCAACTTCAAATTAAATCTAACGGTAGACCAACACCAAACCTGGATCTTCGTGTGGAGAGGGGGAAAGGAGTTCGGACTTTCAACGCGGAAAACTACGTTCGCACAGACTGGCTAACGGCTAGTGCTAAACTTAAGCGGTTATTAAACTTTATGACAAGGTTATTGACCACTTTTCATCCATGAAGGACCGGAGAATGGATTTCCTTTTCAAGTAGGGTGAGTGAAATGTGCATCATTATAAATAATTACTCCCCACACAAGTTTGCTGCCGACTGAACTACATATGTATATTGTGTGTAGAAATGCTATTTATTATGCCTGGATGTGATACAAGACCAGCCCCCATATGAGCCAGCTTAACTGAACCACTGTTCATATCGTCTGCAGATCAGAATGGTTGTGACGTTATAAATTATAAAATGGATTATAGGGGAATTTTGGGACTCTAATCACAAATTATGCAAACGGAATGGTGAGGAAAAGGTTGCATGAAGTTAGTACTGTAGCATAATTTCAGGAAGTGTCTGGGACTATTAAACAGTAGGCCTATGTGCATTATATACAGTGGGGCAAAAAAGTATTTAGTCAGCCAATTGTGTAAGTTCTCCCACTTAAAAAGATCAGAGAGGCCTGTAATTTTCATCATAGGTATACCTCAACTATGAGAGACAAAATGAGGAAAAAAAATCCAGAAAATCACATTGTCTGATTTTTAAAGAATTTATTTGCAAATTATGGTGGAAAATAAGTATTTGGTCAATAACAAAAGTGAATCTCAATACTTTGTTATATAGCCTTTGTTGGCAATGACAGAGGTCAAACGTTTTCTGGAAGTCTTCACAAGGTTTTCACACACTGTTGCTGGTATTTTGGCCCATTCCTCCATGCAGATCTCCTCTAGAGCAGTGATGTTTTGGGGCTGACGCTGGGCAACACGGACTTTCAACTCCCTCCAGAGATTTTCTATGGGGTTGAGATCTGGAGACTGGCTAGGCCACTCCAGGACCTTGAAATGCTTCTTACGAAGCCACTCCTTCGTTGCCCGGGCGGTGTGTTTGGGATCATTGTCATGCTGAAAGACCCAGCCACGTCTCATTTTCAATGCCCTTGCTGATGGAAGGAGGTTTTCACTCAAAATCTTACGATACATGGCCCCATTCATTCTTTCCTTTACACGGATCAGTCGTCCTGGTCCCCTTGCAGAAAAACAGCCCCAAAGCATGATGTTTCCACCCCCATGCTTTACAGTAGGTATGGTGTTCTTTGGATCCAACTCAGCATTCTTTCCCCTCCAAACACGACAAGTTGAGTTTCTACCAAAAAGTTCTATTTTGGTTTCATCTGACCATATGATGTTCTCCCAGTCCTCTTCTGGATCACCCAAATGCTCTCTAGCAAACCGCAGACGGGCCTGGACGTGTCCTGGCTTCAGCAGGGGGACACGTCTGGCACTGCAGGATTTGAGTCCCTGGCGGCGTAGTGTGTTACTGATGGTAGCCTTTGTTACTTTGGTCCCAGCTCTCTGCAGGTCATTCACTAGGTCCCTCCGTGTGGTTCTGGGATTTTTGCTCACCGTTCTTGTGATCATTTTGACCCCACGGGGTGAGATCTTGCGTGGAGCCCCAGATCGAGGGAGATTATCAGTGGTCTTGTATGTCTTCCATTTTCTAATAATTGCTCCCACAGTTGATTTCTTCACACCAAGCTGCTTACCTATTGCAGATTCAGTCTTCCCAGCCTGGTGAAGGTCTACAATTTTGTTTCTGGTGTCCTTTGACAGCTCTTTGGTCTTGGCCATAGTGGAGTTTGGAGCGTGACTGTTTGAGGTTGTGGACAGGTGTCTTTTATACTGATAACGAGTTCACACAGGTGCCATTAATACAGGT
>SSNP01000057.1:2759607-2807321 GCA_006937955.1 Pachypanchax playfairii | reverse complement strand
GGGCAACGAAGGAGTGGCTTCGTAAGAAGCATTTCAAGGTCCTGGAGTGGCCTAGCCAGTCTCCAGATCTCAACCCCATAGAAAATCTCTGGAGGGAGTTGAAAGTCCGTGTTGCCCAGCGTCAGCCCCAAAACATCACTGCTCTAGAGGAGATCTGCATGGAGGAATGGGCCAAAATACCAGCAACAGTGTGTGAAAACCTTGTGAAGACTTCCAGAAAACGTTTGACCTCTGTCATTGCCAACAAAGGCTATATAACAAAGTATTGAGATTCACTTTTGTTATTGACCAAATACTTATTTTCCACCATAATTTGCAAATAAATTCTTTAAAAATCAGAAAATGTGATTTTCTGGATTTTTTTTCCTCATTTTGTCTCTCATAGTTGAGGTATACCTATGATGAAAATTACAGGCCTCTCTGATCTTTTTAAGTGGGAGAACTTACACAATTGGTGGCTGACTAAATACTTTTTTGCCCCACTGTATATGAAAATTAATTATCTTGGAATTATTATCTTGCGGCTGCTCTTACTTTAACACTCCAAGGTCCTCAGGCCGTGGAGGAGGTTTGGCGACTGTTTATAAGTCAAGTTTTGACTGCAAGCAAGTGTCTCCTCGAATTGCTCTTTCCAGCTTTGAACTGAGCCTTTTCGAACTGGGACGCTTTCCTCCGCTGTTGTGTGCGCTGATCTACCGTCCACCCAAGTATAACAAAGACTTTTTGAGAGACTTTTCTGATTTCTTTGGTGAAATTACTTCACGTTATGAGCAAGTTCTGATTATTGGTGGTTTTAATATTCATGTATGTTGTCCTGAGAAGCCTCTGGTGAAAGACTTCTTAGATTTAGTAGATGCTTTTGGTCTCACCCAGTCAGTGAAAGGCCCAACCCATGAGTGTAAGCACACCTTAGATCTTGTTTTATCTTATGGTTTTTTCATTTGTAACCTGAAAATTGGTGATGCGGTTTTTTCAGACCACATGCCTGTTTTTATTTGATTTTATTCCCATTACGCAGACGGTTAAACCCTGCGCTCCTGCTCAGAGTTCCCGTGTTTTTACCCCTTCCTCTGCTGCTCATTTCTCCGCTGTTTTTAAATGCACAAACCCACAGCCTTCTGTGTCTTCCAGTACAGAGGAACTGTTTCTTAATTTTTATTCTTTGTGCCACACTGTTTTGGATTCTGTGGCCCCGGTTAAAATCAGGTGATCTAAGCCCAGATCGGACCCTTGGTTGACCGACCAAACCCGCACGATTCGACGAGAATGCAGGAGAAATGAGCGCAAGTGGAAGAAGGACAGATTGGTGGTATCTTTTGAAATACTGCGAGATAGTTGGTATCGTTATCAAAGAGCTGTCAAAAATGCTAAAGCAAAATATTTCTCTGGTGTTATTTTGGCAAACTCTGATAACCCTCAAGTTCTTTACCAGACGATTAACACTGCATTAAATGCTCATGAACCTGTCCCTTTGGAAGTTTCCTGGGAACTCTGTGATAAATTTCTTAATTTTTTCTTAGAAAAAGTTGCAAATATTAAGGAGAGTATTTCTCAGCCCACTCATGACCCGTCAATCTTTGTTCCCTGTCCTGTGGTCCTAGATCACTTTAAGCCTATTTCTCTTTCTTTCTTAGAGAAACAGTTTACCTTTATGAAGCCTTCTGGTTCCCCTGCAGATGTTGCTCCTCCGCGATTTTTGAAGGAGGTTTTTCCTGCTGTTGGTCCCTCTATTCTTGACATCATCAACAGCAGCCTGACCTCCAGTGTAGTGCCTAGCCATTTTAAACATGCTGTGGTTCAACCTTTGTTGAAGAAATCTGGCCTCAATCCCTCCGAGCTGTCAAATTTTAGACCGATTTCTAAGCTGCCTTTCTGATCCACACTTTTGGAAAAGATTGTTTATATCCAGCTAAAAGACTTCCTGGATGAGCACAATATTCTGGAAGTGTTCCAGTCTGGTTTCAAAGCGCATCACAGCACTGAATCAACTCTTTTAAAAGTTTTTAATGATTTATTCTTAGCTTTGGACTCTGGAAACTGTGTTTTACTTGTGCTTTTAGATTTAACGGCTGCCTTTGACACAGTGGACCATAATATTCTTCTCTCGAGGCTAGAGCAGTGGGTAGGCATCACTGGTTCAGCTTTGCAATGGTTCAGGTCCTACCTCTCTGACAGGAGTTTCTGTGTCATGTTAGAAGATTTTATTTCTGCCTCTGCTGCCCTTCCTTGTGGAGTCCCACAGGGCTCAATTCTTGGTACTCTTTTATTTAGTATTTATCTTCTACCACTTGGAACTATTTTTAGGAAACACTGTGTGCCTTTCCACCTGTATGCAGATGATTGTCAAGTGTATTTTCTTTTAAGAAGTGATGGTTCTGTTCAGCCGCTTCTTGACTGTATCAGTGACATTAAGGAATGGTTGGCACTTAACTTTCTTCATTTTAATAATAATAAGACAGAGGTCATTCTTTTTAAATCTGGCGGCGGCAGCTTTACTCCCACTTTTGATTTTTCCTCCCTGGCTCCCCAAGTCAAGTCCTGTGTCACAAATCTAGGTGTGAAAATGGACGCCACCTTGAAACTTGACTCACAAGTAAACAGTGTGGTAAAGTCTTGCTTTTTTCATTTGAGGCGGCTTTCAAAAATTAAGCCTTTCCTGTCTCAGCCCCATCTAGAGACAGTTATTCATGCTTTTATTACATCCCACCTGGATTACTGTAACTCTCTTTTAACTGGCATTAGCCAGGCCTCTCTGTCACGCCTGCAGCTCGTACAAAACGCTGCTGCACGATTTTTAACTGGCACAAGGAAACGAGAGCACATAACTCCGGTTTTAGCGTCCCTTCACTGGCTTCCCATTCATTTGCAGATCCATTTTAAGGTTCTTTTATTTGTATTTAAGTCTCTTAACGGTCTTGCCCCTTTTTACCTGTCTGAGCTGCTCTGTCCGTACACGCCTTCTCGTGCTCTCCGTTCAGCTGATCAGCTGCTTTTAACCGTCCCGAAGACATTTTATAAGTCCAGAGGAGACAGAGCCTTTTCAGTTTTAGGTCCGAAAATTTGGAATGAGCTCCCCCTAAATGTTAGACAGGCTCCCTCTCTTGCTGTTTTTAAAACCCGGTTAAAAACTCATTTTTACTCTTTGGCTTTTAATCAGTAATGAGTTGCCATCTGTGTCTTAATGTCTTTTATTTTCCTTGTCTGTTTTATATCTGCTCTGTTTTTAACTTGTGTGGTGTCCCTGTATTGTACAGCACTTTGGTCAGTTGTCGTTGTTTTTAAAGTGCTCTATAAATAAAATGGTATGGTATGGTATTTTAATAGTCGACTAAACAGTTTTTTTGGTGATTAGTCGACTAATCGTGCCACGTGTAAAGTCTAGCTTATTGCACCACGATGCAGCTGCACTTATGTACCCATATACTTTTTTAACACTTTAACGTAGCAGCATACAATAAATCATTAGCATTTGTAAAGTTAGAACAAATCCCCACATAGGTTTGCTAATGGTAATGAAATTGCCATTGCTACAGCTGTACTATTAAGTTTGATTATCGAAATGCACTCTTGGTCAATGCGTTATGGTAATTTGAATATTGGAGTGCATTTCTATGTCCTATATTTCGGTAATCCACTTATCGTAGCGAGAAAAAAGAAAGTTCTGAACTCGTTCAGTTCTTGCACAGCGGAGAGATGCTTATGTTAGAAATTCAATAAAGAAGTGCACTGAAAGAAGACAAGAGGCTCTGTGCACCGCTCGCCACCCCTCAACACACCTTTTAACATGTAAATACAAGCAACTCCCTGCTAATGTTAGCAGCTAACGAGACGACACACTTTCTTTTAATGCGTTGAGCAGAACGATGGAAAGCAGCGGGATAAAAAAACAAAAATCAAAATGCTTCATAGAATAAACAATGACGTTGATTATTAAATTTATTGTTGAAGATTATGTTTGTCGAAGTAATTATGACTAATCGACTAATCGTGGCCGCACTAGTTGTAGTCCCCCCTCCTCTTCCCCCAATTGCAGAAATGTCTCCATTAGAAATTTGCGAAGAAATCCCCCATTGTTTGTTTACTATCGGCATCGCTGGAGTTTTTTCTGGAACTACTACAACTTTATTTCATTGAACATGTTGGACTCATCAAAGGTAAAGGACTGTTTATTGTCTCTCTTCACAGTACAAGTGTGATTGAAAAGCTAGTAGCCAATAGACCTTACCAGCTCTATGATTTATGAATATTCTAACTATTATAACTTTTTCTTTTGGAAACCATAAGTACAAGACTGTTAAAGTAAATTTGACATCTAAATTTGCTACAAGATCCTCTTTACTACCTTTAAGCCATACAAAGGCAAACTATTTACTCTTTTCCTCCATGCAGGCATTTCTTCATTGCCTCAAATCATAATTTAGCTAATATGTTAAAATCTTTGTATTTGTAACAAAAAAAAAGTTGTGTTTGAAGCAACACTTTTTATGTGGATTTTAAATGGTAAATGTCCTGTATTTGTATAGTGCTTTTCTAGTAATTCAGAACACTCAAAGCGCTTTAACAGTACAAGTTTTACAGTCACCCATTCACACAACCCGATATGCAAATTGGGGGCAACATGGGGTTCAGTGTCTTGCCCAAGGACACTTTGACATGTGGTGGTGGAAGCTGGGATTGATCCACCAACCTTCCGATTGAAAGACAACCGCTCAAATGGCTGAGCCACAGCCACCCATTTTAAGAGTTATGAGGTGTTGTCTTTTTTTGTTTAGCAAGTAGCAGGCAAGATAAATTTAAAAGCAATGAAAATTCATGAAAATAAAGAAGCACGAATGGTTTTTACATTGTTTGTTTACTGTTTGCATGTTTTCTATCTTTTATCGTTGCACTGTAAAATGTGCATACACACACCCACTAACACTTTTTTCAACGATGTCAAAAACAACAAATAACGTTAGCATCTTTTCAACACACCAGCATAGCATTTTAAGCTTTTCAATAGTTATATCAATAAAGCAGTCTCACGAACACTGTAGAAAACAGCTACAGTAATCTCTGGATTAACGCTACGGGGACGCCGTCATCGTCGACGATGCCAGGGACCTTGTTGTGTTTAATCGAACATAGCTTCCGAACCATAAAAGATAGAAACTTACTTTCCCCCCCTCTAAATCGGGAGAACCCAAGCTTTCAGACGGTAGTTCCGGCATCGCTCTAGCCCATTCACAAGGGATACAGTGTCATGTCAAAATCGGTGTTCCAATTAGAGCCTTTGTCTTTTGCGCATGACGCGCGGTTGTCAAATTTTTTTTTTCTTATTCATTGATATTTAGTGTGGGTTTTTCTTGAATAAAGTGTGATATTCTAATTTTCGCCTAATTTTTTTTTGTATTTTTTATTCTAATACTCTTTATTTCAAGCAAAGGAGCCTCATTTACACAGCGGTTTATGATATTTCAATTCAAAATAAATAAAACAAGGTATAGGACATTATGGGGCATTGAAAGGTGGTGTTTTAGTAGCATTTAAACAAAAAAAAGTCAGGCGAGGTTTATTTCTCCATAAAACCCTTGGTCCCCAGAGGGCTATATCATTTGTGTCACACACTGAATTAAAGTTCTGCTTTAAAAAATATGACAGCCAAATTTCTCTTGTTATCTCTTTAGATTGTTCATGGTCAAAAGACTAAAAGCACTACAAAACTGTTTCGTGAAGACTGATTCAAACTTAAAAAAAAAACAAAGAACTGTAGACCAATGTTGACAACAGTAGTTCCTGACAGAAGGTCTACTGATCTGTATTTTCATGGTCAGTGCTGATATTGAAAAATCAGGGCAGCGACTGCCTGGTATGTCAATTTTCGTTTTTTTAGTTTTTTGGCAGGGGGCGGGTCTTTTGTATGCTAGAGGACTGCTTAGGAGGACCGGTACCCGAACATCTTTTTTTGTCTTTAGAAAGACAACTGGATTTCATTTTCTTGTTTTTTAAATATATTTACCAAAAGGGATAAAGAAGAACATTCACATTTACAAGAACAGCATTTTGGGTTGTAGTGAGCTGGATTTAGCATCTGATGCTATTTACCATTTACATTTATGTTATTATTAGGAAAAATGGTAAATTAAACAAGAATTCAAATGAGTTTTTTATAAAACACATCTAAAGTCATAGAACCCCCTTCAATGAAAGTCTTTTTTTAAAAGCTGTGTCTGCCAATCTGCTATCCTTGCATCACAATCAGTTCTGTTTCCTGTTTGTCTGTCAATTCAAACATCAATATTACAACTGGGAGTATGGTGTTCCTAGTTATTCTCTTGTCAATACAATAATGTCAATCCAGTGTTCGTATCAGCTGGTCTATTTGAAACAGCTGCATGCTTAAAAACAAAGCAACTTAATTAAAAAAAGAATTAAGAATTAGGAAAAAGTTTGATTAATTCTCTAATCAAATTGGTCAATACACTGTTGGGACTGTTCCAATGATGTAATAACAACTAAAAAAATGTCCTGTCGGCTGTAACCAGGCTCTCTAGACTACCTCCCAGCAACCATACAGATAAGGAGTAATTACTTTACAAAGCAATCACTACAGCCATTCCAGGCCTCATTTATTTGCTTGCAGAACATGTTAGGGACTTGTGTTGCCATAATTTACAGGTGAAAGCATGGAGTTTCTGGAATTCATTAAAGCTTGGGTACTAGGTTGATAATTCAAGAAGAGCACCATCAAGAACAAGGCTAGTGCTTTGCTCTATTGGAGCTTCTGTAATACTTGAATCTACAAAGAAATAAAACTATTTTTTTTTGTGGGAAATCACATGCTTGCATGAGTGAAAAAATGGGATGTTTAGACTGTTTCCTGGGAAACCAGAAGTCTGGTTGTCATATTTCTCATGTTCTGTCATGTGTCTGGCTTTTTCATGCAGTACTCAGCCATAGCCACCATGAGGGGTGGACTATGCCATGTCGTGACATGGGAACCTTTATAAACGTGTTAAGAGCCGGAGGCATTAGCATTTTGGAAGCTTCTGAATGGAGGCATTTGTTCCTCTTCCTGTGCCTCCCTCAAAGACTCTATTAAAGGAAGGTTTAGGAATTGCTCTGTTTGGACTTACTGAGGTTGGGGGAGCATGAAGAGAACATTTAACAACAGAATTTTCTGGAAAACAAATTTGTCTTGAACAATTAGCAAGATATTTTTTAGTCATCTGTATACATGTTTGCCACTGATATAATTTCAAATATGCCTTAGAATTATTTTCATATTTTGGGGTTATTACATTTTTTTCTCAGCCATGCCACAAAAAAAAAAAATTACACCCAGTTTGACATTTCTTTCAAAACCTACAGCACAAAGTTCAGACAACAAAGACTTCATATTTACTCTTCAACTGACCTGAACTTTGATACATCTTTAGAAGTAAGACATCACAGGATTCTACAGTTATTTTTTTAATTAGGTAATATGAAAAACAGAATTAGTCTCCTCTGTTGGCACCATTACTGGAGAGTTTGGATTCCACTACATGCAGCGGGCGCAGCAGGAGCTGTGGTCAGTGTGAGGCAGACATTCGCTGTCTGTCATCCCAGCTTTCATCTTCAAGCTTTCAACAGTTTGTGTTACCTGTGGAATAACTGCTTCATCCATAATGCATGTTCCTCAGCAGTGTCTGATGATGAACAATATTCAGACTGCTGAATTTCAGAATACATACACCTCAAAAGGCAGCTTATCTATCACCACGTGTCAGTAGTGAGTGAGTGCACAGCTGCTCATCCACAACAAGGCTGTTGTAAACAAAAATTTATCAAAATGCAACTGAACAGACAGCCCATTATTAAAACTGGCAGTTGTAAATTGCAAGAACACTTTTGTTTGAAACGTACTGCTGTTAAACTGGGTTGAAATTGTGATATTTTTTTCTGTAATAAGAATAATCAATAATAAGAAGAAATATTTACCTTGCTGGTCTCTTGTTCAGCAAGAACATAAATGAATGTGTAAGGGCTCAAAAATTGGGAATATGTCTGGTAAGTTTTACATTTCTTTAAATATCATAATAACAATAACTAAAATATTTTAGAACTAACCAGGTACATGCTTTGTCAAATTTTACAACTAAAATAAAGTAATGTAAATATACATGTATAAATCTTCTATTTTCAGCACTGCGTTTATTTGAAGATTATTCTTGATTCCTAAATTTGTCTTCACAAAGACAGACTGGTACATATGAAATGAGCAGAATAGCCAAGATTAACATATCAAGACTTTGTCTATCCAAAATTCAGTTTTTGTTGCTTAACTGTTACAATTAAAACAATTAAAGGAAAAATACCAGATGATATACTATCCACGGGTTGTTATCTACTGTATTCACAATCGTTAATGAAGTTGGCTTTAGAGTTTCTGTTTCAGGTACATTCTAACACACAAAGAGACACTGTGGTCCACAGTCTCCACTCTATAAGAGAAATTGATTTTACGCAATATAAGTATCGATTGTCATCAGGTAAGGACAAAGCATAGCCCCTTTGTAATAGGAATCAGTACTGTCCTACCCCCGTTGGCATCAAAAATTAAAACAAATTATAAATTATTGGAGGGGGGTTATAGCTGTTGATCAATTGTCTGAATCTTTTTTTTCTGGCTGTGACAAACCAAAATAAATTTGTGCAGATGTAATAAAATGCTCTCTGTGCTGAAACATCAATTAACAAGGCTTTAGGACACAAAAGGAAACCATACTGATTTAATTCCACCTATGATGTGCTGTGAGCTTACCACAAGCTCTCAGGGGCCCATGAAGTTCTATTACTGTGAAAGCTTATTGATTTGAAAAGTGTACATTCAGAGGAAGGGAAAAATTGTGCCCAAAACCAGAGCCAATGCTGAGAACAATGACTGTAGGCTCTAAAGAGTCTGTGTGAAAAGCTGGAAATCCATACTGCCCCAGCAAAAACAAGAGCAAGAGGATTCGACTTTGTCCTTCTTTGCATGTAATTGGAAAATGATGACCATGGAGAGGTTTTCACCCCGATGGAAGAAAATAAATAAACATGATGAATGAGTCTTGTCATGACCTTTCATTGATTTTCGAATATTGTACTCAACACTTTCATGAGACGGACACATAATAAATCTTTCTCCCACTCAAATGTTCATGCAAAACTGCCTTATTACCTGCTACCATAGATGTGCTCGTCACCACAAGATGCCTTTTTATGTAAAAATTACAAAAAATTAGGTATCCAGGGACAGTATACCCCAAGCACAACCATTTAAAAATGCCCCATCCCCCTATTTAATACTGCTACCACTGTTTGTTTCCCTCTTCCACTTTGTCTTGTCTCAACAGTCAAACCAATAAACAGCACCATCGCTTCCAAAGTAAAGATAAATGAGGACAAACTTTCCAATTAACCTCCTTTAATGATTCAGGTGTTGTGCACGGAGGACATCACTACTAATGCACTCATGGTGGCTCTTTGCTGCAGAGGTTTCTACAGCTTCTGTCTCCTACTTTAAAGAGGGAACAGAAACTGTGAATTCATCCGTCCAAATCAGTTCATGTGTTCACACCCTCAAGTCTCCAATGAGACCTCTGAATGTGCTGCAGCAGCAGAGTAGGGACAGCCATTAGGCTCTGAAGCAGCACAGCTCTAATGATGATGGCTGTGGACTTGCTACACTGTGCATTTCATGTACCAGGGCTCCAGTCTCTGGTCACACAGGTGCAGATACCCCAACATGCTTTTCTGTGGGTACTAGCAGCTCTGCATTTACTAGGTCAAAACAGGAAGTCAATGACTTAGAACGATTTGAGACAATGAAGTATTAACTGCTTTAATCAAACTTGCATTCTTCTGTTGCTCTTTTATGTAAATCCTCTAATAGTCACTCTAAAATGGCTTATATGAACAATCTGCACAAAAAACAAAAAGCAGGTCAACTCCAGGCTCAAACCTGGGGGCTCCACGCTGACAGTGATAGAAATGCAATGCTACACCAGCCGCCTAATAGCCCCACCTTCTGCTATAACACAGCGGCAGGAAACTAGAGACATGCAGTGTTATAAATCAGTCACTGTGTAGAAGGAGAGAGGGAGGGGGTGCGTTTTGAACAATTTTCACCTCTTATTGAGTAAAACAAATCCCCCCTCTGGTTCCTTTTGGAGCCCATGTGGGATCTGAGCACCATAATGAAATCCCCCACATAGAGCTACCCTTACGGTTGGCTTGATCAGTATCAGCCCCCATTTCACAGTTTACAAAATAAAAAGAAGTGGATGGACGTGACTTCACTGGCAATTCTCACAGTGCTTGTAACAGTATTCTCCTCAAGCAACATCCTATATGAATCTTGAAACAGTCTCCACACGATATCCATTCCCTTCTCTGGGGAAGTCAAAAATGATGTAACAGTGTCCAGAACAAGTAGATGATTTTATCTTTTTTTCCGGGTTACTAATTCAGTCACAGCTGTTCTGCCATCTGTGTTTCAGTGCCACATACAAAATGTATATACATCTTTAATGGAGGTTATCTTTTGTGTGCAACTTACAAATCAATATAATTTCTGTGTAATTAACTAAGTTCAAGATTGTATGAAGAAATTCTGAGACCTAAGCAACTACTTTGGATGCATTTTAGCTGTACAGATCTGTATTGCTGTCACAATTCATGTAAGCCATCGTGGTAAAGTATCACATGGGGAACAGACACTAGACCTGGGTGATAAATCAATTAAATGAATTAATTCAAATTTTTAGTTGTGGGAGACTTTTGCATAGTGGCACTTTTTGGCTCCACAGAGTTTCTGTAGTGTCAGTTTCACATAGTTTGCTACGACAGACCCCAAGAGACCCCACACTGCAACATTTGCCTAAAGCCCGTCGCAGTCAAAAGTAGCAGGACCACAAACTCATTCCACCTGAAACAGAGGAATCCAGCCAAACATGAAAAACGTTAGTCTCTTCGAGACAAACAAAAGCGCAGTGACCAACAAACCTTAGCTAAAAACAGCTAGCTGAATTCTTCGCACAAGACACCGAATATGAGAGGAAGGAGCACTGTGGAGAACAATCACAGAAACGATCGCTTTCATTTGTTTGCCCTTTGTACTTGTTGTTTTCCTTAAAGGTGTTTGTCATTTTTCAAGTAGTGCACGTGCATTGTAGCCCCACCCCCTCCTCTTCCCCCAACGCCAGAAATGCCTCAGTTAAAAATTTGCGAAGAAATCTGTCTTTGTTTGTTTACTATCGATATTGTGATATTGTTACTTTTAGGGGTACAAGTGTGATGGACAATCTAGTAGGCAATAGATAATGAAATGGGTTTGTTATCTATTGGTTGCTTTATTTCAAGCTCCACCAGGTCAATGATTTAGGAATATTATAACTTTTTCTTTTGGAAACCATAAGTACAAGACCTCTTCAAGTTGATAAAATGATTTTAAAGTAAATTTGACATCAAAATTTGCTACAAAATCCTCTTTACCACCTTTTGTAAGTAGGGAAAATCAAAAAATCATAAATTGAATTTACAAAAATAAAATCAGATATTTTATTTGTAAATTGTAGATTTTATTTTTAAGTCATATCGTCCAAGCCTAGCAGAATCACATCCCTTTGGTGTTTTGGTGTTTGATGTGGAAGATCAAACCATGGCTGATGTGACTGATTGCGAGAAAATCCTCCTCCCTTCACTGTGATGCTAACATGCTTCTGTCAATATACAAGTGTAGCATCAGTCTCTTTGTGCAGCTACAACACACTTTCATACTCACTAAAGAACATCCATTGTTTTGCACTCTGAATAGCTCTTTACACTCAACTTGAGAAAAAACAATGTTGTTTGCTTCATGTCTGCAAAAGTTTAGTCAATCAAAAGAAGGAGCAGCGCTTTGGTTTAAATGGAACAGAAAAATGAGGGCTGTGCAAAAGGGAAGAAAAGGGTGTTCACTGTAGCAGATCCTGCATGAGATTTCTTTGAAAGGCAGAAAACTGTGTAAGTGCTCTCTGGAAGCAGTAAAGTCTGGTCTATTATGAAGAGAGGATGGGTCTGCCAGTGCACTGCCCTTCAATGTAAGACACAAAACACAGGGTTAATAGCAGTGCTTCTGGCACACTTTCAACCTCAGTAAATACCCTTCACACTGCAGGTGGTAAAGAAAGAGTGGGGCTCAAGTATCAGAGAGGGCTCCGAGTGTTAATGATGGCACTGGTCTTGGAACAAGAGTGCAAGACCCTCAAACTCTCTACATGTTTTCCACTAGTGAACCACGAGATGAAGGAAAGCCATCTGTAACTTTGGTATGCTGGCGAATGAGCAGTTGGGGATGCCTCTCAACTGTCCAAATATTTGCAAGCAGGTGAAGAGCAGGTAAAGAGCAGTTTACAGTGCACAGAGGAGTCAAGATGTTTTCAACATGTGATTTCATAAAGGAGACTAGAAGAAAAAACCCTGTGGTGTCAGGAACCGTGGAACATGCAGTATGGCTGCGGAGGGAAGGACTCAAAGTACAAGAAGCTGACAGGTGTAAAATCCAAAAAGTCTTTTAATGACTTGACTTGACTTGACTTGACCTAAAAGACACAATCAAATGCAAGAATTTGACAGGAATCTGAAAACAGAACACAGCTAATATGGGGCGGAGACAGATGAGAACACAGGTGAGTACTATGATTATTATTACAGGTGTGCAGCAGGGAACCCAAAAATGAGACCAGCAAATAATATGGTTTGTTTATTTATGGATGAATTTACAAAAAGAGAAAGTAGACCTGGATCATTACATGTTGAATATGAATAGCTCAATTGTTAAGCTAAACAACTTGCACACAGGGGGTCCGGGTTTGAATCCCCTCTGGGTAAATGAACAAAACAATACCAACTTCCAGAGTGAGTCCTTAGCAAGACCCTTTGCACTATCTGTGTCAGGTTGTGGGGATCCAGAGCACCATGATGGAAAATGGGCCACTGGAACAAGGTGGAAAGGAGATGCGAGTACAAGGCTGTTGGAATGCTACCACTCAAGTAACCCTGGTCAGAGGGGTTACATGCAAAGAATGTGGGAACAGTGGTTACTTTGGAACCCAAAATTAACACTAACTGTCAAACAACTAATAGCTTAGTGTTCCACAAACAGCAGCTACTATCACAACTTGAGACTGATGAGGTACAACAAATATGCTGCAGCGAGGGGGAGCCGAGACACAAAGCCAGAGGTGTTAGAGAATGACTGAACCAAGGTCTCATGGGATTTCCAGATACAGACTAACAGAATGTTAATGGTGAACCAGTCGGACATTGTGGTGGTGGACAAACAGCAGAGGAAAACCGTGTTGGTTGACGTAGCAATACCAACTGATTGCAACCAAAGAATGATGAGAAACTAGAAAAGCACTCCTAGAGTACAGACCTCACCAAGCAGCTGAATTCCCCCTATGTTGTGATCAACACCAAAAGTCTCCCCCCATGCCACCAGTTGGCAGCGGGGGAGGTTAGGTTTTCATCTGGGTTTGTTTGTCTGTTAACAAGATAACTCAAAAACTCCTGGATGGATTTTGATGAAATTTTCAGGATAAGTCAGAATGGTACAAGGGTCAATCTCTTAGTTTTTGGTGGTAATCTGGATCACTGTCTGGGATTTCTGTCTGGATTCAGGAATAAATGGAGTTTGGAGTTATCCTGTAAAAAAACAAACACCGATGAAAAAATATAACCTGCCCCACTGCCACCTGCCAGCTGGAGGTAACTACAGAAATACAAGGGGCTCAAAGAAGAGCTGGAGAAGACCTGCAAGGTAAACGTCTGACATCTCAGTTTAGAAAATTGCAGTTCCAAGAACAGCAAAGCTACTGCGCATAAACCTCAAGCTTCCAGGCCTCTGGTAGAGGACCTGAGCTGGAGGGAAGAGAGACCACCTGCGAAGTGCGAGGAAGAGTATATTCTATTGTATTATAACGAGTCAAAATTTTGGACACACTTTCACGTGAACTTGTCAAATGTCAGAAAACAGACACACCTCAAGGCTCATAATGTCAATTATACAGGCTTTCTGTGGTGATCTCTGTGTCAAACTGTCAACTAAAGTACATCATGGCCCCTAAATTATCATGACCCCTGCAGAGCTGGCAGCATCCTGCTTGTCTATTTTTGTGAGGTGGATTAATGATAGGACTGGCTTGAAAAGGCAGCAGAATAATGCACATAATTTTACACTTGAAAACATTCTACATCTTGCAGAAGCTTTTCGCATTTTTCATTTAAAAACCATAAAACTTATTTTAGAACAAAAAGCTTTTAAAAATACAAAAATATGAATTCATCCTCCTTTACAACTACATTTCTAAACCAAAGCTGAACAAGACAAATCAAAAAAGTTGTAATAAAGTTCTTTTTTTATTTATTTTTTTACTTCGAATATGTCTTCATATTTGCATCACACATGAATGACTGAATTAATATAACCTGCCATTTTCTGAAAATGCATGACACACTAACAGTCTTGTGTTGTGTGTGGCCATGAAACAATCTTGTGAGTGCAATTTCAATGAATTATAATCCTGCTTTGGTTATCATACTTGTAGCAGATTCGAGAGAATTAGAAGTAAAGTCATTGACAAAACTCTGTCACTCTCAGGAAAATAAATCACAACGGCGTGAAGTCAATTTAAATGCAAATTTCAGAGTTTAAGTTGTCTCAAGAAGTTGTGGTGATGAAGATGAATTGTGTGACTGGGAACCAACTCAGTGTTTTGTCAGCTAAAAATGACACACTGCCTCTGGCTTGTCTAGAGGTTCAACAGGAAAACACACGGTAAGAAGTTTGTTGTATGATTAGAGTAAATCCATGATATCAAAGATGGATTTTGACTGAATCAACCTTATTGATCTCCCTTTCTTTCTCTAAGTCTTTGTTTCAAGCCTTTAAGCCAAACAAGATTTGCCTCCAACAAAATTTTTAAATCGTGAGAGCTGATATTTTCTGGCTCAGACAGATTTAGATTCTGTTTTTATCTGACTGACAACTGAGAAAAGCAAGTGAAACTGGAGACATTCAGCTTTCCAGTGATGAATGTAGGCAAAGAACACAACTAATACTGAGCTGCAGGACTCTTGTTCTTTCTATAAAGTTCTTGTTTCTTTAAATATCAACATGATTTAATTTAAACAATCATCTTTTACCTTGTACAAGCCTCCCTCAAAGCATATTAGCATTCAGCAGTTAATCATCTTTTGCTAATGTAACACAAAACTGTCTTTCTTAGGCAAAAGATTTTGCTCCGTTTACTGCTTCAGGTTGTTACAGACTCTGTATTCTTCTCACTGCAAGAGAAATTCACAGTTCACCCTGCACTCACAGCATAAAAACACTATGTTTTCTCCCTCTCAAGTTCATGGGAGATACAAATACCCTGCAGCTATAACTCTGAAACAGAACAAAGCACAAATGCTGCCTAAAAAGGAGTCTTGACAGCTTCATGAGAAGCACTGAGTAAAACATACAGCAGGAAATTTACATAAAAAATGACTTTTTTTCCATTTGCTGCTGTATTTAAGAAAAAAATGGCAAAGATATATTTTGTGCAAAAAAAAATCAATTACAGTCAGATGCCAATCTGCTAATGTGGTTGGTATTTCATAGCACTGTAATTGTGTCTTCATGTGACTGATTAGCAAACATAATTAACTCTCAGTCTTTCCGTTAACCTCCTGTGTGTCTGAATAAGTCAATTAGAAACCAAATTGTTTCGTAATTTAGCACCAAGCTGTTTTGTTCCTTTTTATTTTTTACCTTAACACCCTAGAAGCTCCTCCATTTGATATGATGTTGCTTATCTGTTTATTATCTGTTCATTTAACAGAAATGCAGCAGGAAATCAATGTGAAACTGTTTTAATAGCAACGAGAAAGCATTTCACTTTGCAAGAAGCAATTGTCATACCTCGACTGGAAAACATCACAGATTCATCATGTTGGCCTGAGTGTGTTTCATTTCTTTGCAGCAATGTCCTCTGTGTCCCCTGCCTGTCAAACATGTCCTTCCTCATCCCTAGCGCCCTTCACTTTCATGTCCCAAGGGTCTTCTTGTAACCTTATCCTTGCAAACATGCACAATACCTTTCAGTGGACACAAAGCCGGTGATACCGGGCTTTTCTGTTCTATTCTCTATATTTTTCTCTTTTATTCTGGTGCTCTTTGTTCATCTTACCTCTTTATGCATGAGTTATTCCAAATTGAGCCCACAATTGAAATGGAAATCGCCTCTGTTTCTCAGTGACTTAAGGGCAATAACTTCTTTCTCTTCAAGGCATATCTGTCATGTTTGTTGCTCCTTTGAGGATCTTATGGTTGCGTTGCCCTTTTCACCACCGTTTTTCATGAAAACACAGATTTTAGAGAGTGTACTGTGGTTTATGAGTGGCATTTTATACCAGAGCTGACAAGCAAAACCCTGGATCATTAGATGGTAAAATGAGTGAAAAGCCAGCAGCAATGCGTAAGGGGATTAGTGTTTCTTTAATAAAACACCCCCTTATTGACCTTCATTATTGCTTATGGTTTTCATGTGAGTCCAATCTCAGATAATTAATGAAACAATAAAACTACATATTAAAGCCTGGTGTAGAAGAAAAACACCACATCACAGTCTTTGTACTGAATGCCATAAAAACGTGTTTCCCACCAGCAGCCTGGGATAACAACACAAAAAGAGGTGCTTGGTCACCAGGACATAACAACAATAACAACACACTTGCTCTTCCTTTCAGATGATGATATGCAAAACACAAAAACATTATAAAAGACATGAAAGATTTCCAGCTGTGTAATTGAGAGAATATGATGAGTCAAATTAAAATATATTGTCTCAGAGAAAAAACAAGACAATGAAAGGCTAAACTTTGCCTTCAGGCAGGAACAAACATTAAATACATAGCCAGCGTTAACTCATGACCTCTTATCCACCTCTTGCTTGGAAAAGAAGCACTGAGAACATAAGATAACATTGACCACATCATGGATTTGTACTTCAGTATGAACTTTACAGATTAATTGTCCGTGCATTGCACAGAGCCATTGATCAAGTCAATCCCGTTTGCCGTAATGATGAAGTGGTCCGTTAAATAAGAAATAGACCTTGATTCTGATGATCAGCACTTCCTATTGTTGCATGTCCGATTCCATTCTTCATCCCTTTATCAGTGGCAGCATCACATCCACACTGAACCAGTCATAGGTATGACCCCCCATATTTTTTTAATTTAATGTTTAATTTCTCAACAAAACTTCTCATCACGTGTCTGAGTATCGCCCCCTATGATTTTGCATCATCTTATGTTTCCTGTTTGAGATTGTCCTATTGCCAGAGAGCAGTAAAGGAAATGAATATTTCATGTATCCAAACACATTTTCAGAGCATACTGTCTGGAAATGCACCCCTTCCTGCTGTAACAAACATGAAAGAAGAGGGCTCGAGCAGGGCGAAGGTGAGGCACTCTCAACTCTGCTTGCCGCACACGGAGCACAAGTCCTCCATGTAATTGCTTCTAGTGCTGAAGCATGAGCTGAACATCAATTAGGGCCCAAACCTTCATAACATGTCTGTCCAGCCACTGTGGAGAACATCTCAACACCGGCTGGTATCATTGCAAGGTCGACTTTTTAGCAAACCTACAAGCAATAATTTTCAGATAAGAGATTAACCTTAAATGGGTAATGACTGTGACAATGTAGTTCACAGCAACTTGCAGACGTCTGACTGAATACTATAATATCTGAAAGCAATTTGACACTCCAGAATTTATCTGAGAAACTGGATTATAACCTGAAATTATATTTCTCTATCTGATCAGAGATCTGTTACAGACTGTACACAACAACCAGCAAAGGAATCAGTCAAATTCAACAACAGATGTTTCAATCTTTCCTAACTCAGTTCAAAACCACATCTATCTGAAGCCTAGTGCTTCAGCCACAAAGCAGCTTAACAAACGTGTCTTCAGTCTGCTCTGTTCTAGGTCTATGCTGCTTACAGAGACCAATAAAAGGTCCTTTGTTTTTCTCTCCTTCTTACTCTCAGGCCCTATTTTGTGTCCAGGACAATACAGGGAACACACACACATGCCATCAGTGCAAACACCAAGTCAAACACACACCTGTACAAACAGGTAATAACAAAATCACTGCTTTGCTATAGAGCGTGTTAGACATCTACACAGCTCTATTTGACATAGAAAATGCAGCCAGCTTGAGGTACTCGGACAAAATTTTCAAACTCTACAGGGATGAAGTTTGATTAGACCAGTTCCAGGGCAGTAATTGGGCTTCTCTCTCCATGTGTGCAGACATTTGTTGTGAACTCACAGATTAATTGAGAATCTGTGTGTCTGCATCCACAATGGATGTTCTGTTTGCTGTGTTTTGAAATCTAAATGATTAAAGGGATGAAAGAGAGCCGGTGAAATGTGCCAGGTCAGACCTGCATTTTAAGTGGTGGAAGGGCTGGCTGACAGGGAACGGCTGGGAGATGGTCGACACTTTGCTTGTCCAGTTACTGGCTCTCACTCAAATTGTTTGGTGAGAAGTATTCGACCTACTTCTGGACACAAAGCGCTACTGCCCTGAATACAGAGAAGCTGGGGACCACGTGTGATGACAAGCGCAAATAGAAGCTGTTGTTTTGGCCTAGAAATTAAATTTAGGCTTCTTTTTACCAGATTTGTGATCATTCTTGTTATGAACAGTGGAGAACCTTTGTGCTTTTGGTACAACCCGTAGGGACGGAACATTAAGCTCTACAGATGGAGATGATTAAAGACACTAATAGCGGACTCACCTTCACATTTTTTTTGGATTGAACATCAAGCAGCTACAGAACCAGCATCAAAAGTGGAAAAATAACAGCATGAATAAAAGTGGTGCCGTTAGTCTGTTTACCACAAGAGACTCACTTTTTTCTGTTTTTGGAGACAATATAGGCCAAGTTTTCTAAACAATACAATAAAAAAGCATTAAAGAGAATACAAACATCAGATTATGGAGAATGTACTGAACATTTCAGTTTCCTGGGATTCCCTCAAAGGCATCTTCGCACAAGCCACCCAAAACAACAGCAAGAAAACATCTGAAAGTGCTGTAGATCATTGCAAGCGGGTATAAATTTGCATCCCTTAAATATTCATATTGAGGGAATCTCTATGTCAGCTGGGTGAGATATGGCACATCAGGCACACACATGCAACAACTGATCCAACCACACCCAATCAATTACAAAAACCATAGATAACTGCCACCAATCTTCTGATTTAAATGTCCCTCTAATGCAAATTTAATCACATAGATTTAAATCTCATCAGTCATTATAATCTTTTGGCACATAAGCGTTATGATTTTTTTGTAATAGCGCGTAATGGGGAGCTGTTTGGAAAGGATTAAAGAAAGCTGAGGGAATCTATTTGCTGTTTTATTCCTGTAAACGTGTTCCTCAGACTTTTAAGACTGTTTCTAGCACAATGAGGCAACTCACACGTTTCCAGAGCACAAGAACAAAACTGCTGATATGAGATTTTCTCTGTACAAACTTACACCACCACACAGTACCATCAATAGGCACAACATCATTTCTTCCTTTATCACAGAATTGTCATTGTGCCTGTCATAATGCTTTAAATATACAGAAAGAGACAGAAAACCATTCAGCATGTTGGGAAAGAGGGTGTGAGTCATCGTTGGTCACTAACAGTGAAGCCCGTGATGTTCATGTGTGTGTTACAGGCAGTGAGTGATGGTAAGCAGGAAGGATCATCTCATGTCAGTGAGTATTATCACCAGCAAGCAAAAGCATGATGTAAAAAGAATATTATTCCTCTTTAGATTTCAGATGAAACAATATATTATATTTAATATCCTGAACAATGATGTTACTTTAAACTGTTTAACTAACTATAGCTTCCCATGGACAGTCCCAACAGTGAGATTTTCACAAAAGCAGTTATGAATATCTAAATTTCTCCTTTCTCCTCCTTGTTTTCTTAAAAAAACCCAAACATTTCTCATTACCTGCCATTTAAGTCAGTGCAGACGCCCACTCAAATACAGGCACGTGATATCACACGCTTTAGTATTATTTAAAAGTCACATTCTTGGCTACTCTTAAAGGATGTAAATGTCTATAAAATGTTGGAAACTTACCCGTAAGTGCTTCTCATGCCGCAGCCTCCCTTCACAAAGTTGAATGTTGTCAGCCGCTGGATGAAGAGCGGAACATGTAGCGCCTCTCCACGTCGCTGTTGATCTGCACCGGAGCACCACAGCTACTCCACCTCCTTCTACTCCTCCTCCACCTCCCCTGGATGCTGCTGGCTGGTGTCGCTCTCCTCCTCGTCGACCCCCTCCTTTCTCCTCACGCGCCTCAGGAAGAATTAAAACAAGTAAAAGTAATAGGGGTTTCCTTCCTCCCCCTTTTTTCACAAAGACAGACTCAAAAGAAAAGATGGGACCTATCGCAGTCAATAGGTTTCACAAAACGCCATGGCAACGCAGAAACTCCGCGCGCAACTTCCCTGCGATGTGACCGGGTTACAGCTCCCCCTCCAGACCCCCAAAACTGTGACAGACATTATTCCCAGGCTTCAGAGTGAGCAGGTTGTAAAGGGAGCAGGCGGAGAGAAGGCAGGGGGGCGAAACTGCTGTTTCAAACAGAAAAAAAAACAAACATTTAATGTCACTGCAGTCTGTGGTAGACCGTTGATGGGTTCCACCAAAACCTGATTAGTTCCTGTCAGAAAATCAGCGCCTTTAATAATTGGGTCGTTATTTGTTACATTGTATTTCTTACTACATGTCTTGGAACAATACGTCAGTATATTAATCATAATTTCTCCCGTCTTTCTCTGTGCTTGTAGTTTCAAAACTCTTTGTGCAACTTGTCTCACTCAAATACTAAAAGTTCTTACAGCCCATTGCATTAACTTTATAGCAATACATACAAAATGCAAACCAAGAATGAATAATAAAATTAGATAATCAGAAGTATGTCTGTAAAATTTTAATCAATAATTGAAACAAATGATCAGTCAGATTTACAGCTTATGATGCAAAGTGCTTCAGCATGGGCCGCACATGTCATTAAAAAGGGTTTCATTTCTAAAAGAGAAGCAGAATGTGTAGCTACTTTTCAGTGACATAAGACACACCTTCAGAAATGAGTTAGGAATGTGTTGTGGTTGTGGTCTGTTCTCTGGTTGTGTTTGTTTTCTGGTTTAAGGGTCTGTTCAGGTCATTTGCTTGTGGTTTTTCCTTGTGCCACCATTCATCGTTTTCCTCTCGGCCCTTCACACCTGCATTTCTTTTATCAACCTCAGCTGCATCTCATTTCACAAATCAACCCTCCCTGTATAAATAGTTCTTTGTTTCTCAGTATTTTTGTTAGACCCTCCTGTTTGCCTTCTGTATTGTCTCACCGCCTTGTTCTCTCTGTGGATACCTGGGTTGGATATTCATGGCTTTCTTTACAGCAGCTCTTTTTTTTTAATACCTTTAGTCACTTCCGCCAAGGAGGTCGTGTTTTTGCTGACGTTGGTTTATTAGCAACATAACTTGATAGTCTTCATTTCAGGTTCTCGTCAGTTACTTGACTCGACATGGATGTAAATTTGTTTATAGATTTCTTTTTTATGAAAAGTAAACAGCGAATTCAATAAACTAATGAAATGGGACACGTATAAAAATACCTTTTCTAAGTCTTATTTTGTGGGTGTTGTTTAAAGGAAACACTACATACTATTTTTTTGCAGCCACAAATCCAAATAAGTTAAGATATGTGAGTTATGTAAAGACTCAAAGCCTCTAACTCTAGTAACTGTTATTGTTTCACACCCAATCTGAAACTAATATTTCACGTTCTTTATTAGAGACAGGTTAGAACTGCAGAGAAGCCAGTCCACTGTATCCTGTCTTTTCTCAACCATATGTATGTATGTTCAGTTCTGTTTTTTTTTACCTACGTATATGCTGTTTTTAACTTGTATTTTAATTGTGTTTTAAATGTTTTTAATTGTTGTTGTAAGGTGACCTTGAGTATCCAGAAAGGTGCCTATAAATAAAATGCATTATTATTATCATTATTCAGTGTGGTCTGACAATATTTTATTGTAAAATAGATAGATGTCACATGAAGTCTTGAAAGTTTGTTCTAAAACTGCAGATTTTTTCTTCATTAATGTTGCACTTGCAGAGTAAAACATGTGAGGCAACCATGCACCATGAAAGTACCCGGGTTAATGATCCCCACTTGGTGTTTAAACTATAAATTATTTCTAGTTATTATTATTAATTTAATGGATGTCTGATTAATTTGACCAGACAGCATCTTTAATCTTTATGGTTCAGTTTCTTGATGAATCTGAGTTTAAAGCAGAACTAAGTAAGTTTTGCTCTCGCTCTCCCCCTACTGGTCCCCTGTGAAAGCTCACTGTCGTAACGTTCCCCCGCCGCCGCCGCAGACACCCCCCCTCACCCCCCACCCCGCCGCCGCCCCCAACAACAACGCGCAGAGAACGCTTTTGCAAGAAGAAAGAAAAACAAAACCAAGAAAATGTCTCGACAGGTGAGTATTATTGTCATCTTTGCGCTCCTAAGGGTGGCGTTGCTAACAACGGCAAGGGCTTCATGCTTGTATTTATGTACGTGAGTGTGAGTGCCGTAAAGCAGGTTTGTTCTCGCGAGATTAGTCGGGTCCGATCCACTGAAAGTTGCAAGTGCTGCTTTCAGGACACAGACCCCGGAGGGAGGGGAGGGACCCACGAATCACCCCGCCAAGTCCTTGTTTACCCCCACAGGGACTCTAGAAAACATTTATTGAGGTGAAAAAACTTACTTAGTTCTGTCACATCAGGGTGAAGTTAGTAAAAGCTTCTTTTTTAATTTATGTAATATGTATAAACACAACTCTGTTTGGTGGAGCTTAGAAATGATTTCCCAAAGGACCACATTTTTTATCAGCTGTTGATGGATCTTAATGCAAAGTAGACTGCAAAGTCAGAAATGAAAAATTTCCAGTTTAGGGCTGTGCTTTTTGTCCCTAGCAAAATAAAATTCCCCATAATTCCTTGAACCATTTAACAATCAATGTGCTTTGGAGAGATAAATCTGTGAATTTTATTCATTGTTTTTATCACATTTCTTGAACTGCTGATCATGCTCCTCTTTGATTTTTAAAGACTGTGTTATTTGTACCAATCATGTATTACACAACCTATTAATTTTGACAATTTAACATTAATAAAAATATTTCAAACCAGACCGTTAACAATAACTTTCCATTTACTTTACAATGTAACACAAAGCTTAAATTCAAAGATTTTAATTGCACTACAAGATTGTATTTGTTGACCTTTGTTTTTAATAATAATGATGGTAATAATAACAATAATAATAATAATATATTTTGGCGTTTTATTAAAACAGAAGTCACATCATGGTTTCTATAACGAATTGCAGCACATTAACAGGTGCTCTTGTTGTGTCAGTCTGCTGTATATCAACCATGTTCTCTCCTTTGATCATAAAACCAGCCCATGTATTGTTGGCTAATGGTGTCTGTGGGGATCTGTGGTTTCAGCACCTCTGACAGCATAAGATAATTAAGAACTCTTTGCATCACCGGAGCGAGCAGGAAAGGTCAGAGAGATCAATTTATTCGATGACCTCAGATCCAGAGGTAGAAAGAAAGGACATCTCTAACCTGGAAATGACAAAGTGGGAGGAGGAGGCTGCTACTGCCAGGAATGTTTAAAAGCTCACAATCTACTATCTCTGACTCACTGCTGGCCTACCTTACCCAGGGATGTCATAGAGATGTATATCATTGGGTTAGTGATATACATCTAAGCGGTTAGAATCTTTTAGCAAGATAACTTAATGTCCTATTTACCTCCGGTAACATGATTCACTTTTTAACCCCAGGTCCACATCAGTGAGTAGATCTGTTAAGAGAAAAAAACTTTCTACTCAAAATTGTTTCAGATATGAAAGACATTTTTAGATTCCCTGTTACAGAACACAAGCATCGGTCAGAGTGAAATCACCTCTACTACCAAATGTTTGGCTAACCGCTTCACACATACACATCTACTGAGAAAGGTAGGAGGTTGGAATAGGGCAAAGGGTTACAGTGTTTCTGACTGAAGTGCTTTGAGCTCCAATGGATTCACATTCCTCCAAGTGGCACCAGGAAAAACCCAAGGACATTACAGCAACACGGTGGGAAATTAACAGATTGACTCAGATCCAAATAATTTGATTTAGGGTATCATAATTGTACCAAATAGATTACATAGTGATTTGGCTGAGTAATGAATGTAACACAGTCTCTTTGTGCATTATGGTGAGTGCTCTGATGAAATCTAATTAGATTTCATGGAACATCTACATCTTTTTTTACTCTACAGAAACTGGCTTAAGCATAAGTGCTAAATGGGGAACAATAGCTTTAGACCGGCTTCTCAGCTAACCTTAAGTTGTCACAGATTTAGAGATTTAATATTTGAATTGATTAACCAGCTGTTCTTATATGTTTTTTTGCTGTTTTTGTCTTTGCACACAGAATGTCATGTGTATTTGTAGAAGGATTTGAATGCACAAGAACAGAGAGTAAACGGTGGTTAGAACATCTTTTCTTAAGATCACAGAGTAGGATGATCCTGTTAGTTGCTGGAATTGGTTAGTATTCTACAGATTAGAATAAGCTATGGTGATGAGAAGACTGGTTAAATCCTGTTCATGGGACAGATAAGACTTCTATTTGTTGTGAATTGTTACTGTTTCTGTTGACAGTGTTGGCACAAGGAATGCTCTTCACCTGGAATCGATCCGACAATGAAGTCAATGGCAAGGAAACAAGTATCTTCTCTTTTCTTTGGATTCACAGGTCTCTTTATCAGAGGAAGTTAGAAGGTGAGTATGGAAGCAAGAAGTACTGCTGACAGAATAAGGATGTAATCAACAGGGGACATCATAAAACAGGGGTGCCCAAAGTCAGGCTTCGAGGGCCACTATCCTGCATATTTTAAATGTTTTGCTGCTTCAACACACCTGATTCCAATCTGCAACATCTCAGCAAGTCCTGCATAATCCTGTTAATGACCCATTCATCTGCATCAGGTGTGTTGAAGCAGAGGAATATCTAAAACATGCTGGATTTTGGCCCTTGAGGCCTGGAGTTGGACACCCCTGTCATAAAACAATCAGAAAACCATCCAGAAACAAACATGGGTTATGCTCTTCATCCAAACAAATCCAATTACCAAAAAACAAATCCAGAATAAACATTTGTTGGTCAGAAACTGGCTGCATGGGGTCACAGTTGGTAGCATTGGAGTGAGGAGGTACCAGGTTGGAATCCAGCCTTGGACCTTTCTACATGGAGTTTGCATGTGTGGGTTTTCTCTGCGTACTCTTGTTTCCTCCCAGAGTCCAATAGCATGCTTGAGGGTAATTGATAACTCTAACTTGTCCCTTGGTGTGAATGGTTGTTTGACTATATGTGGCCCTGTGATCTACTGGTAACCTGTCCAGGTGTAACCCTGCCTCTCACAACAATAGCTACATTTACATTGGCACATTTAATCGGAATAAACGCCAAATAGGAGCAAAAATCTGTCATGTAAACATGCCAATCAGAATGTTTTGATCTGATGCAGCCTGATCAGAATTAAATTTCCTTCCAATCGAGAGGGGTGGTTTTGTCCGATCTTCATTCGGATAGACGTGCATGTACACGCCCATTCGGAATGAAGGGGTGAAAAAAGCCCTTTGCGCATGCGTACAACTTCAGCTTGACGTCTTTCCGCTTTCGCAGTCCCAAGTAGTAAACATGGCGGAAGGTAAACAGAAGTGGTCTGCTGGTGCAGTCATCCTGTCATCCTGCTCTCCTCTCCTGTGGCAGAGGAGCAGTAGCAATATGTATTCAGCCTCTAGCTTGGTTAATGCGACCAGTAAAAATCCAAACATAAAGGTAATCACCCGCAGAAGGTCCATATTGGGGATAACGTGAGTCAGCTCGAGCACACGATGGGGCGGGAAAGACGTGCAGAAAGGACGGAGTTTGTTTACTTTTTTCTTCCCTCGGAAAGACAACTCGCTGTGCGCATGCTTAACTCATTTAATCTGATTGAGTGCTTGGTGCATGTGTACTCATGGCATGATCAGATCATTTCAGTTAGTGTCCATGTAAACAGGGATTTGGGAATTCCGATCGACCAAGATTTTAATCAGATGGGGAAATGTAAACGTAGCTAATGACTGCTGGAGATAGGCACCAGCTCCCTGTAACCCTGAACAAAAAGCGGGTTTAGAAAATGGACGGACGGACTGACTGACTTATGGTGCTGTGAGGGAGCAGGTTGGGGATGTGGTCGATCGGGCTGAAGGTATTTAAAAAATCCAGAATCAATGGGCAAACTAGGGTCAGGAAGGAATATATATGGTCATTGTGGGAGAAACTAGTCAGTACACTCTATGATACAAACAGACTATATGACAAAGTTCTGGACTTGTAATACTTAAATGCAAACAAACAATCTGGCAGTGGGCAGACAGCACTGAGCCTGTAAGCTGGCAGACATAGGTGAGTGGCATGAGAGTAAATAATCAGGACCAGATGAACAGCATGAGACACGATGCATGATACATGACAGGATACATTACATGCTTTTTTCAAGAAACAAAAAATAAATCAACTTGCCTTTAGGATTGACAAGTCCTGGGTGACTGAGAATCAACCCAAACAGATTAACGAATTTCCTCTATATTTACTTTTCCCTCTGCTACTCTTTCATTCTAAAAATAAATTAACTAGAGAAACAGGGCAGAACTTTTGTTCTAAAGCACTCAAAAGAAACATTATTTGCCAGGGGAGTTGGCACCAACATCAAATGTTCATTGTAGACAGATTCTCACTGTATATTCAATCATTACAAAAAAGCAGTAAAACAAAATACAACGACCAATCAAAACTAGAAAAGTACTCGGAGAGCGTGGATCTCCGCCAAGCAGCACTTGGACATATTGTAGAAAGTACTATGTCTGTATCCTTAAAAAAGTTCCTGGATCCAGACGGTAATCCGGATCACCCCCAAAATTTAACTGATTGCTGGCCATTACTGGCCAGAATCCATCCATTTGTTTTTTTAGGTATCCTGCTAATAGACAAGCCCTAATGAAAACATTACCTCAATGGTGGAGGTAATAATATAGAAAGATTTACAGGTAATAGGCTGCACAGCTTTATGCTTTAACCTATGATTTCACATTTCTGATTTTTTTTACTTGTATTTTTGCAAAGCTTACTTTTGTTGGAATGAAAATGTCCTCACAATTGACCTTTCGCCAAGCCCTGCCCCCTTAGTTACTGTTGCTACGGCCGCCAACTCATCCAGTGAAGGTAGAGCTTGTTAGAACAAACCAGCAAGCTTTCAGTGGGATCGCATTTAAATATCGCAAAAATGGTACATTTACTGTATGTTTGTGTGAGCTGCACACGTCCTGGTTGAACATCCAACAAGCAGGAATAACTGGGCTTTTAGTAACTGTTTGTTTCATAAGAAATGCACTTGTGTTGGATTTGTCTTCAGAGAGTGAACATTATTTAGAGAAATCCGCGGTATCCTCCAGATCAAGACAGAAGGGGTTACAGTATGCAGTGGAGGATATATTCAGAATAAAAAGATGCAATGAAGGAGATACGACTGCTATCAAGGTTAATGCTTACACTTGCTAAATCTCAGAGGTAGGTTTTCCATTCATAAAATGCTTCATAAAAGATAAAAACAATATTAGCTTGTTGGGCGCTGTATAGTTGGCTTAAGCTAAAGGGCTTGTTAAACTTAGTTTGGAGAGTAGGTTAACGTTCTGGCAATGATATCCATGGTAATCATAACTTTGGTCCGATTTGCGTTCTTGCCTCCAGTTAGTAGATCTAGACAACGCGGTAAGTAGTTAGCTGTTAGCCTTACCTTTGAGCAGACGTATTTATGCTTCGTAATTTCCCGACACATTTAACTGAAGTGGGGGTCGTCCACACCTTAAGCACCGCTGACGTTGTGTTTTCGGCTTTGGGAATGAAAAGAACATAACTCCTCCAGATAATCTATCAGGACATCCAATGCCTGATTTACAAATAACATGGGACTGTCCTGCTTGTAGTCAGTGTTTTTGGGGAGGGGCCGGCGAAAGGTCAATTCATTATACAATGGCAGTTATTCTTACCAGTGGCCATTTTGTCTTGCATTTTGTTTTTTATATCACTGTGCAGTTACAGGTTCCTGATTTGCTGGCTCAGCTGTGTGGTTCCCTGTCTGTGATTTGTTGCCTGCTCTCAACTTTACCATGTGGAAGCCTCTCTCTGCACCCCTGTTGGACCATGCTCCTCCTGCTCCAAAAGTTCCAGAAGAGGTGTTGCTATTTAAGGAAAAATAATCTTTCCTAAAAAGCAGACTGCTCTGCAGGGTGCAGACGGAGGCTTCCAGAGAGGCAATCACTGGTGCTTTGGGGTCATCAAGCCTTGGACTGTCCCTGTATCAGTGAACAGGGGCAGTGTGCTTGACCCGTGTCTTTCTTGAGGTGCCCTATGACTTGTGGAAATCCCCTCCACTTCAGGCCTCTCTACTTTCTTTGTACGCCGTTTGATGCCAGTCTGCTTGGGGCTGCTGTGCTCCCTGGCACTCAGACCTGGTGCGCTCTGGTGCCCATGCGGCACACATGCTGCTACACACATACAGGGGACATACATACACATGCCCAAGTACACATACACATGAGCAAACAACTGTTAAAATATAAATCAATATAATTCAATCAAAAACCTATGGGTTATATACATTGTGCTTATTATTGTGGTTATCTGCAACAAATATATTTCAGCTGTTTTGTTTAGTGTTTGTTTTTGTTTGATTTTGTCATTTATGTGTTGCTTTATTCCCTCCCACTCCCCCAACTATAGTTCCCTATTGTTGTATTTGAAATGTCTAGAGGCCTAATTTGGCCTAATTTATCAACATTCCAAGTAAAGAGAGCGTGTTCCTGATTTGCGGGCAATTCACTAAGATTGCTTGTGCAATTGATAACAGGTGCAAACAGCAATATTTAAATGAGGAGTTTGCCTGCGCTTTTCCTTTCCAAGAGCAAGAAAGGCGCAAAAGACAGCAACTGGTTCCAGAAAAGGAGAGGTGGCAGCAACAGATAAGCTGGCAGAGAGGAACATATTCTGCATCACCTACACAGAACGACAATCTTAGTAAAAAAAAGTGTAGCATGTCAAAAAAAGGGAAGAAAGAAATGATTCAGCTTTAATTAAAATAAACTGAAATGATGGGACAACACTTTTTCATTTTTCGAAAATAAACTCATATTGAATCCATTTTTTTTCTTGTGTGTTATTGAGTTAAAAAAAAACATGACAAATGTGTTGATCATATAGTTCCCGAGCAGTAATTCTGAAAGAGAGCGCGTCATGTCTGTTGTCCTGCAGCTTTGGACTGATTGACAGAAACGCCCACATTGCATATTCATGTAGGGCAAAAGCACTAAAAGGATTGCTCGCATCTTGCTGCAGGTTTAATAGGCGCGGTTTTACCTGCGCGCCGTTAGTAAATCACCTACTGCTTGTTTTTGCAGCTGTTTGCGCCTGTTTTAACAACCACAAACCTTTGATAAATCAGGTCATACACCATATATGGTCTACCATCCCATAAACTAAAATTAAGTTCATTATAAAACAGTAGGAGTAAATCAAACCTCTCCTGTTGTAGAGTAAATCTGTTCTGACATGCTCATAGGTAAAACCCCGACATGATATAGTGACACTTCCCCAGCCAAATGGGGCAGAGTCTCATAATTTGACAAGGGATGTGAAATTACCAACGGAGACTGAGAAAGAGGAAAGGAATCAGCTGATGCTATCAACATGGAGTCTGAATACAGAGGGTATTTGTGTCAAAGGTGTCAGTGTTCATGGACAGATCATGCATGCAACCCATCTCTCTGCTCCTGTCTTGTTTTTCTAGGCGTGTTTGCCCCATGCCCCCCGTCTTTCCTTCTGTATCTTCAAATATCACTGTGAATAACACTGGAGCAGAAATCCCCTCATTGTCTGCAGAGCTGCATAATTAGAATAAATGAGCTGGAAGTAAATATGCAGGCTATGTGCTGCCTTGCTGCTCTGTGTAAGGCGTCCTATATGTTTTCAGCAAAAAATAAGATTGATTGCATTGTCAAAAGCTCACAACAATAATGCCTAGTGTTTTATTTATCTAAAGTGTAATTCAAAGCATTTCCAAATTCATTCTAATTTGAAATATTTTGTCTATATGATTTACTGTTTTTACTGATGTTTTTTTTATTGAAAAAGATGGTGATATGTTTAATTGCATTTGTGCTGTTTTTTCACACATGAACAAAACCCCCCCAACCAGTGTGTGTTTTTTCACACTATGAGACACAATAGTATTGTACCTTGTGTTGCAGTGGTGGGCCCTGTTACTCCTTTAGCTGCCCCTCCCCCAACCCCTCCTGTCTCAGTTCATGGTTTTGTTATTTGTAATACTGTCCATTTAAGTCAGCAGTTTCAGCAAAAAGAGAAAATGCACCATAAATACTGTATGTCATACTTGAAAAATGCAAAGAAAACAGCATTTCAGAGAGTTTTCCAATTTTAGCTTTGACTACAGCTCAACATAATTACGTTTTGTGAAACTGGATATTATCTCAACACAAAGGGAAAATACAGTATACAGTACATGTGCTATGGATAGAAAATAATGTATGCATTCATATCTGAGGTCCCTGGAAGGAGATGTTTCCTTTGAAACAATGCATTATCATATCCTAGCACTCATTTTAGCAACTGTCCATCCATTCATACCAGCTTATTCCTAATCAGTGTTGCAGGAAGCTGGTGCCTATCTTCAGCAGTCATCGGGCAAAAGGCGGGGTTACACCTGGAAAGGTCGCCAGTCCATTAAAAGACCATTTCAGCTAATGGTTCACAATAAGTATTTGTATTCTACACTTTTAACAAGATGAGGCAGAAAGCTTTGTAAATTGTTGGCACTTGTTTTGCAGATACATTCGAATCATCTTTCTTTTCTTCTCCTCTAAAATGACCATGCTTGTGTTGTTTAACCTTTAAATCCAATGGCCAGTTGGTCTTTCACACTGTGTGTTATCACTACATCACATCTCTGAACCACAAATCTGGCCTAACCTTCACATGCCAATGGTGGTGTTACTATCTTGCTTTGATTTATACCTTGGGCAGCCCTCTGCAACACACGTCTGCAGACAATGAGGTACAGCAGCCACAATATTATACAAGCTAATCTAAATGTAGCTTTAGCTTTGGCTTACAACAAGGTACCACTAAGAGACGGGCCCCATTCTATGCTACTACGCTACTGCAGGGTGAATCATCGGCTCGAAATGATACATATTAGGGCTACTCGACTCGTCCACAGAAGCAGCTTCCTCCATTTTCATCTGTTCCATTTAATTTTATTTCCTATATTAATCCCTCGTGGGGAAATTTGGCTCTGCATTTGACCCATCCTCACCTTGAAATGAGGAGCAGAGGGCAGCCATCTTGAACAGCGCCCGGGGGACAGTTGCGGGGTTCAGTATCTTGTCCAAGGATACTTTGACATAGCTTCCCGGTACCGGGGATTGAACCTGCCATCTTCGAACGAAGGGCGATTGCCCTTCCGCTAGACTACGCCGCCCGTCAAGTAGTCAAGTAGGGCGACACGCTAGTCGAGTCTTCCTGGACTAACAACAAAAAGAAAAAAGAAGCAGCAGTAGCAGCAGAGAGAACGTACATTCTCTCTGGTAGCAGCAAAGCACCATTTAAGTAGTTTGTGTGGCAGCATTTTAGGTATCTGCTGGATACCCAATGACATATTTTGTCATTTTATTTTTCTGAAAAGCAATGTAAAATATTGTCTTGTGTATCGTCACACCCTTGTGACACAACAATCACAGCACAGACCCTCGCGTGTTTTCTGGTCCTCCAGGGAATGCCTCCTTTTGAGGCATTTTTTAAAATGGGGAGGGTAGGCAGGGATGTAATCTGCAGGGGGTTGAGTTGCACTTTAAATCCTGTACTGCAGATGTAGTCATGAAGTTTCACATCTCTGCTTTAAATGATAATCTGTCATTTCTGTCATGTATGATAAAAAAGAGCAAGTACTTATAAGAGTTTTCCAATGAGGATGTGAGGAATGTGAAGGTTTAGCTGCAGTTTCCTGTTGGCTGTATGCTACATTGTAAAGACACATTATGTTAGAGTGACCAGACATCCTACTTTATCCGGACATGTCCTCTTTTTGACTCCCAAAAAAAACGTCTAAATTTCTCCAAAATGTTAATGCAGCCTTTTACAATTCAAAGGTAATGTTACTTAAAAAATACAATCCTTTTGTGATTTGGCTCTCCATTCAGGTATCCTACTTTTTTAAAACCATAATATGGTCACCCTACAATATGGGAGTCAACACTGACTGAGCAGTGAGCACATGCATTATGTTTGGGGGAGGTGTGATTCACTGCATGAAGGCTTTTTTTCCAGGTGTTCCCAATGTACTTGAAGCAAAGCAATTAGAATAAAGCAGGTGCATCTTCCATTTTCTACTATGACACAATGTGGGAACAACATCTGTAGTGTTCCCGCCCAGGTAGCACTGGAGGAATAGCTCTTAGTATATAATTAATATTATTAGCAGGTTCTGAGAGGGTGTTTCAACATGGCATGGTGCTCTTTGTGTAGGCAATATTCCCAAGAGACCACACTTCATTTTGCTAGCAGAGCTTTATCATATGTCTTTGTGGAATAATTTCCACTTTATGAGAACGACTTGGAGCATCCTTTCACCCAATAAAGACTGTGAGACACCGTGGTGTCTGGATGAAAGCTGTTTCCATAGCAATCCAAATATTGATGCAATGAAATCTGAGCCAATGCATGAAACTTGTGCCAACCGATCGTCAATCATTTAACAAAGGAGCAACTGGAGAATGAGCTTTTCTTTTATCACAGTAATGTGAGTGCAGGGCCACTTGATAAAGATTGAGAGTTATCACTGAGAGCGTATGTGCCTTTTGCAAGCATGCATGAGAGTGCCCGTCTGTTGAAACCTAGTGTTTAGCTGGCTACTAAAGTGAGATAATTGATTTCACTGTTGAGAAGAAAACATAGTCTAAATCCATCTATCTATTGCATAAAATCAGACAAATTGGCATAATAGAAGGTTACCACTCCTGAAGAAGGTCACCAAAATCTAAAGAAATACATTCTTTAGATTTTGATCATAGCAGGAACAGAGCTTTATAAGGATAATTATAATAGTAGCACTTTAAACACAAGATTTAAGGATGCTAGGATGTGAACCACTACAGCAAGATATAATGGACCACGGTCACTACTCATCTCTCATAAAAGAATTTACCATCAGGTAATTAAATTTCTCAGGGGTTGGTTGCAACACAATGACTGTGTGATCATGCAAATAATTGCCTGTCCGATTTGACTAGGGTAAAGAGGTCAACATCTCTCCAGTGACAAGTGGGCGCACATATGTACCCACAGAAGTGTTTAGCTATGAATCCATTACCGTGTGAATGGATGCACTGGATAAATCATTGGAACTCTGATAAGAAAGATGTCTTACAGCAGCTAAACTAGAATGGGAGAACCCCGCTGCTCTTGATCAGGCCTGCAGGCAGTATGATCAGTCTCAGATGAGATGTGAAGGTGTGAACGGTACACTGGTATTACCCTTCGTCCATGGCTGCACAGCTTCCTCAGGGGAGGTGCATAAGGAGCTAATAGAATTGGGCTCATGGGATAAATGAGGTGTTTTTTTTCTTGTCTGTTTCAATAAACTGTATTGGGGGGCCATTCAGTGGGTGGTTGTGGGGTGGAGGATGGGGTTGCATGCTTGGTATTAGAGCATGAGCGTGTAGGGAAGGTTAATACCTAGCAAAGTGGCTTTAAAGAGACCTACCAACAATCAATAACTCCCCCCCATTTCAGACTCACACCCACCTCCATCTAATCAAGTCTCGACTTACAAGGCAAATTAAAAGAAAACAGTGGAAATTGATTGCAATAATCCACCATAGTCTACTCACTTTCTAATTAATGCTGTCTGTAAGATTAGACAGATTCAAATCCCATCAATAAACTAAAAAATGTTATGATTACAAAAAATATTTAGAATGTTTTTCATGGTGAAATATGTAAAGAGTCATGTTACATATTACACACAATGTGAAATAATGATCACTGTGTTGTCATTTTAAAGTTTTACAAGTGGTAGTTTTGTTAACAATGAAAATTGTATTATTAGGAGACTCTCCATGAGGGTTTATCTGACTTTTCTTCCCTGACATGCTCTAAAGAGTCAGGCCTAGTGAAGAGGAGAGAGGAAGGGGGGTGCTAGTGTGTCGTTGAGGCAGAGGGATTCCCAGACTCCCAGACATGAGTCCAACAGCAGAGATTTGGGACTGTTCTGTGTCACTTTGATGGGGAACAGAGTGAGCCATGTTGGTGTCAGCAGGAAACCAGACACTCAGACAAACCCAGCTGCCCTTCTTCCTCCCTGCTCTAACAGTGTCTCCTTTAATGGCTTCTACCCACAGTGCCTCTCTTTCACAATTCCTGCCTTGTACATCTGAGACATTATCACTAATGCTTTAAACAGATGTAATCATATCTTGCATTTATTAAACCTCATTATTTCTTTGATAACATGATCAGCTAACAGATATGAGGGGAAATATTAAGAGATATAAACATGAATAAATGAAGACTTGAAAAAATAACATTTTTTTTCTTTTAGCATATGAAATGACTGGTTTAGTTGCCTTGGAGATATAGGCAACATGGAATCCAGGAAGTCAATTAGCAATCTGGCTGCATCTCATTAAAAGCTTTCTGGCAGCAGTGAGTGGTAAAGGGTAGGATTTATATATCACAGAGAATTACTCTTAAAATTATTCATGAAGGTCTTAGTTCCCACATTTGCTTTAACTGGCAACAGTTGGTTTAAAATTTTTACAACTGTGAAGTGTTGTCAGTGTAAAAATGGGTAATTTAGAGATGTATTTAAATACATCCAGCATAGACTTAACTTCAAATGAAACCACTTTCTTTAGTAGATCCAAAGGGTTTAGCAGAGGGTCAACCTCCAGGTCTCGAGGGTCTCTATCCTGCATGTTTTAAATGTTTCCCTGCTTCAACACACCTGATTCAAACTCTCAACATGTCCAGCAGAAGCCTGTTAATGACCCGTTCATCAGAATCAGGTGGGTTGAAGCAGGGAAACGTCTAAAGCATGCAGGAAAGAGTCCCTCGAGGCCTGGAGTTTAACACCCCCAGGTTAGAGGCTGGAAACCATCATAAAAGACCATGATGATAAATCTGCCAACGGAACAAAGTTCTTAAAACACACACACCATAAGCTTGCAATGATTTGTATGAGCCTCTAAAAATACTCTGAAAATATTGCTCGCCTTTCTGTCTTGCAGCTTCATTGTGTCTCTAAGGATCAAGGGTGGAGTATAAGTGGTGAATACACCACCCCTAAACCAACCCCCAGAGCTTCCAAAGATACAAGACTGAATTCTTACTGAGCATCGATGTAAAAGATAATGAATTAATCAAAAACATAGCTCAGATCATCACTTGCGCAGGATATATCAGAGCTTATGTCGAGTTACTTTATCAGGCAAAATGTTAATGTATTCTCTGTTCATTATCAGTGCCTTAACCAGTTTCATTGTGAGAGCCAATGAATTCACCAGCACAGCCCATTCATCCATTCATTCATTTACTTGTGGCTCTTGGCAAGCAGAGAGGCTTCCTGTCATTGTGTCTGATAAGCAGATGACATCAGCATGCCCCCGGCCAGTCCTGGGGATGTGACATTGCTTCTGCATCAAGCAAAATAAAGCAAGACTTTGTTGGTATCATCTTTGAGTTTTAACCCCCCCCCCCCATGCCACAGTCACACGACAGCAGACTTCCATTTTCTGGTAATCAGGTTTCTGTCTTGCCTCTTTGTGTTCTGATGAAGCTCTGATGAAGTCAGCCCACCACAAAACCTTTTCAATTTTTCTGATCAGAATAAATCCATTCTAACTGTATTCATGTCTTCTTATTTCTCTCTTCAGTATTCATGGTCTGTCACAAGACTGTGCTTTGACTGGCAATCCAGTCAAATGATCCAGTATTGTGACTGTACTGAATAAATCAGTTTTAGTTTATGATTTTATTTCACAAAAACTTTGTGTTTCTTTCAGGTAAAAAAGGTTTAAGACATATTTTAAGTTAGTTTTTGTTTTTTTTATGTTTATATCGGTTGTATCAACACCCCTACTCCTGATTTTACAGCCTGTCTTTTATTGTATTTTTCTTACTAGTTTTATTCTTTGTATTTGTTTATTGTTGTATTTTCTATTTTGCTTCATTTCTTGATTTGCTGTACTGCACTTTAGTCAGCTGTCATGCTGTATGTTAAAGTGCATAAACTTCACTTGAATTGATTTGATCTACTCTGGATTATAACCTTATTTGGTTTTTTCTCATTTATAGAAATATCTCTGTTCAGATTATTCTAGCAAAAAACTGAAATACCCACACCAAACCACTGGGTGGTAATAGGTCCAAATTAACAACATTTCAAAATACAGAGAGATAACATTCTCAGCTGGGTAAATATTCTCAAAACTTATATTTTTCTTTTACCTGAAGTTTCCTCTGCATTGATTTTAATTAATTTTTAATTTTAATACTGTGTTTTAATGACAGAATAAAGTCAGACTGACGCAGATTATTGCTCTACTGAAGCTTCTGTCTCTAAAACTCTTAGTAAAAGTGGACATGTGCAAAATCAGCCTTCTGAATCATCTTCCTGAAAAGTGTCACGTATCCAGGGATGCACCAAAAACAGTTAAAATTAAATGTCCATTGGAAAGTATTTTTAAATATTATTTTTATTGGAGGTGCAAATTCAGGGGAAAATCTCAGGTTTTTTAATATATGGAGAAAATTGTTTCTAATTTTCAGTAAAAAGACTGTAAACTAAATTTTACATATGACTCTTTTTACACCCACAAACTGATGCCATATTTAGTCTCTTAGGAAACCCTTTGAGCCCGGACACCACTGTACCAGTGGTAGATAAATGCTACATACCAACCCAACCACCTGTATGCCAGCCTGTAAACACTGTGTTCTACTGGGATTGACTGACCCCTCCTTTCCACCGGGAAGCAGCGCGTCACTGGAGCAGCACGTCATACGCAGCTGATAAGCACCACTGTAGTCAATAGAACCCTTTCCACCGGATCCGTCAGCAGTTGGCTGCGTCTGACAGAACTTTGTGTCAGAAACTCCTGGCTTTCTAAAAGTGATGTCAAGAGATAGATTTCTTTCAGTCTGGGATTTTCTTCATGAGATCAATGAAAATGATGCCACGATAGACAAAACTGATATCATCTACAAGGTCAGGCCCATGCTGCATTCTCTCCTGGACATCAGATCATCATTATGTACCCAGACAACATCTGAACCTGGAAGAAGGGTTGATTCCACTCAAAACAGACTAGCGATCAAGCAGTACACACACACACAAAACTGTTAAAATTAGGTGTGAAATCCTTCATTCTCTGTGAAAGTGAAACTAGTGAGTGTTGAAATCTTCACTGGCAAAATAGTGTAAATAATTGAAGGGACTGGAGCGGTTAAGAATGTTGTGAATGGTCTTCTGATTTCAGCTGGTGTCCAGGAGAAACATCATGGACGATTCTTCAACAGTGTAGATCTGTTTCACTACTTGTTGACAGTACAGAATTATCTTGCTATGGGAACAACCATGACCAACAGGAAGAAATAACTTAAAAACCTGAAGATGAAGAAAATGACAGTAACTTCTGATGCATACTGTAGATGGCATTGTGATAATGGTGTGGAATGACAGAAAGGCCATCAGTCTTCTGTCAGCATGTTGTAACAAACCTTAGATGAGAGAACTAACAAAAACAATCAGATAAAATGCCATTTAAATGCACAATGAAATATTGTTGCTGCTAGAAAATTACACTTACAGTATGTCTCACTTTTCATGATGAGCAACATGATGCAAAACCTCAGCAAAGTTATATCGTTCATCTGGAGGTTCATCATGTAGTCACCTTTCATCTCGCAATGCAGCTCATGGAACGGAGTCACTGACCTGTATCCATGGCTGCACCCACTATAGCATTGCTGTCTTCTCTCTGGGTCCTGCAGCTGCTTCAGAACGTAAGCAGCAGATCTTTTTCATCCTGCAGCTGTAGGTGCAGATAGAGTTTTTCTGCATCAGTAGCTACATTTACATGGGCACATTTAATCGGAATAAACGCCCAATCGGGAAAAAAAAGACGTCATGTAAACATGTCAATCAGAATGTTTTGATCCGATGCAGCCTGATCAGAATGAAATTTACTTCCGATTGAGAGGGGTGGTTTTGTCCAATCTTCATTCGGATAGACGTGCATGTATACACCCATTCGGAAAGAAAGGGTGAAAAAAGCCCTTTGCGCATGCGTACAACTTCAGCGTGACGTCTTTCCACTTTCGCAGACTTTTTCTTCCCCCGGAAAGACAACTCGCTGTGCGCATGTTCAACTCATTTAACCTGATTGAGTGCTTGGTGCATGTGTACTCATGGCATGATCAGATCATTTCAGTTAGTGTCCATGTAAACAGGGATTTGGGAATTCCGATTGACCAAGATTTTAATCAGATTGGGGAAATTTGGCGCATGTAAACGTAGCTATTGACATCTTAAAAATTACAAATTTTTACACAAATTTTCTAACAGATGTGATGATCAACACACAGAATTTTGGGGGAGAAGGTTTTATGGCACCCGTACAAAGAACGTAGGTACTGTATAACCAGCAGGTGGAAGAAAATCACCTAATTTTCTTTAGCATGCCTCAAGCTGCACTTGCAGATTGAATGGCAGCCTTCCAACTTCCTAAAAAATGCTGTGGGAAAAAATCTTTGTTTACATGAACGTTTACAAACTCCAGATTTGGTAGGAAATGGGAGATTTACATGAATTCAGAACCTTTGTGACTGAGGTTTTAACTGTTTGACCAAACAAAACAGGGTTCATTAAAGGTGAGATATAGAACATTTTCATAAAAAGCTAAATTTAAAAAAATTATACCTCCACGAGGCATTTAGAGGGGTGCAGAATGAAAGTACAGTGTTTCCTTTAAAAACATTTTTTAAAAATAATATAATAACACACTGATTTTGACAGGCATTACGTTGGCATTATGTTTACATCTACCAGCCAATAGTAACACATCTGCAGGTTTAGTGGGTAGTCCAAGACTGGTGCTGTGGAATCGGTGGATACGGCAAGTCAAGCAGCTGCTTCAGAGCCCCGGACATTTCGTTATCCTTCTCAGAAGAGGAGTGACCAGAGAAGATCAAAAACCAGAGTGAGTTTAGGTGCCTCACTTTGTGTATCAGCAGCAAACCTGGCATCCCCAGAGCAAACCTGGCATCCCCACAGCTGGAGGCCTTGTTTTATTATTTGAACTGCGGCCCCCACCCGCTGGATGTCGCTATGATGTTCTTGTTCCAATATTCAACTTTTAATTAGCTAGCTTCATAGCTGGGATTTTTGCTAACAACCATAAACTGGGCAAAACTGCTGTTTCCTGTCAGGATTGTGGGGTCCTGGGGAGGTTTTCCTCAGTTTTTTCTTTTGTCCTTTTTCCTGCCTTTCCTTTTCTCTCCTTTTCTCCACCTGCTTCTTTCCTCTTTTCATCCTCTCCTCTGCAGGTTGATCTAAGGCGGACCTGTGCTGCTGTCTGGGGGTGTGGCTTCCTACCTTCTGGGACCATCACACCTCAAGATAATCTGATGAGTCTGATTTTTCAGTATTTCTACTGTTGACACCGCCTTGAAAGCGGACTGTTGAACCTCGCCTGGTGATAGATGGCCAGATTTCCCAACGTTTCAAGTTTTTGGAGAGTAGCCCTTGTGTTTCAAGGAACTGCCAATTCTTCCGTCTGCTTTACTGGAAGATGAAACACTCACCTGCGAATGCTTGCTTCGCCCACTCTCTTCTACAATCAAATCTTCACTCACCTGCTCCTCCAGCTCCTCGGCTCCCTAGAATTCAGAACAAACTGCACTTGCTGTAAACCTGGAAAAAGGAAAGAAATTGTAAAACATTTTCTATTGACCAATCGCACAATTTTATGTGAACGAACCAACAGCAAACTGCTCAACACCTGCTCGACATTAAGAAGGCTGCCCACTTCCATGTTGCTGATGTACTAGAGTTGTCTAGAGGTTTGTTGTATACTTTGAGTATATTTATTTAGTTATTTTCCTCAATCAGTATTTTAACATAGCTTTGTGTGAAGATATGTGCTGACAAATGCATTCCTGCTGCCCTTCATTACCTGCTTCTGGGAGTCAGTGTTTTTTTTTTTTTTGTTTCATTTGACATTTCTTTTTTCTATAATATCACAGCCACAATGAGCAAACAGAGGCACTTTCATAGTTATGATTTCTTTTTACACCCTTAGTTTTTTGTTATAGCTTTAAACATGCAGTGGTGGCATTTACCTCGTTTTCGGGTGTATTTAAGGGCTGGATGCTGCTCACACAATCTGCTCTGAATAGCAGATTAACATTTATTCTTTGCTCGTGATTAATGCCACAATATGACCTTGATGCTGAATGAAGATCAATGATTTGCTGTGACATGCTTTGTTTACTTTTTCTATCAATATCTAAGTCCTTAAACAACAACAGATGTCTGTGGGTTGACATCTACCAAAATCCAATAAAACAATTACAGAATAGAGTCAGTTACTGTCTACAGTTAAAATGCAGTTTCTCATTTTTCCTCCTCCAGTTATGATTGTTGTACAGTCCTCTGCCCCCCTCTGTTGGTACAAAAGTAAACTACAGCTCAGTGTCAATAAACTGATGTTCTTTTACATTTGTTGTCTCTGTCCCCCTCCTCTGGATATTTTGGCTCCCACATGCTTGAATCCATTCAAACATGCATCTGCCTGACTGATGATTAAAACTATTTTAACTAATTTTTTAACAAATTTCTTTTCCTTGTTCAGCTCTCCTAAAGTGAAATTATGCATTTTGTCAATATGATCAAGGGCCTGAACACGAGGGGTACATTACACGTATAAAGGCTTGTACTGAGGAAAAAACAGGTTGACAAAAATATTATATTTAATAATTGAGTGTTTTTTCATTCCCTTTAATGATGAGAAGGCAAGCCTGTTCTCCAAATTTTGGTCTTGAGTACATAAAGCATTTTTTCTGCTGTGTCAACAGTAAAGGGTCAAAACCTTTTTGATTTAGCACCAGGGAGATGTGCCATATTTATACCCTTGTGCAAGGATTTTGTACTTAACTGCATCAGTGATATACAGTTATTCCAATGCACTTAGTACATATAACTAAATTTACTTCTTAAAGAATTATGGGCTTGGATTGTTATTAATGAACTCCAGCAGCAGTATCATCCTGCGTTTTGGCTGCAGTAACACAAAGAAGTCTTTTTTCTGAGCATCGCCGTATGCAAAACAGCACTGGCCAGTGATTACTTAGTCATTCATCCAGTTATATTTAAACTTTTGGCACACAACTGAGTCTAGTGGGAAGTATGCAACATACAAAAGCATCCAGTACTCTCTTCTAACTGTTTGGATTATTTTAAGAAAGAGAGAGAAAATGTTGCATTTAACATTTTACTCCCACATGGTCCAGGTAAAAGACTGAGGCAGAGCTGGTGATGCAGACTCAAATGTAAATCTACTCCGTCTAAATGCCAGTGCCTAGTCCCATGGAGCAGATCTCTGAACTCCACTCTCACCCACAGCGGTTTGACATCAGCACAGTCTCCTACCATGAGCCAATGCCTGGTCTAATCTCACACCCCACACACACCATCTGCCACCAGCCCCCCCCCCCCCACAAATCTGGCACCAGTCTCTCTGCAGGGAGGGATGGAACATGGAATTCACGCCTCTGCACATATTGACCACTTCTTCCAGATGCCGGCTGGATGGAGCGCTAAACTTCTCAACCAAAACACAGGCTGCTATTCTGACAACAGCAGCACCAAAGTGCAGCATTTGGAGCTTACAGATTGTGTCTTGATTCATGAAGAAACTTACTGCCACCAGTATCAGCTTCAGAGACTGGGCTTTCTTATTAACAATTTTTTTTGTCTTTACAGTAAATTCCATCCAGCACTTGCTTTAGCAGATATTAACACAGTACATCAAACGTCAAAGCAAAATGTTTTATCACTAGTAATTAATATTTTAAAACTAGCAAGTCCAGATCTGGGTACCTTTTCTAAAGGATAATAATAATAATAATAATTAGAGGTGCCCTTGTGTGAAAAATAAAAGTGCCCTTTCAGTGAACTACAGGATCAAGGGGCCTTGCAGTGAAGACCTTGTGATGTGTCCTTTTATAACAAAGTAAACTGTCACTTTTAAAAACGCTGGTGGTAAAAAAAAAAAATCTAAATATTGTTTGAATGGAAAAACCAACTGCTTGCTTAAATACTAATGTTTTAAAATTGTAGTAGAAGTTAATCTGTTTTTAAATTTTCAGTCTGTATCTTCTTTTTTATTATTCTTGTTTTACTGAATGGAACACAATCTGACAGTATGATCAGTCCACCCCGTGTTTAACAGGTAAAAAGAAAAAAATCCTCTACAACAGCAATCTGAGCTACTTGTGCTATCAACAGTCAAGAAGTCCCTGTGGGGTTTCTTAGGACTTGAAATAAAAAAAAAAATTATAAAAACAAGGATGGGATTCAAAACACATGTTTGTCATCATTACTGCTGCTACTGCTATTGTCATTTAGCAGACGCTTTTATCCAAAGCGACTTACATTGAGAGAACAACATTATTTGGTACAAACACACTAAAGTCTGCCTTTGAAAAGAAAAGATAGACATAGTTTTACGAGTACTTAGAAAATAAACATTTAAACAGAATTTGTGAAAGAAACATGGAACAGGGCCAATAGATTTTACCTTCCACTGATCATTCAATAAAAATTAAATGAAGAGAAATATAAAGACACAAGAAATTGGGAGAAATTAATGCTGGATACCAGGATATTGTTTTACTCAGACAGCACATCACACAGGACTGCTCTATGACATCTACTCTACAGCGTTACAAACTAACAACCGACAACATAAAAGCCTAATTTTCACTGGAGATCTATTTTTATCAGGGATGTATCAGAATAGATTTTTGACCATAATAAGAAACCAGCTGTTAGAAATGCAAAGAAAACCCTTTCCTTGTAAACTCAACTAAATTACAGTTATGTTATAACAGCTATTAATTGTGGAAAAAATGTGTGTAATCTTTAGCAGAATGTTTCAATTTGGTTGCAGGCAGTGTGAGAGTCAGAGCATCTGTTTGTTTGGATTAATAAAGAACAGCTTGTTTGGCTTGAAGGTTGCTTGTAAAATCTAGAGTGACGAGCTAAAGAACCACAGCTAAGAAAGGTTGAACAGGTTGCTGCTCAGCTGGTGAATGTGAGATGGATAATAATAATAATAATAATAATAATGTTACTTTAGGGTTTATATTCTCAATTTTAAGTTTATCACAGCTTTTCATGAGTCTTGGGTGTGTCTGCAATGAACTGGAGACTGATAGTGAGACTGCAGACCAAAGCAGCAGCAGATAAATCTGAAGTTGTTTTAATTAAAATTTAGCTTAACTTAAACTTCAGATTTAACTTGTCTTGATTGAAACATAATAGACACCCTAGCTTAGTGTCTTTTCATGTCTTTTCAATAGAATAGCATCATCTGCTCTTCTTTTCATAAAATATAACATTTTGACAATATTAAATGTTACATTTGTTGCACAAATATCTTTATGTACAAGCATATGTCAAATGTTATGCACAAAGTTTTTAACAATTTTTTATGTATTCTTCTGATGTTTATAACTACTCCATTAGGCATTACAAAGACTTTTATCTTGCCTTTTGTAGAACTACGGCCAACCAATCTACACTCTGGAATCATTTAGCCCCCCCCCTGGTCGATGCTGTGGTGTCTCTGCTCTTGTTTTTGTCTCTCAGCGGGTGTTGAAGCAGATTTCTCTCTCCCACCTTCTCTCCTAACTATTTTTATCTTTTTTCCTCCTATTTCTTCTTTTTCTCTCATTTCATCTCTCCTTTGCCGTGTCCGCTGATTCAAAAAGTTATAATAAACAAAAACAACATCTAAATAAAATCCCAATGAATAAAAGTAACAAGCTGAACATTGCAGTAATTGCTGCATGCTCAGCTTGTGAGAACAAATCTATTAGGCATTTCTACGCATCCGGACATCAGTTCCGACTGCTTTATTGCCAGACAGAACATGGTAAAAAAAAAAAGAATGTGTCCTGGTGGGAAGGGATGCTCGGCGGATTTTGCGAGCAAAATGCTACGCACGGCTACGCGTCCAGTGGAAAGGAGGGGTTAGACCATTTTAAAATCTTAAAATGAACATGTAATTTAAAAAAAAAAACAGAAAACTTTATATCCTGTTTTGCTCTAAAGATACCTTGCTTTTAGCTTGCTGGTCTGTGAATAAACAACACTATACACTGTTGTTGTCAAAGCTGAGCTTTAAAACAAGTGTAGGCTGATTCTAGACTGTCACAGAAGACAGCTCAGTCTGTTATGGATTTGATTTTTTTGCGTCAAGTTTGTAGTTGTATTTTACTAGCTTCATGCTGTTATTGTTTTGATAGTTATGCGTTTATTTTTTCTCCACTGAGTTCCTTCACACTCTGTCTGAATATTGGGCACTTTAAGCTACACATCACCAGTTTGCCTTTGGAAATAACTTACTTTTTATGTTGAGACGTGTCCATATTATTCCAGAGTGCTGGTGCCACTGCAAATAATTAATTACAACATGAGAACACAATCACCACCCTGATTCGGCCTTGCTAATGACACCAGTAGACTTCCCAATTATTACACTGTCATGCCCACTTATCAAGGGCTACAATCTGGGGAAAAAATGAGAAAGAGAGACCTTATTTGATTAATCGGTGCAGCCAGTGTAAAGTGTGTGGCAGGCCCAGAGGGAGCAGGTCTCCAGGAAGGGAAACAAGCTCCCTGGTTGGCTGAAGAAGCACCAGGGAAGCCTGTTGACAGTCCCCAACCTCATTAGAGGACTGCAGAAGACCGTGGCAGCTTTTTGCAGTGCAGTCTACTGTAATGTGCTTCCACCGAAACATTGGAGGGGCACTGAAGCCTGCTGGTGTTTTGTCAGGCCACAAGCAGAGCTAAACTCTGTTTGTACCACTGCTTTGACATTAATTATCCTCCCACAGCTCGCAGGCTGCAGCTCAGGGCTTGTTATTGGGAACTTGTTCTATACTGGCACACCATTTTTCAAAATTTGTTTTAAAGTTTTTATTTTTAGTTCCCATTATAGGAGTTACATTAGGAATTGTGTCTATGGGAATGTTTACATACTGTGTGGCTTTTAAGATATGCCACACCTTTAGCAAGCAGATCTTTTTCAGATAGTGTATTGAGAATGTGAAATGCAACATTTTATTCAAGCAGGATCATATTCTGTCAAGATATTATCCTCAAATCAAATCAGTCTTTATTTATATAGTATATTTTTTATGCTTACAGCAACCCAATGTGCAATAAAACATAAGAAATAAAAGATAAGTAGAAATTAAAAATAACTCTAAATATGTACAAACACTCACGTGCAAACCTTTTATATACATAGCTACATGTAATGCACATGCCAGATGAAAAATCTTAATAAATACATTATAAAAATGGATCAATATACACAAACACCCAAACACATATTCAACCAACAGACAAACATAAATAATGAGTCTCATTTGTACAAAAATAAAAGTACACAACAATTAAAGCCTAGTTATAAGCTGCTGCAAATAAGAAAGTTTTTAATTTAATTTAAAAGAAGATAAAGAAATGCAGAATTTTGACACTTTACATTATGCTTCTGAATAACATGAAGAAGTGGAAGTATATAAAGACTAAATAGGATTGGGCCAAGATTAGACCCTTCAGTGATACGGAATTAAATTTGTGTCAAAACCACTGCGCGCGAGAAATTCAACACTTTTCACAGTTTCAACTATCCTAGCACATTTCCTCTCCCACGTACGTCCAAACTCATCACACACACAGATTCAACCATTCACATGCAAAGTAGTATACGTAAGAGACCTTTGACTGTTTGTTTGGAGACGAGTACCACTGACACTAACATGATCGGTCCAATCCAATCAGCTTCACCAACATGATGAGGTCTTCACTTACAAGCGAGAGCAGAATGTCTTTTAGAGGGCGTGTTCACCATTGATGAGACTGTTGTGTTCCTGAAACACTGCATGAGTCCATTTGTTAGTTAATATGGCTTTATTAACAAAGCAAAAACAGAACAGGCTCTCACTGCTATCTCTGCAGTTCCTCCGTCACTCTCCTCTGACGTCATTCCCACCTCCTTAGTCCTCTCAACATTCAGTCACAATACATCTCCCCTTTCTACAATCAATGGGTAGACTACCATTGATTCAGCAGGACCTTTAGGGGGTTTTCTGCCCCTGTGGCGGGAAGGTCTGCTCCTGTCTGCATCCTGAACCACTCACACACAAGCCCTGTGCTATATGTCCTTACTCTAAACACTTTTATTTGAACTTTTACATACATACAAAACAAAAACATATATTGGCTGAGTATTAATATCAAACAAAAAAGTAACAATATAACATCAGCATATCAGTCTCTCTTACTGCATTTTTCTTTCAATTAAATAGATACTTTTTTCTTATTTCTCAGCCCTAACCTAAGAAAAGCAACAACTGGCAAACAAAAGTCCCACTGGGTCTCTCCCAGACCTGGTTCTGAGAGTAGGAGTAGATGGTTGTTCTGAAATGTGGTGTGGTAACACTTTTGCAGGCTGTTATGTTGAAGGCTGTCCTGGAACATATCCCAGGATATGTTCCGCTGTTCCACTGCTGTACTGTTCCTCTAAGGACTGCATGGAGACAAATGGCCTTGGTTTAGCCTGATGACACCTTGTGGTCCTTCCACCAAATAGAAAAAGGGATTGGTATGGCTTCTGAAAACAACACCAGCCACTCTCTGGTCTGTTACACAAACATCTTGCCCAGGTGTGAGTCTGATGAGGTTGTGTGCACAGTGTCACAGATTGTAATGTTGTGCATCTTCCATCATTCTCCCTTTTTCCTTCTGCAGTACAGCATCTCCATGAAGAAGAGCAGGATCTATCAGAGCAGGTAGAATAAGCAAAGTAGTGCCTCACTGTGAGTAGTTGAGCTGGACCGTACCCATTTTCTAATGGTGTAGCTCTGTACGCAAGCAGAGCAAGGTAGGGATCCTGTGACTTTTCAGAAGTTGCATCATGGTCTGCACTGCACATTCAGTTTCAGCATTACTTTGTGCATATTTTGGGCTGCTGGTCACATGATGGAAACCACAAGACTCTGCAAATTATGCAAAGACTGTCCCCAAGAATTGAAGCCCTTTGTCCATGACGTTGGTCTCAC
>SSNP01000057.1:2706809-2759328 GCA_006937955.1 Pachypanchax playfairii | reverse complement strand
AGTTTTGAGATATTTACTATTCTTTCTGGGGTTTGATGGTTCTTGTGGGGACTGAAGCCCGGTCTTCATACGGGGGAATCCCTTTTTTAGGGTTAGGGGTCAGCTTTAGAGGTATAGTGTGAATTGAGTTTTAGTTAGTCTTAGGGTTAGGTATATAGATCAGTGATGGTTAAGGTTAGAAAAAGGGTTTGGGTTAGGCATAAATCCATTTACTAAAATCAATGGAAGTCAATGGACGGTCCCTACAAGGATAGCAAAACAAACCTGCATTTGTGTGTGTGTGTGCTAACATTCCCACAACCTGATAAGCAAATCAGAGGGCTACCTGAGATAAATAAACATATTATTACCCTTTTTTTATTCAACAGAGAGATTTCCACATATCTTGATGCATAATGCACCATTAAGAGGTAGGTCTTGTTTNGACCGTCGAAACGCTCCTGCCACTCGTTCTTTGCTGAATGATCCACTGCTCGAGTTGTGCCTCCAACTCTGGCCACCTCGCCTTATTTCCGCGGAAACTCAGCTGCGTCTTCTTCACCTGTCGCAGTTCGTTTTCCATCTTCCTCCACTTACGAACCATCGACTCGTTAATTTTGAAATTTCTCGCGGCGGCTCGATTCCCGTGTTCCTCCGCGTAGCTGATTGCCTTCAGTTTAAACTGAGCTTCATAAGCATGTCTTTTCGCCATTTTCAGGGTTGTTAAAACAACAATGTTCTGCATAAAGCACATACCTGTTCTTTTATACACAATCCACGCCCACACATCCCTCTTTAACGTTCTCATGCGTTTTCTATCACGTCCGCTCCACGCCCACACTTCCCTCTTTAACGTTCTCATGCTTTTTCTATCACGTCCGCCTCATATAGGGCGCTCCGCACCATAGGGCGCATCGCTCATTTTGAAGAAAATCTAAGACGTTTATATGCGCCTTATAGTCGTGAAATTACGGTAATTCTTGTTTGTGTGTGTGTGTGTGTGTGTGTGTGTGTGTGTGTGTGTGTGTGTGTGTGTTCTTGTTTTTCTGCCCTACGGAGGACCAGTTTTGAGATATTTACTATTCTTTCTGGGGTTTGATGGTTCTTGTGGGGACTGAAGCCCGGTCTTCATACGGGGGAATCCCTTTTTTAGGGTTAGGGGTCAGCTTTAGAGGTATAGTGTGAATTGAGTTTTAGTTAGTCTTAGGGTTAGGTATATAGATCAGTGATGGTTAAGGTTAGAAAAAGGGTTTGGGTTAGGCATAAATCCATATACTAAAATCAATGGAAGTCAATGGACGGTCCCTACAAGGATAGCAAAACAAACCTGCATTTGTGTGTGTGTGTGCTAACATTCCCACAACCTGATAAGCAAATCAGAGGGCTACCTGAGATAAATAAACATATTATTACCCTTTTTTTATTCAACAGAGAGATTTCCACATATCTTGATGCATAATGCACCATTAAGAGGTAGGTCTTGTTTTCAAGCATAAACAAATCTGCTCCACACCTCTGCTATGTTTGCCCTGGGTATGGTATATGTAGCTCTCTATGGTTCTGTCCCCCCTGACAGCACGCTCAGCAGTTGAGAATCAAATACTTTAGTTGTTGGCTCTACCCTAAACTGACTGCCATGCCCTCTCTCTACACTTGACCACACTCAGATGTCTCTCATGTAATTTGGTGAGAACACTGGTTCTTATTGCCAAAGGCAAAACAAGTATTTGTCAAGTCAGCAATCACCATGCCATGCAGATGTATTTCTTTGTTTTTCTTAAATGATTCCTTTTCAAACATTTTAGTTTGTCAAAGATCTCTAATTGTAAACATGTCCACAAAATCATAAAATTTGAATGTTTGTAAGTTCAAGAATAATTTATTGGTTTGTATGTTGTAGGCAGAATAAATGATTATCCTTATGGCCTTTCTTTGCAAGATGAAGATTGGTTTTGTGTTAGTTTAAGTTTTGCCCTAAACCTCTATACAGCAGGTTATATATGGAACTACTGGACTAGACTAGACTAGACTAGCATAGCATAGCATAGCATAGCATAGCATAGCATAGCATAGCATAGCATAGCATAGCATAGAATAGAGTGCCAATATTGTAATTGTCACAGGTAGAGCAAAATTTAAAGGTGCTCTTCGGTTGATGAAAGATCAGAAAGGTGCTTTAGTTCACATGGACAAGAACACACCAAAAACATATACACATTGCTTAGGAAATTAATTAAAACAAGCACCCCAGTGTTGATGTAGGCACATTACAACAGGCAGTGTCAGGAGCTGTGGGGTTTATGTTTTGTTTAGGGTTGCCACGCTCTCCTGTCATTTGTTTTGGGGGGGTTTGAGTATTTTGTTCTGGCCTGTTTTCTTTCTTGTGTCAGGGCTTTACGTTCTTTAGTGTCAGGGTCTCCTTTTTCACTGGTTGTTTGTCTTCATTGGTTTTAACAGTGTTTGTTCCTTGTTTGGTCATGTCATTTCCTGTCCTTCTCTTCTTGTTTATCATAGTCATTGTCTGCACCTGTGTCTTGTCTGATCTGGCACTATTTAAGCCAGTTTTTGGTGTTTAAGTGTGTTTTAGGAGAACTAGAGATGATGTCTTGATTGAAAAATTAGCAAAGTCAAGAACTTTGGGCATTTCTTGTTGGTAGTGATGTGACTGGATTTGCAAGAGCTTGATTTACTGTGATTGGCTAAAGACAAATCATGATTGGCAGGCACTTGTTGGCACATCCTCCAATCAGTTTAAAATCTTATAACAGATGTCCCTCCCTTTTTTCAGACGATTTCAGATTAAGCAGTTCCAGATAATTGTGGTAGACTTGACAGTCAGAGCGCATAGGTGTTAAAGCTCGTAAAGCCTGACCGAAAAAGAGCGCGAAGGCGGGGCTTCCTTTGTTATGGGATGTTCGGAGCTATTGCGGATCATATTGAGACAGTGGCTTGGATTTATTTACTTCATAGATCTAGACAACGTCGACGTCGGGTGCATCAGCGCCGTTTATGGATACACCCCATTCTTCAAATGCGTTCTGAGTTTGGTGAGTTTAACCATTTGCTCCAGGAGCTACGTTTGGATGAGGTTAATTTATCTTCCATTTTGGCTGATCCCGCTTCTTTCCGGCTACGTGCTGTGACGTCTTACGTCACTACGATGAGACGCTCTGATTGGTTGACATGCCGCTTCAAGAGCGTTATGAACGTCAAAAGTTCAGCTAGCTGAACTTTGAGCTTTTCTAGCTTTTCAAGCTTTTCAAGCTTTTCAAGCGTCGACGCTTGAAACGCTAGAAAAGCTTGAAAAGTTGCCGCTCATAACGCTCACAAAGCGACACAGAGCCGTTGACGTCTGTCTGACGCCCGTCCACCATAGACTTTACATATAAACTTGCCGCTTATGAAATTGATGGTTGGGCCAGTGTGAATGCACCTTAATCCTTTTATTGATAAAGATCAAATGTGTCCATCATTAAAATATAAAACAAAACCAAATCTCGTTGTCCCCCCCCCCCAGGGTCGGACCGTACCACCAGTGCACCTCGGGCGCATAGCGCACCTGCAGGTTGCCGGGTACTAACTGACGCTGTCCTGCAGGCACAGAGGGACATGGTTAGTGCGGTGAACGAAGTGCAAGAAGAACTGCACAAAATATGTCCTGACTGACATTTCAGGCACATTTAAAGAATTAAAAATTGTAAAAAAAATTAAAAATCATGCCTTCTGTGTTGGTCCTATAAACGATGCATGACATTTTGTCTCAATCTGGGCCCCCTGCTGATATTCCGCATTCCAGGGCAGGGGCTGTGTGTGTGTGTGTGTGTGTGTGTGGTGGGGGGGGGTTGTTGTTGCACTGCAGGTGTACTCCATGTCCAAAATGTGCGTAGGCCAGGTCCTTAGTCAACTTAAAGTTGTGCACATTTTTCTGCTACGTATTTTTTTATAAATCCCAAAGTTTGTGTGGAAAGTTGATTTTGCAGTTTTCAGACCCCGTTTTGTGCGTAAGCAAACTTTATAAATGAGACCCCTGGTGATGTACATGAGCTCAAAGTTAGGAGGTGTGGTCTCAGTGAGGACTGCTATGCCATTCTTATTTAAAACTTGGAATGTGCTAGTAACGTTTTTTGGACCATTTCCTAAAATCTCCTTAATGCAGCATTATGACATCCCTATAAGGATCTAATGTTCTTGGCACATTCAGAAGGTTGTGATCTGGTCGAAGTTTTCCACGAACACACCATGCAAACCCTCTGTGTAGGAATGTGGGTGTAATGCCTTCCAAACAACCTGGGCACAGAGCACCATAATCAGAGATTATTTACTTTTTATTTATGTTATTATTTGCTTATCAAATTACTGAGTCGTAAAATTGTAAAAACAACTGAACAAACAAGGTATGAGCAGCTGTCCTGCAGAGCTCCAGCTCTAGGTTAAAATTCGGCACCCTGTTGACATCCTGTAGCTAAGGTATTGTCAGCCATCACTGACAGATAATTAACATTTTTACCTTCCTCGAATGGCTGCAGTGGGAGTTGGCTATATCCAGTGGAGTAGACAAGATGCAGAAAGTAGCACCTGGTGCTTATTCACTGCAAGTTTCAGTTTCATGAGTTCAAACCTTCCATGCCTACTTGCTACTTCACATCCTCAGTTTAAATGCAACAAAACAATAATCCTGTCATTACTTTAGAGAAGGCAAAGCACTGCTGAATAACTTGTTACAGGATAAAAGTATTCCAAAGCAATGAGAGCCAGACGTTGGACTGTGTTTTCCAAATGAAAAATGGGGCTATGATGCTCCAAGGGTGCAAAAAGTGACTATGACAATACTTCAACTCTCTCTAGAGAGAGAAACATTACAGTATTCACAGACTGTTCTGCACCAAGAAGGCGCTTGAAAAACAACCTGTGTCACTTTCCAGTGTGATCCAGCACCAAAGTGATTGTAATGCAAGGTGCAATTAGAGCAGGACAACATGTAGAGATAGTGTTGCAGCTATTGCTGAGTGGTCTCTACAGCCCCTTCATAGCTGCCTGGACAGGTATGCACAGCTGAATAATGTCAGCTGGTATGCTCACATACACACTATTTTACAACCTTACAGTAACAGAGAATCATGTTGTGCATTGAATATTACATTATGCAGTTTTTCATTTACTTCTTTTACTTGTCTTTATTTTTATGCTTTAATTGTTAACTGTAGAAATATATGTATCCCTGTCAGATTTCATACACATGCAAATTGTGAGTGGGGGATCTATAGTAATCTTTGCTGCATAATTCAAGTAACTGACCTATAGTAAGACATTTTATGCTGCTGTGTTTATAGCTGTAGAAAACCAGAAACATAATTATCTTTAAGGCTGCCCTAAAAAGGTAATTTTCTTGTTGGAATTGACTGGAATAGCTTCACATTTTAAAAGAAAAGTCTTGGAAGATTATTAGCAACATTTGCAGCTCTATTCCTCAAGTTTCTCAGAGTGAATTAGATCATTGTTTTGCTTCCAGTCCACACACAGCACATTCATACTTGTATGAACTGCAACAACTCTGTTTCAAAACTTAAATACCTTGTGCTATGAGATAGCTATTGAAAAAAATGTGCCACAAACACATTATTTGTTCAAATACTGACATTTTGTAGACCTTAAAGGGAAAATACTTTGGCATGGAGATAATGGTTAATTAAATGACTGCAAGGCAATTAGGTAAACTACAGCTGATCTGGGAATACCTGTCAGTTACACAGTCCTACAAACTTTGACGATAAATCTGTAGCAGCCTTCCCATGGTTTCTAAGTTCTGACAGGATGAGGAAGCTTTCTTTTTGTGGTGTCACCTTCTTGGGATGGCCCCCTTTGCGGCTCATCTCTATCATCCCCTGTCATATGTAACTTGGTCTTCAATCTGAAAATGGTATCAGGGCTCATTCCAAATAATGCTGCAACTTGGTTTTGCAGAACATCAGCTTGAAGTTGCCCAATGGCAAAAACCCTTTCCAGATCAGTCAAAGATGGCACACTTACAAGATACACCAACTGACCTTTGTGGCATGTGCAAACTATCAAACTAATCAAACCAAACTGTTGTACTTTAAATTGAAAAATATGAAGTAAGCTCTAAAACTGTGAAACTGAGGTCCCAGTGGGATATCTGAAAGACAAAAACCAGCCATTGTTTTGATGAAAGGCCAGTGTTGACAGAATATATAGACAAATTGAACAACCTTTGAGTTTGATGAACTTGCTTTGACTCTGTTCCTATTTGTCTGGTTTTCTCTGTGTTCACAGACACATCATCTCACATCTTCCAGGAAGCAATCAACACTTAAACCCCTGCTGTACACTCACTTCCTGCTGATAGTGAAAGCACATTTTATGTAGGCTGTGATTACACATTAGAGAGCTCTGAATTGCCTTAAATTTAACAGGCAATCAGGATGTCTGCGCATAAAGCATCATAGATTCTGTTATGTTACTCAGAACAGGACATGTTTGCTCTCTTGCTCACGGGCTGTCCATGTCTAACATCCCCTTCTACCTTTCAGTGTTTTGCTAGTTGCAGGAAACAGAAAGATAATAGACAAGGATGGGGGGATTTAAGATTCCTTCTGGTATGAATCATTGAACCTGGTTCTTTAGTAACTGAAGGCAACATCTGGAGTGTGAAAGCTGCATCACTGTGCAACATCTCAGTGAACAATAGACTATGGTATGACACTCTACACTGAAGCAGAGATATAGTGTTAGTGTGTGGCATTGCAAATAGATGCATCTCAGAATCATTAAAAGTGTATTATGCTACCGGCTTCTCATCAGCCAGTCATTCCCTTTCACAGCAACACTCTAATGTTCCTTGCACAATGGCTATGTGCACATAACGCCACATCAAGCCCTTTTCTAAGAGTTATACCATGGAACTAATTTGCAGCTGGTGAGAAGCATTCAGAAGGAACCACAAACACACCAATTAAACTGACATTCAGCTTTCTGCTTGCTTGTCTTTCAATGGACATAAGGGCCAGCATTCCAAAGCCCAGTGAGAGGAAATCGCTTGATCCCTGAGAGGGAGCAGAGGCAATAATTACTGGCCAACAAGTTTGATTTGTTGTAGCATAGCATTCCCCTGGCTTAGTTATGTAATACTCAGAAGACTTGTCTCAGTATAATGCAAAGAAGCATCAAAATTTCATATACTCACTTGGCTATTTTATGTCAGTTTTCATTTAAGAACATGAAGTAATAATATTGCTTTGCGTTTATTAAAATGTATTTGAATGTTAGTTTCATAAATCCAACATATCTGATCACTCTCCATCCATCTTTTATGACCCCAGTATCAAATTGAATGTTAAGGCAGACAGACTGATGACATCATTGGTGCTTAGAGAAGGAGAAAGATTGAAGACAAAACCTGATACCCCCTGCAATCTGTGATTGAGTCCTTTTTTGGCATGTGCTGATGGGTGAACCACTCACAGGCTTTAAATATCAGTCGATCAAATGTCGAAAAAATATGATAAAACAGCAACAGCGTATGTATTAATATGGACCACAGCAATGTCATTTAGAAAATATGATACTGACAATTCCCAAACCTTACTCAGTCAAATTTGAGAGCACCATAAATGGGCCTTTTACCGCAGATCTATCCGGAGCCTTGAGGTCAGATCCACTCTCTTTTAGAGAGGTGCTTAAAACACAAGCCTTAGAGGTTGGTGGTTCTTTAACTGAGATGATATACATGGAATATTTTCACTATTCAGCTAACAAATCCTTAGCAGATACTGGAGAAACATGTGGTCTGGTAAACACCAACAGATTCAAGTGGTCAGTTTATCGTATTCTGTTACTGTGTGAAGATTGTCAAAGTCAGTATTGTAATGATAGTTGCTATCATTGAAGTTGCCTCAAGGGGGCACTTGAAGTTAAGTGTAATTGGGTGGATATACAGAAGAAGTAGAACAAGGACCAGATAATACAAAGCTAACAATGATCACATCACCTAGTCTTATTCAATTAAAGACAGAACAGTACATGGTACCAGGACTGAGAGCCAGAACAGAAGCACCACAAAAAGATGGATGAAATAAAACTGTCAAGTCAGTTGAAATTCACTGGAAAAGCAGATGCAAGTTGGATGACCTTAAAGCAGAAGTTCAAGCTGTATATAGCAGCTGTCGAAGTCGATCGACGGGCAGATGAAAATAACAATGCTGTTCACCATCACCTGCACAGAAGCACTAGAGTTTTGATGATACGTAAGTTTGAATGAGGTGATTAAGAAATTTAAAGAACACTGTCAAAGTAAAATAAAACATGTGAGAGGTATGTCTTTCATTCCCAAAAACACCAGGTTAAGACTAAAAAAAAGGTTTTTCATACTTTAAGGTGCCACTTTGATGAGCAGCTCTATATTTTACATAGATATTTGGTCTTACTTTGGGTACAGTTTTCTATTTGTATGAAGAGCAAATATATGTTTTATCATGGAAACCTTCTTCCTTGTAGGCGGCTGTACATTATTATATTTTTTTGAAACAACATGATGTGCACATATATCCTCTGATAAGTCATGTGTCTTTGTGTGTCTTTTAAATAATTATTGTGGGCCTCAAAGACCAAAAATTTCAGGGCCATTTTTTGGTCACTGTCCAGCTCTGAGCTCAGTTCTGTAATTTTGGCCATCTCAGATACTCCATTAGCCTTGTGCTGCAAGAAAGATTCTCGTGATATTTGGAGTTTTCCAAACCCACGAAATGTATGTGATGATGTATGTGTGTCCCCGAATTGAGAAGAGGCGGGACTACATATAGAATTGGCAGAGTCAGGTTAATACTCCATGATAAGAGAAGAAATAATGTTTGGAACTAAAGAGAAGAAGCTAAAGGAGCAACTGTTGAGGGAAACAGAGCTCACATTGGTCAGTGCCATAAAAATATGTCAAGCTAGTGAGCTAGCACAACAACATGTAATGACTTTTAGAGAGCCATCTCACAGAACATCTCAACCAGAAAATGAGACAGTGAAGGCTGTGTCAATTAAAGGAAAGCTGTGGAGCAAAAAAACTATGAAAAACAAAACAAAACCAGTGGTAAATAATTTTCAACTTGTAAAAGATGTGGGAAGAGACAGAGCAAACAATATCCTACATATGGAAAAAAAATGTGACAAAACACTAACCCTAACCACGATGCAAGAATGTGTCTCTCCTAGAGGAAGGAACAAGAAGGCACTCCAAACAAATGACACTGATCAAACTGTGAACACGGTCATTGAAAACAAATGGACTGTTCTACTGTTAGTCAGTTGGACAACTGTAACATTTGAAATTGACACAAGGGCCAAAGCTAATTAGATCAGTGAGAAGGATTTTTGAAACACTGACAGAGCGATCTAAAAATCTGATAAAAAAGGTCTCGCCTCAGAGGGCTTATAATAACCAGCCAATAACAATAAAAGGAGTATGCAGGTATAAATTAAAGTAGTACAAAATAACTTTTACCACTTTAAGCTACAGTCTTGAAACTTGTCTAAGTAGATACTCACTGAAAAACATGTTCATCGTCACATTAGACATCACTCTGGATGCCTACAATGGCTTTACAATAGACTAAATAACTTCAGTAATTCAAGTCACAGCTGGATGTGGTGTTCTGATGATTTATGCTGCCCTGATGAAAAATGCTGCCATAGTGCGAATTGACAACTTATGTCATAACAAGATGTCATTCAAAGTTTATACAGTATTCTTGTTTATGGTGACTGTGACCTGTTAATTATTTAATCATATTTTATGATCCTTCTCTGATATTTTCTATATAAAAGCCCTCTGGGTCTTTGGCAGCCATTGTTGGGTCCTTCTCCTCTGGGTGTGTCCAAACATTTGCCTGTCGCTCTGACAATGCAAAGAAAGTAAAAATAACATCCTATTTAGTGTTCCTGTTCTGGTAGAATTTATTTCATAGGTAAAATGTATTTATGGAAAAATATAGAATAATAAATGATAAATCTGTTTATTGAAGTGAAAACTGTAGAATGGCACATATGCAGAAGAAATCGGTAGCACAGCTTAAAGCTATAGTGCGTAACTTCTGTCGCCCCCTAGCGGAATTTTGCGTTATTACAACAATGAAGCTGGCGCTTCCATATGACGTACGCCCACCTGTCCCCCCCACCCCACCCCCCTTCCCCCATCCGCTATCCCTCTGCTGCTGTGATTCGGAATTCCACAACATTTTTATTCTGTTTGAATAAGGACAGCTGTTGAAAAAAGATGGACTAATTATTGTATTGTTTATTTATTTTCCGCAGAAACGCAAATAGCTTATTACAAACGGGAGACAAGGTGCCTGCTAATTTGTAACTGACAGGTTAGTGAATGATCTCCTGCTACGAGACTCTCCGCTCGTCCTCCCCCTCCCTTCTTGTTGTCATATAAAAGACGTAATTTCCTGCGCGCCAGCGCAGGAATGTCGCCGGTCGACACGCAAAGTAAAAATAACATATATTGAAAAATACCGTGAGATGTTTGAGGAGCCGTTCGGCTTAATCTGCATTGTGTCATCTCCTCTAATAGTGGTCTGGCTGAAACGGACATTCACGGACATGTAAAAGTTACGCACTATAGCTTTAAGACATAGCATATTTCTGCAGAACACCGGTTCGAGCAATGGCTGTCTGAGACACGGGTGCAGAAAAGTTATTTAGTACTGCTTTAACTGTGAAAGGCAAACAGTGAAACATGCTGTTAATCACTATACCTGACATGAGTTGCTCTCATGGTGCGTTCACACCGTCCAGCGTCCAGGCAGCAGGGCAGCTAGATTACATGTAAAGTCTATGGTACTAAGCAGCAGGTGGGCGTCAAGCTGCCATGCAGCTGCTGCTCGGACGGTCCGTCAAGGCAGCTGCTGCTTGAAGTTGGATAAAATTGAACTTTGGGGCAGCAGGCACGGGGCAGCAACCAATCAGCAACTCTTTTCACTGATCACGTCATCAACGGCTAGATCTACCAGTCATTCCAATTAATTTCAAAATGGAGGAGAAACTGATTATCACCGTCTGTAATAACCGCTAACTATATGATCCGTTTACGTCTTTTTATAAGGACAGAAAGAAATTGGACCTTATGAAGATTGTCAGGTCCAAAGTCAATATCAGACCAGTCACCTCAGTCAGTCAGTAATGATGCTTCCTAAAGGCTGTGAGGTAGTACAATTCTCCCTGCTGAGAGGAGGAAACTCCTGGTTGATCAGCTGAGTGGAAGCACCTGTCTGCAGTTCACAAACAGATTCAGTCTACACAACAGAGTGGATACAGCAGACAACAGCAGAAAACAGAGAAAACTGTTCAGCTTGGGGGAAACCACAAAGAGGCTACTGGTATGGACTAATACTGACAACATTTAAAAATGAAATAGCTGGTCTGGATGTGATTTGTATCTTATCTTCCTGTTTGAAATAATGTATTGTTTAAACTGCTGCAGTTGATACACTGATTACATTCTTTAATGTTAAAGTCTGAAATGTTAAAATAGCAAATATTGCAAGTTGAAAGTATTTAAGTTAAAGTAACCTTATTTTAGAATATTTTACATGATTTCATATTGTCCATTCTGATTGAGAGTGATGATTGTGTAATTCTGGTTCTGTTTGAAGGTTTTCAACCAAACCTGATTTACCTCAAAATAAACTGTGAAGAGGAAAAGAGTTGTTCCTGTGCTTAACTATGGTTGACATTTTCAAGTTTGGGCAGAAGCTGAACAGATAGAAGAACTTGACAAAGGTATCGGAGGATATTGGAGTGGCACATAAACAGCTTCATACTTTATTTCCATGAAACTCAGATTGCCTCAATGGGGTGTATCCACAACTTCCGCAAATGCGCACGACGGCGATGTTGTATAGTTTTATGTATTAAATAAATCCAAGCCACTCTCTTGACATGATCTGTCATGTTGTAAACAGAGAAATCTCCCGCCCGATACGTGACGCACCGACGCGGACGGTGCAAAGTGTGCAAGCAGCTGTGTTTTTATTTAAAGGTGATATACCCGATTTCAAATTGCCTAGCTTAGAATGTCATCAAATGTAAACAAAGTCCCGGAACCCTCACCCCTCCCGTTGGGTATAAGTCCTAAGCCCCGCCCCCAAGGTTTGAAATCCTCAGACGACGAAAGAGTGTCAAACACCGGTACAAAGTTCATTCAAGTACCGTAACATGGCAGAATCACCAGTAAGTGATAAGAATTAAGGCTTTTCATTCATTTAATTTCAAAGTTATTTCCAGGATATCAGTCTCCATGTAAATGAGCTACGTACATATTAAAATCAAGCAATACAAGAACATTTTCTCTCCTGCTACAGGTTTAGATCACAAATACAATAAAACCTTTACTTCTGTTGATGGACCACACAGAGGAGCAGCCATCATCAAGAAAGAAACCTCAGAGAAGTTCCTCAAAGTTCAAAACAGCAGCTCACAGCATAAAATGAGAACTGCAAACTATTCAGATTGAATTGATGTTATTTGAGGATTTCTGTCTTATGAAACAGCAAATAAAATCTGCTCCATGAGCTGAAAGCACAAACTGAAAAACAATGAAACTGTGACAAAAGTAAAAAAAAAAAATCTTACGAATCTTTTTTCTCTTGAGGATTTCTAGTTTCTAGTGGTTTCTAGTTGACCGGGTGGCTTTCTTCGGTCTAAAAGAAAGAAATGATACGGTTTAAAAATCATCCTGCAGCCTGTAAATCAGCACAGATATGTAACAAGACTGTCATGTTTTAAGGGTTTGTTTAAACTCCAAGTTTTTACCCAGACTCCAGACACACACACAGGACCCAGGAATCAGATACAGTGCTTTAATATGGACAGTGAAATGATACAACGGTTTAGAATGTGCTAGTTGTAGGCAGGAACACTGGAACTGGTACCGGGCTCGNGGAGGAGTCCTGGCAGTGGAGGAGAAACAGGTTAGACACAGATCTGTTCCAGGGTGGATATGAAATGCTGCGGTGTGCGGGGAACGTGCTCAAAGAACTCATGGATGGAGCGGTGCTGGAGAGGCAGAGGAAGGGTCCAGGGAACCAGCAGCGGTGGTGGTGATCTGGAGGCAGAGAGAGTGAGCACAAATCCAGGGTGATGAGAGGAATCCACAGGAGACGTTGAGGCAGGGGTGACAGCAGGTGGCTGTTCCGGGAGCAGGTGTGGATATCAGAGGGGACCAGAGACAGACAGGGAAACCAGGCAGGAGAGACGGTCGTGGAATGCACGACCTCAGGAACCCGTGACGAAAGAGTCCTCCTGGAGGCGCGGCGGATGGCCAGCGCAGAGGTACTCAGGCTTGGAGGAACGCTCCAAACAACGGGACACATAAAGGTTGTGGAACAAACTGGCGTCAGTCTCTGGTTCTCCCTCAGCTTAAATACCCAGCTCAGGAGAGCTGGGTATTTAAGCTGGGTATTTGCCAATTAAAGGCTCATCGAAGAAAATAGCTTAGAGTTGTCATCTATAACAACTGAATGCGACGATTTCCATGTTGCTCAGCAAAACGTTTTACAAATTTGTCCAGATCCAAAGTTTTAGTGCGTTTTGATTCAATGCTGAGAACAGCCAAACTTGATAGTCTGTTTTCTGTCATGGTAGACCGCAAGTAGTTTTTGATGAGCCTCAGAGATGAAAAACTTCGTTCACAGGATGCACTGCTCACTGGTAAAACAACTGCTATTTTACACAACCTGAACAACTCATAAAAGACATCCTGGTATGGGTCCAAAAATTTAGTGAATGCCATCAGAGTGGTAGGGCTCTCCTTTTCCACCTTTTTTCTGTCCAGCACTCTCTTTGTCTGATGTAAGTCATGCTTGAGATCCTCAATATTTGATCCATAAGCTTCAGCCAACAGAAGAACAGCCTCCTCTTTCAAAAAAGTTGGACTGGATGGATTTAATGCCTGTACACCTTGCATAATGTTACAGTTTGTACTAGAAAATCTCCTTCCCATTTCCCCAATCATGTTATCCAGAACTGGATAGTATACAGAGACACAAAAAGCATGTTTGCTATCTGGAACTTCATGCTGTCCCAATGTGGAGGGGATGACACTATCCTGAAGCCTCTTTGCTTTTTTTCTTGACCTTTTTGGTTTTCGCTGAGTTTTGTCAATGTTACTTCGTTCACATAAGTCAAGTGTTTCACTTCACATTTCTTCAAAAGAGGCTTGACTACGGTACTGGATCAATGTCTCTTTAAGAGATTCAGTCAGCTCAACAACCTTTGAATAGTCCACTGCTTTAGACTGAAGCATGTCGGATAAAAATTTGGAGTTACTCAAAACCTTATGGAATAGAACAAGAGATCCAGCAAAATTTAAATCTATCTGAGCTAATATCCCTCTTACTTCAACTGCTCTTTGTGGGTGGTTTTCAGATGCAATCTCTTCAAGCACCTGCACTATGGCAGGAAGCCTGTCAATAACATTGCGACATGCTATGTGCCTACAGGCCCAGCGTGTGTCACTTAGCTGCTGGAGCTCCCTTGGTGGACCATCAAACATCTCCCACTGCACTTCCAGCCATCTGTTATGCACATAAGAACCAGATATGAATGTGTACATTCTTTCTAACAGTGAGAAGAAGTTTCCTGCATCTGCCACACTTTTTACAGAGTCTACTATGACCAAGTTTAAGCAGTGTGCACTACAATGAACATAGAAGGCGTGTTTGGCTACATCTTTTATTTTAGCTTGGACACCTGCATGTGCCCCACGCATCACTGCAGCACCATCGTAGCCTTGGCCAACAAGGTTTTCCTTATACTCCAGCCCATGCTCCTCAAGAAAGCTTATAATCTTTTCACTTAAAGCCGTAGCATCCATGTGTTCTGCCACTTCAAACTCAAGAAAGCTCTCATGAACCATGCCATTGTAGTAGTATCTCAGAACAAAAGACATTTGCTCTTTTTTCTGAACATCTTTGGTTTCATCTACAGTCACTGAAAACTGTTTTCTCTTTTTAACCTCTTGAATGATTTCCTCTTTAACCATTATTGAGGTATTTTTGTCTGTATTTTTTTTGTTTTCTGTCCATGCAAACATTGCATTTACGTGGCTTTCAGATCTTGCATGAGAACAGAACCCACTGTCTTTCATTGTTGCCTTTTTCCAATTGCGATAGCCCTGGAGGGAGGTGAAAACAGTCCTCGGAGCATCAGGGAGGGAAAAGTGCCTTCAGGCAAAACAGTAAGCTGCATCATTTGACTGTGAGTATTCCAGCCAAGGATTGTTTTGATACCAGTCGGTGCAGAAGCTTCTCCTTGCTCCTCCTTGTAGAGTCTTTGGAAAACTCTCACGTTTAGGTTGTGCTGGCCCCTCACACCAGGACTTGGATATCTCTGTGAGATAGACAATATAACAATGAATATAAACAGAACTTGAAAGATTTATTAGATTAGTACACTATCAGGCTGTAGTGTGCACAGCATAATATTTTGGCCTATAAGGGAATTTTGAGGTAAATTTGTTAAAATTTGGAATTTTTTTCTGAGCTTTGGGTCTACAATACAAAGTAGACAAAATATACTAAAACACTTTCATTTACTACTACTACTCAAATATTTCTCATTATTCAGACTGATTGCTTGAAACTTGAAACTTTTCAGCCATGGCTGTAGTGTTAAAATTAAACACAAGATCAATGTTTAGGAAATTACTATTGTACACTACTACATGTGTGAAACAAAAATAAATTAAAGGAAATGCAATAAAATGAGAATTAGAATTAGAGCATACAACTGGATTAATATAAATATGTATTTGAAGAGAATTAAGCAATTTAAATGCACAGAAAAATGTCCATTTTTGTAAGCGTAATTTATTTTTCCCATTCAGATATAACTTAGTATGCAATAAGTCTCCATAACGTGAGGACCAGCTCGACTGGAGATGTTTGATGATGGCTTGGACACTCTTTCACTGTCTGAGACCTGCATGTTGTCTCCTCTCTCGCTTTCTCCTTCCTTATGGTGAAACTCTCCCTCCTCCTTCTCTTCACTGCTGTGATCCTCTACCTCTTCGCCTGTCCCTCATCGCCTTGGCCTTCCACCATGATCTCATTGTCACATTTGTGTTGCTCTTCTTCCACCTCGTCTTCTCCATCAACTTTGCTCTTTTTTTTTATTGCTGACTTTTCTCTTGCCTTACTCTTTGGTGTAAAAAAACTAGAAATGCTGCCTTTCCTCTTCATTTCTGTAAGATTTAAAGTAATTTTACAATGTTTTCCTAAACAAACGTTTAATCATATTCGCTTTCTACCTTACACAGACCTAACTTCAGACCTAAGCTAACATTTGCAAACATATACAACAAGCAGAATAATGTTAATTTTTCTTTGTCTCAGACTCAGCAGTACAACTATTAGTACAGAGTTTTTATTGCCCCCCTTTTTATATTTTGTCGTACACAGTAAATTAATTTTTACCTCTCTCCTTCTGCGCTGCTCCCTCCTGTTGCCGCTGGCATTTCCCTCCTAGCTTCGCGCTGAGTGATTTCAAATCAAAACAGTCTCTCTACTCGGCCGCTGCTGCATTACCTCGTGCTGCGTTCAAAACAGTCGGACATTAGAATGTCCCGCTCTAAAGTGTCCGATTTGCTAGATCTATTTCATCAATTTCCAGGTTGGCAGCTGGGGTGGCAAGGCTTTCTTTTAGGGTGGCAATTGCCACCCCATGCCACCCTGGTAGATCCGCCCCTGCTGGGAACGAATTCCCTTCAGTCTTCAAGAGAAATGAAACGCACTTGCAAAATTCAAATCGTGGATGACGCTGTGTTGGTAGTTCATGGCATGCCTGTGCCACTCAGAGTTGTGTAGAAAAAGTAGTTCAAAAGAATAACTTAACTGGGTGTCCTTAAAAAAGAGTAGATGACTACTTGAACTGAGTAAATGCTATTTTATCTGTCAAGAAAAATAGCAGGATTTTCAACCTTTCCCCCAACAGTGACTACTTTTACATGCAGCCAATATTCGGGTTATGATTGGGTTATGGTCAGTATTCGGGTTTCTGAAATGTTCAGAATAACCCGTTTACATACATACGTATAGAGAGTTACCCCTGTATACATGAAACTTGTAACCCCGGGCTCACACTGCATCCAGATCCGGTCCGGTGCGGACCCCGCAGGTATTCTGTTAGATTAAAATCCCTTTTAAAGGCTCACAGTAGCTCCGCGCGGTGCGGGTCCCGTTACGGGGGCCGTACGGCACTACGGAAAGAATCCGCAAGGTTCTATTTTTTTGGGACGCCGGAGAGGATCCGCGTCAAGTTTGATGAAATCTGACGAACTATACAGGAAGTGTGGCTTGAATATCCGGTGTTTTTTCAAAATAAACGAGTGTACAAACAAACTGTAACTTGACTCTTCTTTTTAGACAGCACACGCGCTAATAGGAAATGTAAACATTACATCACACCCGGTGACACAGGGTCCTGAAAGCCTGCAGCACAACACATTTTCACACATTTGCTAAATAATGGACGTGTTCTTGTGTGAAGTCCCGCCAAAACGACAACCCACGTGAACTTCTGTTCTCGTGGGTGCCGTTTCCGCAACCAGCACCGGAGCTGGCCGCACTCCCTATCTGGAGCAGATGTGAGTGGTAGCTTGCAGAAAAACCGCACTGAAGCCGGACCGAAGCCGTTCCGTAGGCAGTGTGAGCCCGGCGTAACAACCCAATTTAAACACGCAAGTTTGGGTGGTGTCATGACGTACGGACTACTTCAGGACGCAATGTGCGTCATTTCCGAGTCTTCTTCCTGTATCCAAAAAACAACAACATTGCTATCTCTGTACTTTCTGTTGTCAACAAAAGACAAAATGTTCATACTTTTCAACAGACCGATGAAAAATTTTGTTTCCTCCGCGCTCCAAAAGTGTAGTGCTGTGCTGCGTCTCGCCATGTTTACCTAGGCTTGTTTACTTCCGGCATACTGGCGCTCAAAAGACCAAGATTCCTTGCGAATAGAGCATGCGCAGAGCACACGTTTTAATGGGGTTATCCTGTTACATTTTTGATGATTAAATATTCGGGTTAGAAAAGGGTTACCCCAGGGGTAAAAACCGGGTTTTTAAAAACTGGGTTATGAGCATATTTGGGTTTTTGCCGGTGTGTACATGGCCGTGCGGAACTGGGTTATTGGCTGTATGTACATGCACTCACTGAGCCAAAAGACTCTTAGTCCAAACTGACGACTCTGATGGCTCCAATTAGGATCCCTTCATTTGTAAATGTGGCCATTGCCAGAGGAATCAGCAAGAGGGAGCTGGGGCAGAGCTGGGAGACTTTGCCCATGCAAATTTGCATGCAGCCTTTTGTGCTTTTGACGATAAATAGGTGCCTCCTCTGTATCTTGTTTACAAGAATCAAAATTCAGAGGAGGCTCACCACTCAACAGGCACTGGAACTGATTGTGAACAAGGTCAACCCTTGTGACTCAGATGGAGAAGACATACGTAGTTCTTGAACCGGAATTGGACTTTAAGCTGTCTTCAGTTAGATTTGTCAAACTACCTATTTTTATTATCTGACTTTTTTGTTTAGAACCAAACAAGAAGTCTATTAAAAATTGTTTATCTTGCAGATGAGGAAACTTCTCCTCTACCAAAAAGGAGAGCTCAGCTAGAGAGTGAGCCAAGAGAGACCGCAAAAGATGGCACAGTGTGGCATGAAGAACAAGTGGGGACACACCTCAATTTCACCCCAATAGAACCATACGCTACAGCTGGAGAGCCAACTGCTAAGGCCAGATGAAGTTTCCGGAGTCACCTTCAGAGTTTCCTCTGTTTTATCACTCTTGACATGCTTCGAAGCATTCAAGCATGGACTACTCAACATGCACGCCAAACGGAGCAGCTGAATTGGTTCATGGATCTCCCAGAACTGATGGCATTTGTTGCAGTCATTATCTTGCGGGGGGTGACCAAGGTTCCATCACTACGTGACAGCTGGTCAGCAAACTTGGCAAACCCAAGGATCATTGCAACTATGGCCCGAAACCGCTTCGAAGACATCATGCGACACCTACGCTTTGATGACATATTCACACGCAGTGAGCGAGTGAAGATTGATATATTGACTTGTGACTTGAAATCAAAGTACATCTTCAATGTTCGCCCATATCTTGGCAAGGACCCCTGTCGTCCCAGTGGGGAGAGACTGTCCGAGAATGTAGTGATGAGGCTGATGGAACCATTCCTGGACAAGGGCAGAACTGTAACCACGGACAATTTCTTTACATCACTGTCACTTGCACAACGACTGCTTTGCCGGAAAACCCCTATCCTCGCACAGTCAACAAGAGTCGCCGGGAAATTCCTCAATCAACTAGGCAGATGGACCGCACTGTATTCACCACTCAGGTGTTTTTAACCACTGGTGCAATGCTGACAGTGTATGTGCCCAAATGGAGGAAGTCGGTCTATGTTCTGAGCAGCATGCACAGCGTGGTTCAGACTGAGGATACCATCAAAAAGAAGCCCAACACAGTCAGAATACAACAGCACANAGTTTGGTGTGGATGTGATGGACCAAATGGTGTGGGAGTACATCATTCGTGCAGGAACACGGAGATGGCCAGTCACTGTGTTCTACAACATGATTGACATGGCAACACTGAATGCACATGTGCTTTATCAGGCATGCACTGGGGTGCAAGAGAGACAGGTGGACTTCCTGGTTGAGCTTGCTAAAGAGTTTAGGAACTGTCATGTGAGTGACAAGAAGGCACGGAAGGAGAAACTGCTTCGACAACAACCTTCCACACCCAGCCCTGGCAAAAGGGCGAGGTGTCAGGTCAACCATCGATGCAAGAACAGTCATGCAACTGTGAGATGTGTCGACTGCTACAAGTACACATGTGGCAAATGTACTAAGGTTCTGACAGTGCAGATGGATTGCCGAGTGAGGACTGAAGTGCCACTCACACACACGTATCCCTCACTGCAGCAGAGTGTAAATATGTGTGGAACTGTTTTATTCCTCGTTTCAGAAAGTCAGTATGCTGTACTTTGACCTATTATTTCTCAAAAAATTGACAGTAAAATAATGACATTTATTCTGGGTGTAGTGGAGTTGCTGCTTTACCAGAATCTGAAAAGACTTTGATGTCATTTCTTAGCATTTTGGAGAAAAAAATTCCTGAAAATGAGACAAATGCATGTTTTGGAAAGTCAATATACTTTTCTTTGACCTATTATTCCTCCACAAACCTACAGTAAAATTTCTGAGATATTTATTCTGGGTGTAGAAGAGGTGACACTGCTAGAATCTGAAAATACTTTGATGTCGCCTCTAAGCATGTGTGCCCGCCCCCTCCTGTGGTGCACCAGTAATGGACCTATTTGCTGAACAAAAGCAGTCATTAGATAGAATCCTTTGGGTCACTCTGCTCGCCTGTGGGTTCCAAAGGTAGAATTGCCAAATGGCTCGTCTCTGGGAATTCTAGTGCCTTGATCCCAAAGATCTAAGTTTTTAGCAAAATTGATGCTTCATATGGATTCTGGCAGCTGAAACTGGATCCAGAGAGCAGCAAACACACTACTTTCAATGCACTGTTTAGAGGTCACAGTTTCCTGAGGCTTCCATTTGAGATTAAATCATCACTGGGGATTTTCCACAGGATGATAGGGTCGNGGAAGGGCCTATTTAAAAGTTTTCAAACCAGTGAAGCACAAATGCCCCTTTTCCACCGACAAATCGGCACGGCGCACTTGAGAGCGGTACAGTATAGCGTGGATCAACTCACTTGAGGCAGTGGAAACATAAAGCAGACGTAAGTGGGGATATGGGCGTGCCCATCTGGCTATGAAAAGTGGCGCGCAAAAGTCTTTGTCTGCGACGTCACAGCGCGTGAAACAACAACAACAATGGCGGATATACGTGTGTTTTTGTACTTTGCACTCTGTCTGTGGTTCATTTTGGTTGGTTTGATTTTTGGTTCTTTTGGAGGAAGTCGCCATTGTCCAAAGTCAATTGTATTTTAAAATAAAATATTTGTATGGTTGCTGGGAGTTTTTTTTTAAAGGCTTTTGCGGGAGCGCTTCTGAATCACACCACGTGAACACCACACACAGCCGGGCCAATCGGGGGCTACTGGTAGCAATTCACTGGACCAATCAGTAGACAGGTGGGCGTGTGGGCCCGCTTTGGGCCGCTTCGGACCACCGAGGAGGTGATCTGAAAAAAGAGGCCGGGTTGGCACGGAATGACGCGGTTAAGACCCAAGAAAGGCGGTGGAAAAGGGTCCGCAGGGGGCTAAAGTGAACCGAGCCGCACCGTGTTCTGTCGGTGGAAAAGCGGCAAAAGTAAAGCAGTGTTGACATGCCAGCTTCAGACATCATCAGTAAAGTGACAGTGGTATTTTATCACTGTGAGAAAGCTGTATAATGTGAAATATAATGTTATATAAGGATTATAAAATAGCAATCACACAAATCACTATGGATTTTTTCCAATGTTTTAAGGAGAAATCCTCTTTGGAACTATTTCCTCTGTCATGGGCTCCTGAATCCAGTTCATGAATCAGGTCAAAACTAACTTCTGTTTCTCCAAACTGAAGCCATTCACAAATCATTCTATTACAGATTTTATTCAGAATCAGATTTTAAAGAATCCATTTAGCAGTAAGTGCAAGTGAGCATGTTTTTTTTTTTAATCTCATACTGTATGTCTGCGGTTGTGATGGACTGGCAACTTTTCAAAGGTTTACTTGACAAAAAATGTCAAGTATAGAAATATGATAAATAAACATAATTATTCCACCTATGTATATGTAGAATCTCACTATCCTTGGTAAATGAAAGCACAAGCGTAACAACTTTGCAGAAGCTCAGAAAAATGTTATAGTTCTCATAAACTTTAAAGGCCAAATTGCACAAACTTTTTAATAAATACAAAAGTGACAGCAGCTGTCATTGTTGACGAAAAGGTATCAAAAGTTTTATCATTTTAACGAAAAGCATTTCTATCAACATGAAATACTTATGCCAGAATAATGAGAAAACCTTGTCATTGTAACATGAAAGTACTGTATGTTGTTATGATGGGGAAAAAAATTATGTCGATATAACATTTCTTTTTCATAGATGAAAGAAGTTGGTGAGCACATGTCAAGGATTAAAAAGAAATATGACGGCGTAATTGACAGGCAAGTGGCATACTGCGCGTATGCATGAAAACTGTGAAACAGAGTTTCATTTTAGAAGATTTTATATGGATATATAGTCGTTCAGCAGTTTGAGCAATGCCTTGTTAGCTTCTAGGCATTGATTGCAACACATACAGCTCTACAATATCATTCAGCTTTCATGACGACTCACTGAAAAGTAAGAAAGCATGTGTAGAGACATAATTTCCTCAAGAGGGATCAGTAAAGTATCCTACAAATTATTATTATTATTAGTCGTAGTAGTATATCCTTAGGAGCTACCCTGAAAGCAATGTTTTTTAAAAATCTGAACAGACAGTTCTTCCATTGTCTGCACTGTGATTTCACGTCATAGAGGATCAATTTTTTGGTACTTGTTTGTCTGTGTGTTCAAGAACTTCTATCTTTTCCAATAGGACAGAATCGGCAAAACAGATCCACATGTTGAGCAGATATACTGTCCTTGACTGAGGCGAGATGGATGCAGCAACTCAAGCTAAGGTTGTAAGTGGGGCAGTGTTTTTGTATAATCAAGCTTTAAAATGAATATTTTTTATTTGCAGCATCTAATGTGATGTATCCTTTCGTTTGCCTTGACCACAGCTATGCTTTTCATATTTTTTTCTATTTTCTTTTTCATAGATAGTCACTTAATCAACCATCTCAGTCTTTACTGTGAAATGCAGTTTGTGATCTCCATCCTGATACAGTATAACTGAAACCTTAATGGGAACAGATTGAGTTTTTCTTTGCAGTGCAACATGAATCTTCTGAAAAATATCTGATCATACAGTGCCCTGGTTTGGTCACATAATATTTGTCTTTGGAAAACCAAAAGAATAATTCAGATTATTTTTTACTTTCACACAGTTTCAAGTATATTGTTAATTTAAAAAATAATCATTAATGTTTGTTCAGAGGGGTTTTAATGTTTTTAATTATTTCTACATTTTAGATTTTGAAATCTTATTTTTAATAATTTGAACTACTAATATAGTATGTCAATAATTGTTAAAACTGACAATCAGATACAGTTTAATAGAGCAGTTTGAAACATTTGCTCAAAGTCTGAAGTTGAAGGTGATATACCCGATTTCAAATTGCCTAGCTTAGAATGTCAACAAATGTAAACAAGTCACAGAACTCTCGCCCCTCCCGTCGGTTAGAATTCCTAAGCCACTCCCCCCCCAGGTTTTGAAACCCGCGTAGCCCCAGAAGACGACCGAGTGCAAGACACTGGTCCGCAGTTCATTTAAGTACCGTAACATGGTGGAATCACCGGTAAGTGAAAACAATATAACAACAAACAACTGACATTAATAACTGACATTAATTGTTACTTTGTCCTGAACCTGACGCAGAACCAGCCGGTGGCTGTTTCTCCTACTGTGACATGGTAGAGTGGCAAACACTGCCAGCAGTGGTGTGCTGCCGTAATATGTCTCAGTTTTTTAGGAGCACAGAAGCCAAATAAATGCGGAAGTCCGTATGGCTGGAGAGAATGTCCAATCATTCTTTTCGGGCCGAATCATTTGATTGGTTGATGTTTTTAGACAAATATGGGAGAACCACTTAATTTTTATTTTTTTTTAAATCTTCACAACATATTTTTATCCATGCTGTGTTAAAACGTTTTTAATGGGCATGAAAAAAACATGTTCAGCTAATTTGTTATGCAAATTAAGGATAGCAGCTTTAAGTTAACAAAATCATCTCAGTAGATGTTTTCTCACTATCTAGCATCAATCTGTACTTATTCACAGGTGACATTAACAACTTTGTTCTCTGCCAGCTATTTCCATCTGAGAAAACTCACAGCAATATTTTTTTTCTATCCAGCTGCCTTCATCAATGCCAAATTAATTCCCTTCATATGTCTGCTTCTTTGAAGAGGTCAGTTCTTGCACTGTCACAGTCTCTTGTATTACAATCAGTAGAGTGTATGTTCTCATAAGTGCAATCAGAAAAGTGATATAAACATAACATGTGAAACTTGCTTTCATTTGCTTTGAATAAAAGGGTTAGACATTTCCTCTAGGTAAAAATACATGTTTACGCTTAAACGGGGTCTTGTGTCTGTTACTTTTATAAGCATTAAAATACAACAAGTTTACAAATAAAACCATTAAAGTGGCAAAGACATATTAATCCTATTTAAGCAGCACCATAAAGAAACACTTTTCTTGGTTGTATGAATATGTTCTATGATAGAACCATTCCTGTGTGAAGGAATCTGGGCTGGACTCTAATTATTAAACCCTGATGAATGTCTGATAATACTGGCAGTCTGCCCCTGAGGCTTATAGTTCATCAGGAGGAGCAACAGCTGCAGCAAGTAGGATAGCAACAAGCTCAAGGCACAGAAAGGTCAGAGAAATTGGTGTGATGTTTGTTTGTATGTTTTAAGCTTTTGGAAAATCATATCACTTATATTTTATGTCATTTTGTTGATTCAGATTTTATTGTAGTAATTTCTCCTTTCATGGACTAAAAGCCCATCTGGGGACAAATGCTGCAAATTAGCTATTGCTACAAGCATTATGATCCAAGCATGGGACTACTGTTATGCAGTCTGTCTATGTTGTTGTATCTGTCCCTGTTACAAAAATAAACTCAAACTCAAGTAGTTTTACTAGTAATGAAACATGAGGCAAATAACAAGTAAAGACTTGTACCACCATGGCATCCACTGTTAATGGATCTTTAATAATATTTATGTGAACTAAGACCACCAGTATTTTCTGATCAGGTGTGCTAAAGTGGCATTTTTTTTCTCTGGGTCACAGGCACTGCTAATAAATGTGGTTTATATGTTTCACTATGTGGAACAAGCACCATTAGCAAGTCACTGTGATAAATTGGTGAACTATTTTCAGCTGTGATCCCAGTGGTTTGGCTGACGTTATGCCACAGAAGGATCAGCCTGAGAACTTCAGATAAGGCCACGGGGCTGAATGGATGGGCCGAGCAAAGGCACCAGACTCGTGCTGAGCTGTTGCCAACTCTCTGAAGTGGCCCCTTCAGGATGGCAGATGGCGGACTGCGTGGGCTGTAGCCATGTTCCCGTGGCTCAGTTGCCTGCTCCAGAGAGTCAACCAGCTGGGCTTTGAATCATCCCAGATCATCTGGTGTCTGTCACTTCAGGTCCCAGCAGTGAAATCAAAACTTGCTCTTCCAGATGGAAAGACAGACAATGCACAATATGTCTTGGTGCACTCCATGAGACAGACTCATGTAGGCCACAAATGAAGCAGTGGATCCAGTGCAGAGACAAACATGACAGTCCTTTAATTTACCCAGCAATTACAATAAAGGAAGTTGTCAGGGCAAACTGAGACTTTTATTTGACAGTGTTTCATCAGAGCTGGTGCTGCAGTCACATCAAGATCAAATGAGCCCCATGAAGTCTATGGTGGGGAGCAGTAATAATTAATGCCCATAAACGAATCTTGCTTCACATTTTAATGACAAGAGTGCAGCAACAGTCCTCATATTATATATTCCTCTGGGTTTTCTCCCTGCCTCTCTCAGTGCCTGTCACAAGTCAAGGGCAACACACTGTATACTGTGTATCTGTGTGGGATTTAGTGTGTTTGGCAATGGAAGGCTGAGATTTAATGAGGCACACCTGGCCTTCATTTATAATGAAAATAAAATTTCATGATAATTTGGTGGAGGACCCAGTGTCCAGGGTGATGTTGAACAGCTGTAGAGATTCCATTATCCCTGCCTTATGTATGATACCTCACATTTATTTAAAACCAAAGGACTGAAGACTTCATCGTTTACGTAGTATGCTCAACAGTGACATGCATTTCACTAAACGCTGGAATAGAGTGTTAATGAGACATACTTAAAAAAAGCTTTCAATTTCTTGAAACCTTCTAGCATTTGCAAATGATTTCTCACAATGAAGCATCTGGTGGGTGGATGGCTGAGTGTCAGCATGTGTGTAGATATAGATGTGTCCCTTGTGTTGCTGGGGGATGGCACTTCACCAGGACAGCAAATGGTGTAAGACCAAAACATCTGTCCTGATTAAACATTGAAGACATAACACATATCAAGTTTTGAAAGTTTGCCTGTCTTGTTTACAAAAAAAAAGCTATTGTTATGCATTTAAACTTGTAAAACCTCTAACATTTTAGTAAAATAATTGTTCCTGTTCTATAAAATGTTCCACAGCCCGTCTGTCATTACTCTAGGTCAGCTGTTCCCAAACTTATTTTGCCACGCACCCCTTTTTATGTCCCGGCTGTGCTGACACACCCCCAACCCCCCACACCTTCAAAATAATGCCACAAGCATTTTTGTTACTGTTGAAAGTACGTTGAATTTTATTTAGGCTATATTAAAGACTGCATGTTTACTCAAATGAACAAAAACCAAGTCTAATGATGATCTAATGACCACAACAATGCACTCCTGCGTCTGTAAAAAAAAAAAAGGTTATGTCCAAGCTTCCAGTTTTAGGGCAAAAAACACAGGTTATGGAAATAACATTAGAACACCAATAATTTGAATTACATTGAAATAAAGTCATATAAAAACAACATGGCTCAGGAACCGATAAGAAAAACAGGATCCTGAGTTTTCAAGTGGAGCAGCAGCGGCTCAGCCTGCAGCGAGATGATGAAACAGAGGCATGCTGAGTATTTCCAGTATATTTGAAGCAATAATATAAATACCATTTGACCAAATACTCAGATTAATGCCTTTGATTCGTCACTCTCTCTTGGTTCCCCTCCTTTATCAGTAACTTTGTCTTTCAATTTCTCAACTGACAGTTTCCCCGATTTAAGCCAATTGAGCATATTTGCGAAAAGTAATGAAGTAGAGGCCACAAGCTGGTTGGCACATAAATTGTCTAGTAGAAGAAGAAGAACTTCTTCTCCACTTCATTTCTAGATGAAGTACATTTTAAATAGCAATTGTAATTGCCATTGTTTAAAATTTATATTATATATTGTTTAAAATTAATATTAATTTACACATCTTTATTGTGTGAGGAAACAACACTCTATTTTGTAATTATTATCATTGCATCTTTTCGCCATTACATTTTTCACCTCGCGCACCCCCTAGTGGCAGGTAAATATATACTCTATAAATAGATGGTGTTGGGTTTGAATAGTTAGCACTTTAATGCTTTAACAGAAAGAATGTTTTAACAATTCTGCTGTACCTTTATAATTAACAAAATAAGGTACCACAAAGTGAAATAAAAGATTCAAGAATATAAAAATAATAAAAATGCAATCAGTTGCCTATGATTGACATCAATCTGCTAAAAGTTCTAATTCAGGTTTATGTGTGTATACACAACTTTTACCAATGTCCATTATCATGGCAACCAAGGTAGATAGAGTGTACAGTATGTGTCTTATCTGACTCCATCTGAATGTTGAAATGACCCATGGTCCTATTGGCAAGTTGCACAGCTGGACTCACCATACAGTACATCTGACCACTTAGAATCGCAGGGCTGGGCTCACCACCAAATCTTCCAGGCCCAGTTCAATCCATAATGTGATTGTAAAATATCCTTTGTGTCCTATCACTTTTTGTGTTGTTCTATTGTTATTTCTTAGAAGTGAATATTATTTAAATTGATCAGTAGGTGTATAAACCTACTCTGTGTTGTACATAAACACATTAATCAGAAGAAGGTGCATTTATGCATTTTTCATCAGAAAAACAATCTGTTCCACAGGGCTTGGGATGGGATGGTTTTGTCTCCTGCTTAGTATCACTCCAGCCATAGAGAATATTCTCTCACAAGGCACTTGTTATGACCCCCGTGTGTAGCACAGGTGGTCATATTGTTTTGATTTGTGTTCTCCTGCTGGCTATGTTCTGCCCCTGTTTTCTTGTTCCATATTGAGTGACCTCTCACCTAAAACCCTGACGCAAGATGGCGGCTTCCATGCGTTTGTCCGGTCACCATGGAAACAAAACAAGGTTCCGGCAGCCTCATCACGTGAAGACCCTTCCGCTCGTTACCAGGTGGAACCAATGGGGGCTGATTGACTACCTACAACCGGAACCCAGGATAAAAGGCTGGATGGACCATGGCTGGAGGAGCTACAGTGGGGCAAAAAAGTATTTAGTCAGCCACCAATTGTGTAAGTTCTCCCACTTAAAAAGATCAGAGAGGCCTGTAATTTTCATCATAGGTATACCTCAACTATGAGAGACAAAATGAGGAAAAAAAATCCAGAAAATCACATTGTCTGATTTTTAAAGAATTTATTTGCAAATTATGGTGGAAAATAAGTATTTGGTCACCTACAAACAAGTAAGATTTCTGGCTTCCACAGACCTGTAACTTCTTTAAGAGGCTCCTCGGTCCTCCACTCGTTACCTGTATTAATGGCACCTGTGTGAACTCATTATCAGTATAAAAGACACCTGTCCACAACCTCAAACAGTCACGCTCCAAACTCCACTATGGCCAAGACCAAAGAGCTGTCAAAGGACACCAGAAACAAAATTGTAGACCTTCACCAGGCTGGGAAGACTGAATCTGCAATAGGTAAGCAGCTTGGTGTGCAGAAATCAACTGTGGGAGCAATTATTAGAAAATGGAAGACATACAAGACCACTGATAATCTCCCTCGATCTGGGGCTCCACGCAAGATCTCACCCCGTGGGGTCAAAATGATCACAAGAATGGTGAGCAAAAATCCCAGAACCACACGGAGGGACCTAGTGAATGACCTGCAGAGAGCTGGGACCAAAGTAACAAAGGCTACCATCAGTAACACACTACGCCGCTAGGGACTCAAATCCTGCAGTGCCAGACGTGTCCCCCTGCTGAAGCCAGGACACGTCCAGGCCCGTCTGCGGTTTGCTAGAGAGCATTTGGATGATCCAGAAGAGGATTGGGAGAACATCATATGGTCAGATGAAACCAAAATAGAACTTTTTGGTAGAAACTCAACTTGTCGTGTTTGGAGGGGAAAGAATGCTGAGTTGGATCCAAAGAACACCATACCTACTGTAAAGCATGGGGGTGGAAACATCATGCTTTGGGGCTGTTTTTCTGCAAGGGGACCAGGACGACTGATCCGTGTAAAGGAAAGAATGAATGGGGCCATGTATCGTAAGATTTTGAGTGAAAACCTCCTTCCATCAGCAAGGGCATTGAAAATGAGACGTGGCTGGGTCTTTCAGCATGACAATGATCCCAAACACACCGCCCGGGCAACGAAGGAGTGGCTTCGTAAGAAGCATTTCAAGGTCCTGGAGTGGCCTAGCCAGTCTCCAGATCTCAACCCCATAGAAAATCTCTGGAGGGAGTTGAAAGTCCGTGTTGCCCAGCGTCAGCCCCAAAACATCACTGCTCTAGAGGAGATCTGCATGGAGGAATGGGCCAAAATACCAGCAACAGTGTGTGAAAACCTTGTGAAGACTTACAGAAAACGTTTGACCTCTGTCATTGCCAACAAAGGCTATATAACAAAGTATTGAGATTAACTTTTGTTATTGACCAAATACTTATTTTCCACCATAATTTGCAAATAAATTCTTTAAAAATCAGACAATGTGATTTTCTGGATTTTTTTTCCTCATTTTGTCTCTCATAGTTGAGGTATACCTATGATGAAAATTACAGGCCTCTCTGATCTTTTTAAGTGGGAGAACTTACACAATTGGTGGCTGACTAAATACTTTTTTGCCCCACTGTACTTGTAAGCAAGTAGACTCCAGGGTTGGCTTTGTGAAGCTTATAAAGCTTAGTGAGGAACATTTAGTAGGAAACTGAGCGCAGCCCTTTTGAATTTTCCCTCAGGGGTGACAGACATTGATAGCACCTGTATTGGTTTGAAAAAGGCGCTTTATATTTCTCCAGTCGTTCTGGATGTTGATAGGTTGTTCTGCTTTGAGGGGTAAACCCTTTTATTACATTTGTGTTGGGTTTGGTTAACTGTTTCACTGCATTATTTTGCTGGGCTGTGTTTAGTGGTTTTGTTAGAGCTCCCAGCCCCTGACTTATTTGTTATTTATTTTATTTTCCTTACTGAATAAAATGATAGATTTGATTTCCACAAGTGTCTCACTTCTATTGTTTTTCCTCTCCTCTCCCTTCTTTTAGAAGGAGAAAAGCAAGCATAACAGCACTGATGTTGCTGGAATGTTTTGGCCTGTTGGAATAGATGAGAAAATATGTTGGTATGTTGTGTCCTGTAAAAGGTCCTCGGTTCTTGGTAGATATGGGGCTGAGAAATAGCGTCAAACCTCTATAGTAGCATCCTCAGTACCATTGTGTTCTCAGTTGGTTTCAACTACTCTGTTGTCACTCACATTCCAGAACATCTCTTCATTATGCTCGCTGTGATGGCTGATGTTGATAGTGCATAAGCAGTCTTTGGGGTTGTGAAGTTGCCTGAATGACAGCACAGTACTCTGAGGCCAGATGGGTCTCATAATGAATAAACTTATGCAGGGTTTTTCACAAATCCACGTGCTCTGGTCCATAGTTATCTTGGATTCGGAAATGCACACGATCTGTTTCACGAATCCACATGCTGTGGTTCATAGTTGTATTTTGGATTCACAAATACACATGACGTATTTCACAAATGCACGCCATCTGTTTCATAAATGCACAGATATAGTTCACAAATACAATCTGCTTCACAAATGCACAGATATATTTCATAAATATACACCATTTGTTTAAAAAATGCATGTGATTTGTTTAACAAATGTTGAGGGACACTTGTAATAAAAACCCACAGATCATACGAATCACTGCATGTGCAAACAGTTTCTCTTTCGTGAACCTCTCAGCATTTGTGAGAGAAATGTCTGTGGTGAATTATGAGACTTTCCTAACATCGCAGCTCCCATTGGCCAATAAATCTGTCAATCAAACTCCAGCTGGCCTGTCTCCTGGTATACTGGTCTGTCTCCTGGTAGTGTCTCCATGCTATAGACACGACGCTGACAGACACACAGCTGGTATTGATGTTCCATTTTGGATGAGCTGTAGTACCTGAGCTACTTGTGTGGGTTGTAGACTCTGTCTCATGTTATCACTAGAGTGAAGCACCACCAACATTCAGAAGACACTGGTGCTGGATCCACAAGAAAAACTGTGCTGTCTTCTCTTTAAATGTACTGTAACAAAAATGATAATTTAATGTATCATTACACAAAAATAATGTTAAATGTACTGTTACTGAAGCAGTGTAGATCCAAAGATAAAAAATATTCAGATAAATCACCAGCAGCAACATTACGAACCAGTAACTTCCAATGGTTGTTGTTCATACGCACAAAGGATGGAATGGCTTCATTCTTCTCAACATTTACTTAAAATATCATAAAGTAAAAACATTAAAACAAAACATTCTAAATTCTTACAATAAATTCCCCCCGACATGCGGAATATCAGCTGGGGGCAAGGTTGAGACAGAATGTCATGTGTCGTCTATAGGACCAACACTGAAGGCATGGTTTTTTAAATTTTTTTTGCCAATTCTTTAAGTGTGCCTGAAGTTTCAGTCAGGACATATTTTGTGCAGTTCTTCTCGCACTTCATTCACCACACTAATCATGTCCCTCTGTGCCTGCAGGACAGCGTCAGTTATCACCCGGCCACCTCCAGGTGCATATGCACCCTAAGCGCACTGGTGGTACAGACCGACCCTGCAGCCATATCTTCGGTCGCTGCCCGGGACGCCTCGTTGGACGCTTTGTCCAGAGTTACTGGGGGGGTACTGCTGAGATCCTAACAGCAAGCTGTAGGGGATCAGAGGTGCCAGGGGGTCCACCAGTGGCAGGCACACTCTGGTGGTGGCAAGCCATTTTTTTTTTTTTGCCTCCACCTTCAGATTGGACCATTTTTTTTAAATATCCACCACAGATCTCTCTGAAGAACTCACAGCATGGATGGCTTCAGCAACGCTGTGCCACTCCATGGATTTTCCCTTTTTTGTTATGCCACTGCTGTTACCTCCAAAAAGCACTTCCTTTCGTTTTTCCACCTCACCCACAAGTACCTCAATTTTGGCTTCGGTGAAGTTGTGCTTCCTTGATCTGCGGTCACCATCCTATTGGTGGAATGCTGTAATGAGACGGCTCATTTATATGCACAAGGCATTTTGCATTGACCATTTATGGCAGAAAGTGGGCGTGTTGAGGGCGGGATGTGATCCAGAAACTCCTGAGCACATTTCTAGGTAGAGTGTGATTTATAAAGTGGAGATTGCGTGCAGCTGGGTGTACGCCATGTTTTATAGGTCCCAAACTTACTTGGCGTAAGTAGAGCTAAAGTAATTTGAGCTAAAGTACTGAGCTAAAGTACGGTTTTAGTAAGGATTCTACACAGTTTTATAAATGAGACCCCTGAACTTTAACATTGCTCTCAGTGTATTTTTAGATGGGAGGATGTAATTCGTATCATGTTTCTGGAAAAAATTCCTGAACCCCTCATCTTCCACAATTAAGAAAGGTTTTGATTCTTTCACAATCAGGTCAACAAGTCATTCAATTCTCGTTGCTTTTCTATCAGGTAAAACATACAAATGAGTAAGGAGGAATGTTAAATATATACACCCACACAATTGTTGCTATGTAACATAAATAGCAAATTCATAAATATGCATAAATAGTGGCATAATAATATGTGGTATAATAAATATGTAGTAGAATTGCGCCAATTAATCATTTCTTGAGAAAAAGCAACAGATTAAATAAACTGAAATTTGCATACTGTGAACAGAAGGCTCTCGTGATTCAGTACTGTTGTGCTGTACTTGGACTGATGCAGGCATCAGGATGTTTGCTCCTTAGATATCTCCACATTGTTGTGGTATTGTTGCAAAATGCAAGCCATTGCATGCAATGCACATGTGTAACTCTTTGCTTCAAGAAGATCAAAGTGATTCCAGACAGCTGACAGGGGATGCTTTCCACTTCCCTCCATCTCGGTAATGCTCAAAGAAACGCTTAGTACAATTCACACAGGTAAATGAGGCAAGACTTTGCAAATAAACTGCAGTTTAGATGAGTTTTTAAAAGTTTCAAGCATGTCAATAGTTAATTAGCCACCAATCAGGTGAAGACACAAGAATTAAATAGGCCCCTCCATTAAAAACCTTTTTTCTGAGGTTTTTGTTGAATATTTTAGCTCCACAGGTGTTCTTACCTTCATAGTGGGTGTGAAAACAGGTCAATAACTTCTCTTTCAGTTTTTATCTCTCAAACTACGCAGGTGGCGATAACACCCGACTTCTCCAGAGTCCGAACAGCCTGTACCTGTTTTGTCACAAATCCTTTGTTCGTTAGTTTTCGGCAGCTCCCACAGTTGAAACCACGCCTAGCATGCTGCTCACTAAAAGGCTGTAGCATAACGTAGCAAACAGAAAGACACAACGTCTGACATTGCCATGCACAGGGGGGCAGGAAACAGTATTCTTAGCTCTCATAGGCTAGTTTGTTAGCCAATCAGAGTCCAGCAAATTTGAGCAATGAATATGAACGAGCTGCTGACAAAGCAGCCTGACGGAAGGAGCCGGAACCATCCAAATTTTAAAGCAGACAGATTGAAAGGTCTGTTAATAAGTATAGAAGTTAAGTCCATTACTCCACTTCTGAGGCTGTTGCTCCGGGACCTGGTTGACGCTCTGTGTTGGTCCGACGTTGACTGATTGAAATACTATGTTGTTGAATAAACAGCCTTAAGCGTGAATTGTTGTGGTTATGCTTCTTGTTTAATTGATTGCATTACAGGTGAAATATTAACAGTAATAATTCGTTACATTCATTCAGCGTCTTCACGCCTAAAGTAAAACCTCATAATCACACTGACACATAGAAATACCTTTTCCAGTCATGGTAATCTGTTGCGCTGGTCGTGTTTGTCGGAAGTAGTAACAGTAACTAAGCAGGACAGGACTCGGCAAAAGGTCAATTTTCTGGACTCAGATTGGCCACCAAACTAGCTTATGAGAGCAAGACTTGTGTATCCTCCGTGCATATGCAACAGCACACCAAGTATCTTCCTGTTTGATATGTGTTTATGCTAACAGCGTTTAGCCAGCATCCTGCTAAGTGTGGTCTCAACTGCGCAAGCTAATGAATACTAATGAGCAAACTAGATGTGATGTAACAAATATAGGCATTTTGAACTCTGAAGAACTTTTGTAGTTTGAGAGATAAAAACTGAAAGATAGGTTATTGTGTCATGATCCCTCATCCTGACACTCTGATCAGGCTTTATTATTGCTTTGAACTGTTTCTCTGTTCTCATGTGTCCAGGTTGTTGTCTTCAATTAGTTCATTACCATCACCTGTTCCATGATCTAGTTTCTTGAGATCTGGGCACTATTTAAGATGGCAGCTTTTCTTGTTCCAGTGCCAGATCTATAAGTTCACTAGCCACATCAAGTTCTCTAGCTTGTAAAGAGAAGAAAAAACTGATACAATTGTTGTAGCTCTGCAAAATTTATTGCACACTTTTTATTTAATCACAAAAGGAAGTAGACAGCATCTCAGCAGCACCCGGTCACATCTCCATTCCTCTGCAGAGTAGCTCACTTCTCTGTGGAGCACCGTCTTCGATTCCACATCGTCTCCATCAAACCACCAACGTCAACCTCGGATAAAGAGATAAAAAAGCGGTCGTCACCAAACACTTTTTTCTTTTCTTTACTGGAAAGTGCCATTGAAGGTCCCAGCGAGATTGCTGATCTTGCTCAAAACTGATGCAAATGTGTTAAAGCGAGTTCTTTAGGTGCCAATAAACTGAGGCAGGATGCAAAAATACTTGAATACAGAGCCAGACTTATTGACTTAATTCTACGTTTTTCGGCAGCCCTATGTCCAAAAAACAGATACAATCTCACTCATTACATTAAGGTGTGACAGTTGATACAATATTTAAGATAACAGAAATTAGATATTGGCTACTTTGATATAAAATCAATTTCACATCTCAAGGTAATCTAATGTTGATCACAGAATCTAGCAAAAACATGCTGTCAATATGTACCTACAATAAATAAACAAGTGATAAAATGGAATATAGCAGATTGAAAAAAAATACAGAGATAAAATACACCAGGGCTTTAATTTTATTTGTAATGTTTTATTATAAATATGCAATGCAGTATAACTGTTTGCAGGAGGAATTGCAATTTTGTCTTGATTCATCTAATTATTACCTTACAGGAGGTAATGTTTCTGCCAGATTGTGTTAGTTTGTCTGTATATCTGTCAGCAAGATGATTCAAAAACTTATGGATGGATTTTGATAACATTTTCAAGAAATGTCATAAATCACCATAGGAAAAACTTATTAGGTTTTGGGGTTGATCCAGTTCCTTGTCTGGATCCAGGAATTTTGTAAAGACTCATCATTATTGGGAGGTGGTGCTATTTTAACATGTCTATATGTAAGTCCACAATAAATGGGCCAGGTGTTTGATAAAAAATACAGGGTGAGTTCCCAATACATGATTATGTATACTGATAATGATAATGTATATGTGATTGATACCTATTGGGTATGATTGTCGAGTTATTTCCTCATTTGCCTGAACTCGAATAGGCATGGCACCCAAAAGAGAATGCTGGACAACTCGCACTTAATTAGTCTTTTTTTATTCTTTTCATTGACTGATGAGATATAGGTTGATAACCAGAAGCATCTCTGCGGATGCCAAACACTATGCAAACAAACTGAGGCAAACAAAAGAATCAGCTGTCTGGCAAAACTAATTAACCTTCTCTACCTGAAGGCAAGGTAACCACACCCAAAGCTTCTGGCACAACACTGCCCTCTTGTGTACAAAAACTTTAATTACAAAAGAAAAACAAGCACCGATAAGAGAAACAATTATTTTCCTCTTCCTCATAACACCTCCCACTTGAACTCCTGGTTTTTTGAACCCAAGGAGGTCACATCGTTTTCTTTTCTACAGAGTTTGCTGTTTTTCAATTGGGAGTAGATCACAAGATGCCTAACATCTCGATGAAGAATGGTGATGTGATGTTTCACTGCTTCTTGACTTAGAGATTGATACTGGGTAGCTTGGAAAAGTTCTCACATTTGCATCTCTTACAATGCCTTGTTTGTCACAATTCACACTGACAACTCTGCCCAATTCGTATTGGCCTCTCAGTGTATTTTGATCTGCTTGCCACACCACATCTCCAACAGCAACATTTCTCTCGTTTGTGTGCCATTTACTTCTTACAAATAGATTCAGACCTGCCAACTGAGACCATTTCTCCCAAAACTTGTTGACTTCTTTTTGAATGTTGTGGAGTCTTTTGTATGCATACCCCTCAAATTGAAAATCTCCTGGATCTCCTTTTGGATTGGCACTTCCAAACAAGAGAGAATTAGGACTAACACACTCCACACAGTTCTCTCGACTTTGAATCCTGGGTCCTCATTTAGCAATTGTTCGTACCAACAGATCTGTGCATATTTTGTGCGTTGAAACAATTCTACACATCGTGTGGTATTTATCAATTTGTACTTATGCGTAGAAATGTTCCTAAATATATGTACAGCTCTGACCATATGTACGCACAGCATCTAGTGGTAGAACATGGAACCGAAATTCTAAAGCTCTCAGTCACCCACACGTGCTGCTCATCCACAAATTATCTCTGAACCAATTAGTAATTATGCATGTTAATAAACAGCTGTCTCGCATAATTGGTGGTCAACGTTATAAAGAGAAGTATTTGAGATCATAGGATGGCTGATATTGTACTATTATTGGCGGATTTGGCAGAACATGCACCCTGGAGGGAGCGCATCTTCCGTGACCGTGCAGATGATGCGTGAGCACTCGCGGCTCCTGCAGATACCGCTAGCCAAATAAACAGCACATTAATTGATCACAAAAAGGCCTTTTTCAAATCGAATCAAATAACTAGGATTTTTATTCATTATGTGTGAAGCACAAGTAGCAACTGCTTCTCTTCCATAAAAGCCTTTATTGCGCCCTATTTACCACCAGCTGTTTGACCCGGTGCTGCTGTTCCTCCATTGTGACAGGATGACAGCTTCTGTTTTGAAATAAATTGTATAGGTCTATAATTTACCTGTCTCCAAGCGCCTAATTGTTTCCTTTATTTATATATAAAGTGCACCGATTATAAAATAAAAAGTGGCTCCTTGTTTTATCTGGTTAAGAATGATGTGTTTCACTTCAAATTATTTAAAAAAAATTGACTTATCTTCATTGTGGACACTGGATGGTCCTGCATGTTCTGTTGTTGAAGATGTTTTCTCTGTCCCTGTTTACAGTAACACCAGTCAGAGCAACAGCTCCAATTATGATGATAACACATCTTGTTTTTGGTTCTTTTTAAACTCAGGCTTCATGAGAGGTGTATTACCTGCAGCTACAGGTAATACACCTCTCATGAAGCCTGAGTTTAAAGAGAACCAAAAACAAGATGAATTTTCAATACTCAGTAAGAACCTACCTCAAGATGATGATAACACGTCTGTCAAATGTGGACAGCTCTGTAGTATTCTGTCCACCTCCCATAGCCACTCTGAACCTTCTGTGATCTGCTACGCGTTTTTTTGTGTATCAAAACATTTCTTTTTTTATTTCTGAAGGGGATCTCTTCTCTTTTCCAACAGCATTAACCGCATCTGCTACTTTCTCCAAAGCAGTAATTTTTCGTTTATTGGTTTCTACCGAGCTGACAGAACCAAACAGCAATTGTTGGTTCTGTTTAATTTCTGCAACAAGCTGTCACAGAAATATCTTTATTTATTGTTTAAATTGGTTAAGGCTCTTTTTACAATCCAACCTGCTTCTGCTGCTCAGGTGACTGGGAGGGGAGTCAGCTGAATGAAATTTCCATGACCACACTGTTCCATTTTGCACTGCTTTACTTTTAACCTCAGCTTTCTCCAACTTGTTAAAGAATGCATACAGTTCTTCAAGTGCATGCTTGTGTAACCAGTGTAAAATTGTATTTTTATTTTTGTAAAATTCGCCAAATCCTTCACTAAATGCATTGTTCTATTGTTATTTCATGATTTAAGACAGATTTTAGTTGTTTTATAGAGTTATTGCATTGTTGCATCTATGCCTGTACTGTCCCTTTAAGAAGAGTGCAGGGTGATTACGTGGTGCAGCCGCAGCTCCTCCGTCTCAGTCTGCGCTTTGCTGTCTGAGAGGAGGGAGCCGATGGGCAGTGTGCGTGGGAAACTCCTGTGACGAGTATTTTTTACATTTTTTTCTATTTGTTGAACAGGTTGCAGTTGTTCAGTAAAACACATTCAGTGACCATTCCAGACTCAGTGTTTCCTTCAGACCACACAGACACAACGAACACAATGCAGATAGAGAAAGTTAACGGGAGTGCAGCGGGTTCCAGAGCAGCCGTGATCAGAAACACGCCCGTTACACTTGGCACCCAAGTGCCAGTTACTTACCATTATTGAGAGACAGGATCAGACCATTATTTCCTAGGGTGCCCTCTGATTGAGGTAAATCTATGGTATGCCAAAAGGAAACCTTCTGATGACTGGTCGGTCACAGCATCATCATAAATGGCTCTTGATACCATGCAGCAAAATATGATACTCCAGAACTTTAGTTTGGTTCTTTTTTCACTTCATCTTTCACTATGTAAGGCCCAAAATAGATCCACAGTTGTAAATTCGAATGGGTTGACAGTGCTCACTCACTCAGATGAAAGATCAATCACAATCTGCTGACATAGTTTTGCTTTGAGTTTTCTGTAGGTTACACAATTGTCAACCACTTTTTTTGCAAGTCTGCACCCTTTAATAACCCAGGCTTTCCTCATCATTCTGAGAAGAGTTCCTGCCACATCTTCATGGTTTGCAGAATGGGCTTCCAGTGCTATCAGTGTAGATATCCATGCATTGTATGGCACAATTGGCACAGCAGTTTTGTTTTCTGTGAACATCCGAAACCTTCTTCCATAGAGTAAAACCCCGGAGTTTGGATCTTTATTTACTGCCAGTCTGTCTAAAGCTGTATCTGAAAATAGATGTCCTTCTTGAGCAGCAAAAAAAAGTTTTCCGAGTACATCATCTCTTTCCTTTACTGTCAACACACGTTTTGCATCTTTTATTTTTGTAAGGCCCTTTTGTTTTACTTCCAACCACTTTTTGGCAGCATGGTAGATCCAAGCAATGACATCAACAAGCTTTTGCAAAGTACTAAACTTCTTATGTCCACCACATTTGTGATTACTTGGCAAGTAGGCTTTTTTTTGAGAAGTAGTTTCATCCTTTGTTGCCTGGCCTTTCAATACTTCTGTAAATGCCCTTTTCTGAAGCTTGTTTATACTTTCTCAAGCATGAGCTATAACTTCAGCAGCAGATTTCTTTGGCCACTCATCCTCTGGCCAACTGAGAAATTTTGGACTCTTCTGCCACTCAGAATCCTCCCCCAAATCCTTAGTGGTGCCTTCTTGTGTTATAATGTCAGCAATGTTATACTCTCCAGGGACCCACCACCAGTCTTCAGCTGGTCCAGATCTTTGGATTTCTCCCACTCAGTTTGCAAAGAAGGTCTGGTATCCATAGCTTTTTCTTTGGATTGCTCCCAAGACTGTTTGGTTGTCTAAAAAATGGAACCATCTCTCCACTTCCAGTCTTCCATGCTTTTCAATTTTTTTCTTCCGCCAGCTGCATAGACTGCTCCACAGATCTCAGCTTTCACAGCTTCCCCCTTCTGATCCAGTGGAGTCAGTTTAGCCTTTGCTTCCACAAATCAGACACTTGTTCTGTTTCCCATCTTAAATACATTACTGCCCCATATGCCCGCCACTTTCCTGAAATGCTTTCCTGACAAGAATTGTTCCTCTTTGTTTAACAGGTGTTTCTAAACCAATTGGATCTTAAGTCCAGCCACTTGGCTTAGTAGATGTCTTCAATTTAATAGATTGGGTGTTCCATGTCTGACCTGCTCTTTCAGAAGATTTTTGTCAAGTCTCATCTTCATTCTTCTCTTAGAGAAATTGATTGAGGTTAGTACATATAGCGTTTCATCTTATACATGATATCCAACACCCAGAGCTTTGTTGTCTTCACCCCTCATCTGATTTGGAAGGACAATTGTTCCTGCATCTTTTCCTGCCTCCTTCTCAGCCTTTTGCCTCCCACTTTGCCCTGGACACACCCAAGGTTTGAGAAAGAAATCCCCAGCATTCAAAATGGTTTCCACTCCCTGTGTGATTTTTTGTAGTTCGTTTAAACTGTTGTGGGAAGTCAAAATGTCATCAACATAGGTATCTTCCTCAAGAAATCTACGTTCTTCCTCTAAGTGAGCAAAGATAGAAATTCTAGCAGTTTCCCGCATGGCTAGTTGTGCAATGCATCCAGCTGGTCTGTCTCCTATGTTGACTCATGTGATGGCATAATGTTTGATTTCTTCATCAAGGATATCTCTCCAGAGAAATCTGTGAAGATGCATTTCACATTCCTCCAAGCACACAGAATTATACATCTTTTTAATGTCACCAAGTGCTGCATATACACCTTTTCTGAACTCTGATTGGGTTGAGAACATTTGGTCCTTTGAGAAGAAGATCATTCATACTAATGCCTTTGAATCTTTGGCTACTGTTCATCACTAGTCAAACTGGAGTTGTGACAGAGTGAGGGTTTGGTGCTATCAGATGGCTTACCTGTCCAACCTTTCCTGACCTCCTCTGTGAATTCCATGGCAGCATGTTGTCCAATCATTTCATGAACTTGAGATGAGTATGCAGTTTTCCACTCTGAATCCTTCTGCAACTGCTTCTCAGTGCTTAAGAATGTAGCTTCCACTGCTCTTTTGTTGTCAGGCAGTGAGGCTGGATCCTCTATCCATGGGTACTTTGCATCCCAGTGTGATTCTGTATGTTCATCTCTTGGAACATACACGAGCCCTCTCTTTATGATCTCAAGCTCTTTTTCCTCTGATAGAGTCATTTCTTTTCCACCCGGCTGGCAATTTTAACACTGGCATCCTCCACATTTTAGCTTGGAGGCTGCTCTAAAACTCTCCTATCTCCACCATTCAAGAAACTCACGATTGGTAGCAGCTGTAAGTTTGTTCAATGTTTGCTCTTTATTCACACTGTGCCAAAGATGTTTCAGGACCTGCTTTACTAACAATCTCCTTGTATTTGACAGCAGCTGTTCTCATAGATCTGGTAAAGTGAGTCTTTAACTCATGTGCCATCACCTCCACACTCTCAAACAGATCAGGATGAGTTCCTCCCACAGTCCAGCCGAGTGGGCTTTTCCACAAAACAAGATCTCCAACAACTTTCATCCGTTGAGGAGCAAGTTTTCCCTCTTCCAGCAAGTTGGCCCATATTGATAGGATAGCACCTTGCAGTTTATGGAGATTTGTGGGATGCACATCCAGGGCATGAAGCTCCTGTTCCACTACATCCTTAAGATGCTCTATCGGGTTGAGATCTGGTCACTGTGGGGACCATTGTAGTACAGTGAAATCATAGTCATGTTCAAAAGAACAATTTGAAATGATTCGCGCTTTATGACATGGTGCATTATCCTGCTGGAAGTAGCCATCAGAGGATGGGTACATGGTGGTCATGAAGGGATGGACATGGTCAGAAACAATGCTCAGATAGCCCGTAGCATTTAAATGATGCCCAATTGGCACTAAGGGGCCTAAAGTGTGCCAAGAAAACATCCCCCACACCATTACACCACCACCACCAGCCTGCACAGTGGTAACAAGCATGATGGATCCAGGTCCTCATTCTGTTTACGCCAAATTCTGACTCTACCATTTGACTGTCTCAACAGAAATCGAGACTCATCAGACCAGGCAACATTTTTCCAGTCTTCAACTGTACAATTTTAGTGAGCTCGTGCAAATTGTAGCCTCTTTTTCCTATTTGTAGTGGAGATGAGTGTGCCCAGTGGGGTCTTCTGCTGTTGTAGCCCATCCGCCTCAAGGTTGTGCGTGTTGTAATGAGTGGTTAATTCAGTCAAAGTTGCTCTTCCATCAGCTTGAATCAGTCGGCCCGTTCTCCTCTGACCTCTAGCATCAACAAGGCATTTTCGCCCACAGGACTGCCGCATACTGGCTGTTTTTCCCTTTTCACACCATTCTTTGTAAACTCTAGAAATGGTTGCGTGTGAAAATCCCAGTAACTGAGCAGATTGTGAAATACTCAAACCGGCCCATCTGGCACCAACAACCATGCCACGCTCAAATTGCTTAAATCACTTTTCTTTCCCATTCTGACATTCAGTTTGGAGTTCAGGGGATTGTCTTGACCAGGACCACACCCCTAAATGCATTCAAGCAACTGCCATGTGATTGGTTGATTAGATAATTGCATTAAGGAGAAATTGAACAGGTGTTCCTAATAATCCTTTCGGTGAGTGTAACACTAAAGTCACGTTTTCACTTTGTAACTTTAACCTCTCAGCAGCCTTATGGGTAATGTAATTTGTGTCAAATGCTAGGTCCACCAGAGTTCCAACTGTTTGACCCGCATTGGCAGTCATCTCCATCAACATTAGGATTACAGAAAGCTCACACAGTCCATAGCTTTCTAAAAGTTTAGACCTGTTGTTATCAGCCATAGTCATTTGTGAATTGTTGTTGGTGAATGCTTTTCTGCATTTTTCTGCCATCTCTGGAGTGCATGAAGTCCTCTTGTTCATCTGTGAGTTTACTTTTCCTTCCACACATTTTCCCTTGATCATGCCCCCCCGGGCCACCCCTCAGAATAGGCTTCTGCATTTTCTGCCACAGCAATCCATTTGTTTATATCTCCTGTTCCCACTTTTTCTCACCTCCTGTGGTGAAATTGTGCCCCAAGACTACCTGATTATGCAATATTTGAGGCTTTATTGATTTTGGCTACTGTGCCAAAATGTAATATTATTTGATATGTAGTTGTAAAATAACATATCAAATACCATATTATTTTGCAAAAACCTTTTATTTGATTTTTCATTTTTTAAATAAATAACTCAAAGCTTTTCAGTGAAGATATGTGCAATTACTAGGTGTATTTAGGGGTTCAATTCAAAACAGAATTACAAAAACAGAACATAACTCTATGCTAAAAAGTTTAGCATGAATTAATGAAGTCAAGCATTAGCAATTCATAAATGCAATCAGGAAAACTAAACTGGACATGTAATTTGACTCTCAAAAGAAAACCTGTTGTATTTTACAAGCAACGCTTCAGATGTGACGCAAGAGATCGAAAAACATTCAACTGCTGTTGATTTAAACATTTATGAAAAGGCTGGTAAGTAGTATTAAAGACAGTCATTATGGAGAAAGGCAAATAGAGAAGATATAGTGATGTGGCTGGTCAGTTAAAAAGTAAATTGTGATGGTTCAAGTTTGAGTACAGACAGTTCTGTGTTAATGGGAAGATTTTAGTGTTGCTTTTCTGTTAGCTCTGTAAGGGGAACCAGTGTGGGATATAAAAAGCACAGAGGGTCTATTATGATATATGAATAAACAAGGACAAGAAGTCAAACATAGATGGTGAATAGAGAGACAGAGGTGTTATGGTCAGCTGGACCAATAAACTGAAAATCAGATAATATCAGAGATGAAAGGCAGTAAAGCAAGATAACTCTGAAATAATTTAAGAGATATAGAACTCGACTCAGGGGTGTGTTTGGAAAGTATTGTGAAACTGGAAGTTCGATGACTTGCTCTGTCGACCCCTGAAGGGAGCTGCCTATAAGGAGACTGTGAAACTGGACGTAATTAAACAAATTAATCTAATGAGACTTTTGGACAACCCTACTGTTCACGGCTCAGGTCTGGTAAGTTGGTGCAATGATGTCTTTTCCACTAGTATTTCTCGTGTCCCATATATATTGTGAGAACTTGTTTTGCTGCCATGCCCTTTTGTTTGCCTTTGATAGAAGTGTTTAGTTTTGTTCCATGATCACTGAGCCTCCAGAGCCTTCCTGCACCTTGGGTTCAGTTTAAAAATCCATGACAGAGGGTCACAGTCCATGGAGAACTCCCATGCATGCACAAGGAACAACATGCAAACTCCACACAGAGGTCCTGGATGGTTTTGAACACAGGACCTTCTTGCTGCAAGTCAACAGTGCTACCAACTCTGCTACGGTGAAGCCCAACATGAGTTTGTGTGTTTTAATTAATATCAGTATAAAGGCTCTCAGAACCATAAATGGTAGTTTTTTTTACCACCCAAGGACCATCTATTTTCTATGCCTGCTCAGTGCTATTAGGATTGTGTGATATTAAATCCTCATGTTGCTGCCATTAACAAAGCTAATGCAAGGAGTTAGGCCACGCAAGCTTCCATCTTTAAAAATAGCATTTTCAGAGTCCTCAAAATACACTTAATATTGGATTGTATGAGTTTGTGTGTGTGAATGGCCAAATGTAACTTGTAGTCTTATAGCATTTTTAGTGGTCAGTAAGAGCAGAAAAACAGGCCCAAACACAGATGCAATTTTTTTTTTTATTTGGATAAAAGCCTAAGCTCTCAAGCCAGCCACTATGCGAACAGGCTACATAAACACAGACAAGTATTTTTAACAGAAGTGCAGAAAAATGAATATTTAAGACTCTCAATTCAGACAAGGAAGATGTTTTGCCTCATTACAGTGAGACAAAAATGAAAGTTCCAGGATTGATGATACCTTTATGCATGGGGCAAGATGAAAAATGTTAGCTTGTTAGGCTGGTCACAGCTCACATGCAAGTGAAATAAAGTTTACTGAGGGTGTGACTCGGTGGGCAAATTATAGCAGTGAAGCTTCATCACCACAGTTGGTGAAAAACTGTGAATCTCAGCAAAAGAGGTGTGAGTGCACTATAAAACAACTGCCAAAACTCGCCATAGCCTCCTGTTGTGGGGTATAGAGACAGGAAATTGACTTCCTCATGTTATCTGATATGATGTGATAAACAAGTAAAAATGTATGCTATCATCCTACAAGATATAAATGCAGTAAGAAATTCTATTCTTTACTCCTTTTTTTCAGCTGTGTCTGTGCTTTGTAGTACGATACAAAAATACTGCTTTGTAATTTGTACTTTGTAGCACTTTGTGTGGGCAATGATTTGTATCACTTGGCAACAGCAATATGGCAGGCTGTGATTTATATCTCAAAAACATTTTGCGATAAAAACAGCAGAAACACCACCTCATGATGACAAACTAACATTTGATCAAAAGTGTGGAGGCTTTAAAATGTTTAATTGGAATTTCATGTGGGTTGGGTGAGATTTTTTTTAAATCACATGAGAAAAAAAGGGTTTTTGTGCCATGCCCATGAATCATTCCAGGCAGGCATTTTTATTTAGATGTGCCTTTTGAGGCAATCATATTCAAATGCTAACATAAATCTTTCTTGATGACACAACTCAGCATGTCCTCATCATGGCAATATCAGTGAAAAAGATTCACAGGTGTTGAGCTTTTCAGGAGTCAGATGTTGTTTATTGCATAAAATTCGCATCTACATCCGAAGAAAACTGATTACTGAAGCACAGTCTTATCTTGTGACCAAAGGCAGGTACAAAGCAATAAAATCAGGCCAGTCTTTTAAAATGTGTTACATGTAGTGCCTATTTTCCTAAAAAAAAATACAAACGTTGCTCTTTGACAATTAAAAAAGTTAACCAGTGCATGCTACCTAGTAATCTTATTCCTGACTCAATTCCAGCTTCTGCTATAAAACAATTTACAAAGATCAGACTGCTGTCTGACCCTGGTTCTGTGGGTTATGGTTGTTGACCATGTCTGTCAAACTCATTGGGGGTCACTGCACTAGTTATATGATAAGAATGATGAGCAGATCCTTGGCTGTTGCTGTGTGAATGCCAAAGGCTAATATGCCATCTCTGTCTCTTTCCAAGCATAAACAATGTGAACAGGAAAAGTCCGTAAGTTTTCCAAGTGTAACATGGCCTTCTGGACATAGGGGAACATCATTAAATGTTGTAAGAGATTATAACTCGTATATTGTTACACTGCGATTATCTGAGTCTTTTTAAGCTTGAAAATTGAACCAAGTTTTCAATCATAAAAAGTGTATTTGATGTATAAATGAAGAAAAAACTCTGAATTCTATTTCATTTGATTATTTTACAGTTGTTATTATTATTATTTTACTAATTTTGTATATGTAGCATTTATTAACAACTACAGCCAAGAAAACAAACACTTTTTTTGAAATACTGACAACAGGGAACAGACCTTTGAATGTAGAGCTGCTTAATCCAGATACAATAGACAGTGCTTTGAAAAAAGTAGTTGCCATTTTACATCACACACACCGAGACAATTTACCTTTTTAAATGCTAGAACAGCAGCGAGTAGGGAACCGGAGGACGGAGAGATGGTTTTACTTAGAAGGAGCAGGACACAGGACGAAGCGGGGAGGCGGGTGTGTTACGCTGTAGGTTAGGCAGACTTTGTTTTCTCTGCTTTTCTGCGATTATTGGCTGAAACTTCTTCACCACGCTCCAGCATTTTTTCTACAGAACTCAGATGTGCGCAGCTTTTAGCGTAGTGTAGATGGGCGAGTCGTACCCGTGTATGCCAAATTGTGTACTTGCTACGCAAAATGCGTACAGGTTGGCAGATCTGCAAGCGCAAGGAAAGGGTCGCCAGCCAGCCAACTCCAACCCAGCTAGCCAAATCAGCTGATTGTTACCGGCGACTGTCTACCAGCTGATCTCAGGTGGGACAGCTCCCTGGAGAAAAAAAAGTGACAAAAGACAGAGAGTGGAGAAACAGGTGTACATACAAAACAGCTGTGACTCATGGGCCATAACAACCTTGAAATAATTATAATAGGATTAATTTAATATAATTATAATTCATTTTCAGGGGCACCAGGATAGATTGCTACAGTTTTCTGAATCATATAGTTTATCTCATACTTGGACAGCCAAAAACTCTTTTCTTTTCATGAAACCCCATAACTCTCACAACTCTAGAAGCAAGAAAGGAGAATCCAAAATGAGTCGTTGGGTTTTGGATAAGAACATTTATGCCAAGCTTTTTTTGGGGGGGGGCAGAAAATTGCAATGCAGAAAATTATATCCACAACCAGTGGCGGCTGGGGAAATATTTTTTGGGTGGGGCTGCATAAAACCAATTAACTCATTCAGTGCCACTTTTAGATTTCATATCCCCTCAGTGCCAGAGATATTTAGCATTTTTACTGATTTTTGAAGGCCCACAGAATATTTTCTCCTATGACTATGTGAATTCTGAAACCATAAACACAAAATTTAGTCTTTCTTCTTTCAAAAGTAAAAAAAAAAATTTTTTCTGTTATTTAGTAATCAGCTATACAAAAGACTTTTATGAAAATCCAGACGTTTCAGGACTATAAGCTGAGATAAAAAGCGTTTTGTGTAAATAGGTTTTTCAAGCAGATCAGTGACTTTGATGTTAATATTTCATGTTTCAATGATTCATGCAACATCTGAACTATGTTTTAATACTATGAAAGTAAAAAATAAACAGTAAAAAAGTACTTTTGATAGTTTATTTTATGTCTAAAAAGAGTCATTTATAGACAATTTCAACATTTGAATAAAATATAAAAAAAAAAACAGCAAATTTCTGATTCAGATACTCTGTGTGTGTGTGTACGCCATGTGCACGCGTGACTGTGCGACTCCCCTCCCTGAAGACATCACAAGTCCGAAAATGATGAGCTGGATCAAAAAATACTTGTTCCTGGTAGATCCGACCGTCATGCTGGAGGAATTTTATCCATGTAATAAACTGTAAATATTTCATGTTTCAATGATTCATGCAACATCTGAACTATGTTTTACTACTATGAAAGTAAAAAAATAAACAGTTAAAAAGTACATTTGATAGTCATTTATGTAGATTTTTCCTCTGCCATGCAGAAAGCTTTTCTTTCGTGTTGTTTGGAGAGGTTGTGAAAATCAAAATGGAAGAACATTCACTCACAGAAGACACAAAGTTGTTCAAGATGCACCAATGGTGGGAGAGTTCATGGAGAAGTGGCTGTTTGAAGTCAGTAGCTACGTTTACATGGGCACATTTAATCGGAATAAACGCCCAATCGGAACAAAAATCAGTCATTTAAACATGTCAATCAGAATGTTTTGATCCGATGCAGCCTGATCAGAATGAAATTTCCTTCAGATCGAGAGGGGTGGTTTTCATTTCTTGTCTCCTAGTGAATTTTAGGAGAAACAAAAGACAAATAAATCAGACAAAACTGAAACTAGACTGAGACTGAAATGAGAATCTAATTTTTGTGTCCTGAGCTTTAAAAAAGCTTCATTTGAGAAACAAAATTTTCCTCTGGGGGAAGCCCTTCTTCTGGACTCGCATCCAGAGCTGGATTAAAGAAATGGACTACACTAGGCAGGCTGCATTTTTTTGCCCCCCCTTCCTCCTCCATCGATGTTTTTTATGAATTGAAATCTGAAACTTACCAAAGTTACTAATAAAAGTTAATTCACATTTTACATAGCCTAGTCTTTGGTTACAATATGTTTATTTTATTTGCTCTATTTACATTTAATCAACAGATTTAATTAAGATTTTCTGCAAAACAGAATAGCTTACAACATTTAGAAAAGTTGACAAATTAAACACATGGAGGAAACACATTCAAGAAGAAATAGAGGAATATGAATCGACTGAATCATATTTAAAGACGCAAAAACAAACCATAAACACGCACCTTAAATTATTACAGAATAAATGTAATACAATATATAATCTTAAAAGAAAGTATTTTAATAAAATGAAAACATTTTCTTAAGTTTTGATCTTGCTTTATGCTCATACAGGCTGTTTTTGCCTGAATTGTATTTGGAAATTCTGTGTGAATTTTCTGAGTGAGAACTTATTGTTTGTTATGTTATTGGTAAATGGTAAATGTCCTGTATTTGTATAGCGCTTTTCTAGTCATTCAGACCACTCAAAGCGCTTTCACACTACAAGTTTTACATTCACCCATTCACACAACCCGATATGTAAACCGGGGGGAGAGGGTAGGGGCTAACACGCACACAACCCGATACGCAGATCGGGGGGCAACATGGGGTTCAGTGTCTTGCCCAAGGACACTTCGACATGTGGCGGTGGAAGCCGGGATCGATCCACCAACCTTCAAATTGGAGGACGACCGCTCTAACCACTGAGCCACAGCCGCCCGGAATTGGAAAATTAATAAAAATATTTGGAAAAAAATAAATAAAACCAGCAACACTTACTCAGGAAACCATTTAGCATTCTCCACATGCATATTCAAATGGTTGTTCATCTATCAGCAACCATTTTTAAGCATTTTTTTCACCTTCATGAAATGCAACAAATGCAATTCTGTCACTTCTACTAAGAAATATCTGAATTGCAAATGTTTAAAGCTGTAAGTGAGCTGCTCTCATTTTTGTATTTTAAAACATTTCCACACTGCAGATTAAGAATTTCTAAAGAAATGTTCCTTGGTTAAGCTTCGTTTTGTGCAAAGTACTCACACATGCTGTCATCAATTTGGTCCCACTTTGCAGGATCAGATGGGTAGCTTGTTAATACCCTTTTCTGGGTCTAGGCTCCTGCTGTAATACGATATTGGGCTCGCTGCTGTTCTTTCTTCTGTGAAGGCGTTGATGTAGACGGCTGTGCCAATGCGTCTTCTGCCGCATCTTCCACTGCGTTTTCGGGCTGTGTCTTCAGGTCTGGCTTGGCCTCTGGCTCTGCTGACTCGAACGGGTTCACAGCTGTCTGTCAGCTGCCCGAGAGAAACTTGTGTAAAGCCCCCTGCTGTCTCTTCTTTTGTTCCTCTTCTTTTCTTTTCTTTTTACATTTTGCCGCACCCGAAAGCTTGGGACTTAGCCTACTCAAAAACCACTGCCTGCTAACTTTGCTCTCCCGCTCTGACCTCTGACCCCCTCTGACGTCCATCGTCACTATTTTTAGTTAATTAATAATTATTGAAATAAATTGTAGATAGGAGTCCTATCTAGAACTCCTATTCTATCATAGGACATTTGTACATTTTATTTTTAATTTATTTATTTTTATTTTTGTCCATCTGTCTGGGCCCCATTCAGCCAATCAGGCCCTAGGCACATGCCTAGATTGCCTTTGCCTTAATCTGGCTCTGCTCGCATCCCCCACAGGATCTTCAGGCAGCAGAAGCACATTTCCAAATCTACCTTCTTGGTGAATTCATATTTCCACAACTGTGATGTCTGAGGGCTTGGAGTCTATTGAACACTGAGAAGGACCAAGGGACTGAATGAAGAGAATATGCTGATCTGGAGGCAGAGAGGTGAGTGAATAACACTTTTAAGTATTGTGAGTGTTGTGTTCAAACTCTAGCAGAGGAGCAGATAAACCAATTACTCCCAGGTGTGACCCATTGAGATGCTGCAACAGATTCCTCCAGTGGGNTTGCTCTATTTACATTTAATCAACAGATTTAATTAAGATTTTCTGCAAAACAGAATAGCTTACAACATTTAGAAAAGTTGACAAATTAAACACATGGAGGAAACACATTCAAGAAGAAATAGAGGAATATGAATCGACTGAATCATATTTAAAGACGCAAAAACAAACCATAAACACGCACCTTAAATTATTACAGAATAAATGTAATACAATATATAATCTTAAAAGAAAGTATTTTAATAAAATGAAAACATTTTCTTAAGTTTTGATCTTGCTTTATGCTCATACAGGCTGTTTTTGCCTGAATTGTATTTGGAAATTCTGTGTGAATTTTCTGAGTGAGAACTTATTGTTTGTTATGTTATTGGTAAATGGTAAATGTCCTGTATTTGTATAGCGCTTTTCTAGTCATTCAGACCACTCAAAGCGCTTTCACACTACAAGTTTTACATTCACCCATTCACACAACCCGATATGTAAACCGGGGGGAGAGGGTAGGGGCTAACACGCACACAACCCGATACGCAGATCGGGGGGCAACATGGGGTTCAGTGTCTTGCCCAAGGACACTTCGACATGTGGCGGTGGAAGCCGGGATCGATCCACCAACCTTCAAATTGGAGGACGACCGCTCTAACCACTGAGCCACAGCCGCCCGGAATTGGAAAATTTATTGGAATATTGGAAAATTAATAAAAATAAATGGAAAAAAATAAATAAAACCAGCAATACTTACTCAGGAAACCATTTAGCATGCTCCACATGCATATTCAAATGGTTGTTCATCTATCAGCAACCATTTTTAAGCATTTTTTTCACCTTCATGAAATGCAACAAATGCAATTCTGTCACTTCTAATAAGAAATATCTGAATTGCAAATGTTTAAAGCTGTAAGTGAGCTGCTCTCATTTTTGTATTTTAAAACATTTCCACACTGCAGATTAAGAATTTCTAAAGAAATGTTCCTTGGTTAAGCTTCGTTTTGTGCAAAGTACTCACACATGCTGTCATCAATTTGGTCCCACTTTGCAGGATCAGATGGGTAGCTTGTTAATACCCTTTTCTGGGTCTAGGCTCCTGCTGTAATACGATATTGGGCTCGCTGCTGTTCTTTCTTCTGTGAAGGCGTTGATGTAGACGGCTGTGCCAATGCGTCTTCTGCCGCATGTCCCGCCGCATCTTCCACTGCGTTTTCGGGCTGTATCTTCAGGTCTGGCTTGGCCTCTGGCTCTGCTGACTCGAACGGGTTCACAGCTGTCAGTCAGCTGCCCGAGAGAAACTTGTGTAAAGCCCCCTGCTGTCTCTTCTTTTGTTCCTCTTCTTTTCTTTTCTTTTTACATTTTGCCGCACCCGAAAGCTTGGGACTTAGCCTACTCAAAAAACACTGCCTGCTAACTTTGCTCTCCCGCTCTGACCTCTGACCCCCTCTGACGTCCATCGTCACTATTTTTAGTTAATTAATAATTATTGAAATAAATTGTAGATAGGAGTCCTATCTAGAACTCCTATTCTATCATAGGACATTTGTACATTTTATTTTTAATTTATTTATTTTTATTTTTGTCCATCTGTCTGGGCCCCATTCAGCCAATCAGGCCCTAGGCACATGCCTAGATTGCCTTTGCCTTAATCTGGCTCTGCTCGCATCCCCCACAGGATCTTCAGGCAGCAGAAGCACATTTCCAAATCTACCTTCTTGGTGAATTCATATTTCCACAACTGTGATGTCTGAGGGCTTGGAGTCTATTGAACACTGAGAAGGACCAAGGGACTGAATGAAGAGAATATGCTGATCTGGAGGCAGAGAGGTGAGTGAATAACACTTTTAAGTATTGTGAGTGTTGTGTTCAAACTCTAGCAGAGGAGCAGATAAACCAATTACTCCCAGGTGTGACCCATTGAGATGCTGCAACAGATTCCTCCAGTGGG
>SSNP01000057.1:2646430-2702212 GCA_006937955.1 Pachypanchax playfairii | reverse complement strand
ATCCTATAGTCAGGGTTAGCGTGGGTTCTCCTGAGCTTTCCCTTTAGTTATGCTGCTATAGGTTTAGACTGCCGGAGGACATACTGACCACATTTTTTTCACTCTGCTGTCTTTCTTTACTCTGGCTGCCTCTGAGGAGGGTGTATCTCACATAAACAAACAATGAAATATTCCCACTAGAGCCATCAAATTGTTATTGCTTTGATTGTTACTGCTGCCATTAACTGTTTCTCTGTTTATCTTTCTATAGACATGACGACTGGCCAAAATACATCTGTGTTTGTCTGTGTCTCTTTCCTGTCAGCTCAGACCCCAGTCGGCTAAGGCAGAAGGCCGCCCATCCTGAGCCGGGTTCTGCTAGAGGTTTCTTCCTGTTAAAAGGGAGTCGTTCCTTTCCACTGTCGCCAATTGTGCTTGCTCAGGATGGGGGATTGTGCTGAAATAACAATTCAGCCCAATCGGCTGGTTCCTTAGATAGAAAATGTTTTATTATTAATTGGTTGATTTTTCTGTGAAGTGCCTTGAAATGACTTTGTCATGAACTGGCGCTTAAATAAATAAACTTGAAACTTGACTTGAAACATTTTTTAATACAATCAAACCTTTCTTTACAGGGATGGTAGAAACCATTATCTTTGCTCTGAAGTAATGTTCACCCAGTTTAACTAAATGATATTGTGTGTAAAATGATTTGGTGTGTGCTTGAAAACTATATTCAGTGAAATTCTGATAATAAGCAAGTAAATTCCAGATGCATGTAACTGTTAACCAAAAGTCCTCTCCACAGGAAATATCTATAAAACACAGTTGGTTTTAAGAAAAGTATTTCTACACGAATTAATGATACATTGTTTAGTGAATAAAACGAAATGTGTTTAAATTACTCTCTTCAGTAAATTGCTATAAAGAGCAATGTAATCTAAAATGATCTAAACAATGCCTTGTTTAACCACGTTACAGGTTTCATTATGTTATGTTGAATTAACCTGCAAATCCCTTCTTTATTACTCAGGAATAAATACTGATATGTGTAAAAGTAACATCACGTTATTAGAATAAGGAAACACTGTTTGTTAATTCTTGTTAAAAGATAAAATAGATGGTAGTTGTAGTTTTCACAAAGAGTGGATGAGTACGCTTTTTTTTTTTATAGTTTAAGAATCTGTAACCAATACCAGAGGCAGAGTCCTAAAATTTAAATTCCCAAAACGGATTCATCGCTTGCACCTTTTTTTTTTCTACTCTGTTAGACTTTCATCACCTTCATCTTAGTTTTTACTTAATTTTTCTTTAAGCCTACTCGGCTCTTGTTTTATTATTTTTACCTCGTTTTTCGAGTTTAAATCTTTTTGATTTTTTCTTAACAAACTCCTCATTTGTTTGAAACTTAAGTGTTCATTTTAACGCGCGATTATTTTTATCTTCAGAGTTCATTTTTCTTTAAATTCGGCGCACATTCAAACACGCAAAAGTATTTTATTTGAATAGTTAATTCCACAAAACCAGACCTTCACGCCACCAGCTGAGAGAAAAGACTACAAATCCCAGAACTACTTCCGTGGGCCTTCGAGCACGAGACGGTAAACCACCACTACTGAGCCCCGATTCTTACACCGGCATGGAACCGCTGTTCTTCTACCTGGGTTCTACCTAAGTTCCAACGCTCGGAGAAGAGCTACTTCGAGTCGACGGGCCTCTCTGGGAACCACGGAGCAAAACTCTCCACCCGTTTGCTGCAAAAGAGTAAGAGATCGATTTAATTTAATCAATGACAACGGATTATAAACTTTGTGGTGTTATGTCTTAGAAGCCCGGAAGTGAAGTCTGTCCCACTCTTTTACTCTTTTCTCTCACCCCAAAAGTACAATCTTCCTTAAGTTCAAAATTCTCTCCCTTGGTAAAAGAGTAGTTACCGTTTCCTCACCCACACTTAATAGTTGTTTAAGATTCTTGAACGTTAGAAAATCTACTTATTCTAGAAACATACTAAGTCTGACGCCATTTCCAGTTCGTAGCTTCATACATCGTTGATTGCATTAAATGTTTTAGTTGTTTATTTGTCTGTTTGTTTATTGTTCTGTCTTATTTGTTGTTCAATAAATATTCCCCTTAATTTTAATTGACCGATTCAGTGAGTTTTTATGTGTGATTTGAGTCGCTATCTGGACGGACATGCGACTTCATATTATGAGATTGAAACAATTTAATTGAATATTCTAATATTTAATTCCTTCGAAAGAAGGTGGTGCCCCGAATAACACGTATTAAAGAGGCAAACATTCATAATACGTGTTCCCCTACAGGATCCTGATCGCAAATGCCTGCCACCTGCTGACCTGCAGCCAAACAGTGGTGAAGAAAACACAAGAAGGAGGGAGAGAGAAAACTGGGAGAAAACTGAAAGCGGTGAAAAGTCAACTAAGCAGCAAAATAAAAAGCAGTAAACACAAGCCCAACCCAGATTCCTGACAGTACCCCCCCCTTAACTCATTCAGTGCCATAGACGTCAAACTGAATCTGAACGCTCAGTGCCATAGGCGTCTCTACGTCTCTACATATTTTATTGGCTTAAATCCCGCAAAGCATTCTGTATTTTGTCATATGTTCCGGGAGGGGGGCAGTGGTGCCCTTCTCTGGGTGAGATCACCCTTATTTACCATGTAACAATGGGTGTGCAGCGGGGTAGGAGACAGGCACTCAGGATGAGACAGACGGTGAATGAGGAAGAACGATTCAGAACCTGTGACGCGATCTCATTGTTCAGAATCATTGCAAACTAGTATAAAATTGAGAATGGAATTGGAGAAGGTGTTGGAGTTTATTACATGGATAAAATTCCTCCAGCGTGACGGTCGGATCTACCGGGAACGAGTATTTTTTTTTAAACCCTCTTCATCATTTTCGGACTTGTGATGTCTTCAGGGAGGGGAGTCGCACAGTCACGCGTGCACATGGCGCACACACACACACAGAGTATCTGAATCAGAAATTGGCTGTTTTTTTAAAATTTATTCAAATGTTGAAATTGTCTATAAATTACTCTTTTTAGACATAAAATAAACTATCAAAAGTACTTTTTTACTGTTTATTTTTTACTTTCATAGTAGTAAAACATAGTTCAGATGTTGCATGAATCATTGAAACATGAAATATTTACATCAAAGTCACTGATCTGCTTGAAAAACCTCTTCACACAAAAGCTGTTTATCTCACCTTTTAGTCCTGAAACGTCTGGATTTTCATGAAAGTTGCTATTTTGTACTTCAGATTACTAAATAACAGAAAGAGGTAGAAACATTTCTTTTGCTTTTGGTAGAAGAAAGACAAAATTTTGTGATGATGGTTTCCGAATTCATATAGTCATTGGAGAAAATATTCTGTGGGCCTTCAAAAATCTGTAAAAATGCTAAATATCTATGGCACTGAGGGGGATATGAAATGTGAAAGTGGCTGGCACTGAATGAGTTAATGTCTGCCTCCTGGCAGTCCGGTGTGCTTCTCAAGGTGAGTCTTCCAAAAGTTTGAGATCAAAGTGGGGACCAAGAGCTGTTTCAAAGGGAGTGGGACCAGTGGAGGTACAGGTGTGTGTGTTGTGGGCATACTCAATCCAGGTCAGGTGAGAGCTCCAGGTGTTGGGGTTGTAAGCGGTGACACATTGGATGGCAGCTTCCAGCTCCTGGTTGGCTGGCTTTGTTTAACCGTAAGACCGTGGGTGATATCCAGATGAGAGCCTAACCAAGGCTCCCAGGGCGTTGCAAAACGCCTTCCAACACTGAGACGTGAATTGGGGACCTTGTTCGGAAACAGTGTCTGTGGGGATACCATGATAGCAGAAAACATGATCAACAAGCAGGTTAGCAGTCCAAAAGCAGAGGAAAGCTTAGGGAGGGGAATGAAGTGAAACAATTTTGAGAACCTGTTCACAACAGTTAAAATCACAGAGTTACCTTCTGATGGAGACAAACTAGTCACAAAGTCCAGGGAGATGTGGGACCAAGGCCGACAAGGTGTAGGCAACGGCTGTAGGAGCCCCGCAGGAGGCCGATGGCTGGCCTTGCTGCAGGAACAAACCTGACAGGCCCTCACACACTCCCCAATGTCTTTCTCCATTGAAGGCCGAGCCTCATGAGCGGCAAAAAGCAGAAATGGTACCCCTTTATCCCATTGGTGCCCAGTACTCCGCAGCATACTTTTAAATGTTTGATGCCACCTTTCTAACACTCCTTGTGACTGAGGATGATATGAGGTGGACATCAAATGTCAAATACCAAGGGTTTTTGCAAAAGACTTAAATAACTCTGATTTAAAATTTGATCCCTGGTCAGTTTGTAAAACACGTGGCAGACCAAAGAGAGAAAAAAAAACAGTTAGGGCTCTAATGACAGACTTAGCAGTAACAGTTCAGGGAACCTGGTAGCACTACACATGATAGTAAGGAGGAATGTCTGTCCTTATTTTGTGCGCAGTTGACGCAGTCAACCATTATGGGATCGAATGGGTTACCCACCACAGGAATAGGGTAGAGTGGTACAGGGGTTATTCCTTGATTTGGTTTCCCTGCGATCTGACAAATATGACATTGTTTACAGAACTGGGGTCTCATTTATAAAGTTTGCTTATGCACAAAATGGGGTTGGAAAACTGCATATGCAACTTTCCACACAAACTTTGGGACTTATAAAAAAAAACGTTGCAGAAAAATGTGCGCAACTTTAAGTTGACTAAGAGCCTGGCACACATTTTGGACATGGAGAGCACCTGCAGTGCTGCTGCTGAGAAGGATAAAATTATTTATCCCAGGAGCATTATCGATTGTACCGCTTCGTGCGCACACAGAACAACAACAACAACTACGGATTTAGTAAGGATTCTCCACAAAGTTTTATAAATGAGACCCCTGAACTGTATCCTTCTTCAGTCCAGGCCAAAAGAAATGGTCTAGGGTAGTTAAATAAGTTTTTCTAATGCCAAGTTTCAAGTTTATTTATTTATAAAGCGCCAGTTGATGTCAAAGTCATTTCATGGCACCTCACAGAAAAATCAACAAATTAATAATGAAACATTTTCTATCGAAGGAACCAGCAGATTGGGCTGAATTGTTAGTTCAGCACAATCCCCCATCCTGAGAAAGCACGATTGGCGACAGTGGAAAGGAACGACTCCATTTTAACAGGAAGAAACCTCTAGCAGAACCTGGCTCAGGATGGGTGGCCTTCTACCTTAGAGTGTATACGTGAATGCAAGTGGGAATATTTCATCCCTTGTTTATGTCAGAGTGTATATATGTGATGTAAGTGGGAATATTTCATCCCTTGTTTATATGAGAGTGTATATACGTGATGTAAGTGGGAATTTTCATCCTTTGTTTATATGAGTGTATATACGTGAATGCAAGTGGGAATATTTCATCCCTTGTTTATGTGAGATACGCCCTCCTCAGAGACAGCCAGAGTAAAGAAAGTAGCCTTCCAAGCATGCGAGCAAACAAACAAACAGGAATGATCGTTAGACTGTTTCTCCACAAGAGCCTGTGTCATTTAGGCAAACATTTTACAGTAATGATCTTACATTGATTAAGTACCCGGTGGTGTCGTCCCACTGCGCCCGCTCCACCTCTTTTATGGTCATGTTCGTTAAGACCCCCCAACCTGTGACCATAGATGCAGGCCAAGTAGGCAGCCAGGTGCCCCAGGAAGTTATACTTGGCCACTCAGTCGTTGGAGGGGGACTTCTCTATTGCATCTGTTCAAAAGGGACGGACATCATTAATTGGTGTAAAATCAGCCATGTATGCTGGTGGATGATGGTGACATCTGTAAGGAAATCGCTACCGAGTAGGGAGGGCATCCTTTCCTTGGCCAGCCGGATGCAGGTGATGAGAGCTGCCTGGCTGACCAAGGAATCCATTTTTTTGGCCTTTATAGCCTGCTGGCACACCATCACCAGGTGACTGAAGTCCTTCTTAAACTTCCACACCTCGTGCAGAACCTGTCGTATGTCCTTTGCACTTACCTAGGAGTGCCTGGGAGGCACTGACCGGACATAGTCCAGGAAGAACGCCACATTGGAGAAGTACAAAGTGATGGTCGTGGCTTTCATTCCCCAGTTTTGACAATTGGTAATCTGTTGAAGGAGAATTTTTAATCAGCTACAAACTCCTTTCCAAATATTTTAAAAAAGTGTTCTTAACTCACGCTCTGAAGTGCGAAATGTTCAAGTTTAAAGTTTATTTATAAAATGCCAGTTCATAACAAATTTCAAGGCACTTTACAGAAATATTAGCAATTAGCAAAAAAAAACATTTCCAATCAAAGGAACCAGCCGATTGGGTTGAATTGTTAATCCAGCACAATCCTCTTTAGCAAGCATGATTGGCGACAGTGGAAAGGAACGACTCCCTTTTAACAGGAAGAACTCTCGAGCAGAACCCGGCTCAGGATGGGAAGCCTTCTGCCTCAGCCGACTGGGGTCTGAGCTGACAGGAAAGAGACAAACACCGATGGATTTGGGCCAGAAGTCATGTTTATAAAATGATAAACAGAGAAACAGTTAATGGCAGCAATAATAATCAATACAAACATGGTGTAAAGAGAGACAGCAGAGAGAAGACATGGTCAGTATGTCCTCCGGCAGTCTAAGCCTATAGCAGCATAACAAAAGGGAAAGCTCAAGAGAACCCAAACTAACCCTGACTATAGGATTGTGTGAAAAGGAAAGTTTTAAATCTATTCTTAAAGCTGCACAAGTTGTCTGCCTCATGGATAAAAACTGAATTCTGGTTCCACAGGAGAGGAGCCTGATAACTGAAAGCTCTTCCTCTCATTCTACTTTTAGAAACTCTAGGAACTACAAGCAGACCTGCCATCTGAGAGCGAAGTGCTCTGTTAGGAACATGTGGAAGATCTTTAATAAGATGGAGCTTGGTCATTCAAGGCCTTATACGTCAAAAGTAAAATTTTGAACTTCACTCTGGATTTCACAGGGAACCAATGAGAAATGATCTAACCCTCATCAGAACAATGGCAGCAGCATTTTGGATCAGCTGGAGGCCTTTAACAGCACTATTAGAACATCCTAAGAATTACAATATTCAAGTCTAGAAGTAATAAATGCATGAACTAAGGTTTCTGCATCACTTTGATTCAGGATTCAGAATGCTCTTAATTTTAGCAACGTTACGCAGGTGGAAGTAGGCCGTCCTGGTAACATGCTTTATATGAGTACTTAAGAATGAATTGTCAAATGTTGATGAGGAACATCCAGTCCCACACTTTGTCGGTGGCCAGCAGCATGTTGGCCATGTACGCCTTCGCCCGGGCTCAGTTTTCCTGGATTTTGTGTGTGCACCTCTGTGCAAAAGATGTATGTGGCATACATGTCCATGTAGTCCTCTACAAGGGGTAAAAAGTAAACTTCAGTCACAATAAATGAGCACACAAGCAGACCACATTCTGAAATAAGTTGTGCATAAACACATGTTCACTTACCAATGGATTATGAGAAGGCGAAGTCGGACGTGCAACTTCTCTTCATGCTCCTATAATAATAATAATAATCACAATAATTGTGAATGAACAAACAGGAACTGTGACACTGAGCAGGAGGTCTGGAACAGAGGGAGAGGGTGGTCAGTAGTGATGGGTAGAGCAACACTGATGCACATTTAGCCATTGCAACCTTCCAGCATTTTCTTGCCACAGCCTGAACCATGGAGTACAGTATGTCAACTGTTTGTTCTGACCTTGCCTTCTGTCTGCCCCCTGCCTGACAGCATTGCTTTGGATGATTCAGATTCTGGATTTGATCCCTGCTCTATTCCTTGGACCACAGCTCTGCTCTCTCCTCATCAGAGCTAAGTCTGGATTTTCATTGTCTATTGATCATATAGGCACCTGACCACCACAAGGAGTTATTGGATTGGATTTGTGGATTGGATGAATAGAAGAGGATGGTGGATAAAAGAGGATGGTGTAAAGGTTTGGACTGTCTATAGTATAGACATATAGACTTACCTGGTCCACTCCTGTTAATATCTCCACTCCTGAGTATAGAGATCTCCCTCTGTTGATCATAACCTAGGATGACATGGTAAAGAGATGGTAAAAGGTTATTTCTCTGTCCAGCTTCTCATCTCAGAGTCAGGTTTCAGCACCTATTTAAATTGGTGCTCTCTCATCACAGAACTGAGGAAATCCTTATCTGACCTGAGATCCTGTGTTGTCAAAGTCTCACTCTGCCAGAAAATGTGAAATCTTTTCACGCACATCTGGTCTTTGAAATATGAACTTGTCACATCATATGGATACAATAAATAAACGATTAAAAAAATAGGGAAGTTACAAAAGAATGTGAAACTGTAAAAATCTTAGAAATCTTGATCACACTTATTGAAAAATGTACAGACCACTTTTTTTACATGTGAACCCAAAATTTGAGTGTTTTTTCACTTTACAAATGCCTAAAGCTCATATTTCACACATTGATTTAACATGTAACAACACATGAATTTTATATATTACAACATTTTCAATGACAGGGTGTCAATGATGGCTTGGCCCCAACAAGAAGCTTTTTTGCACAAAGTAGTGTAAAAAATATGCAGCCCCCCCAAAAAAACACTCCAGTGCTTTGACAATTTGCATTTTTTTCCTATTTCAGTGTCTCACAATTACCACCAAATAGTTGCACAAAATGTTGTTTTCTTGTGGAACATTGAATCTTTTCACAATTAAAATCATGAACTCATTACCAATTTTTTCAGCAGAATGTGTTTAATTCAGAGCATATTTTATTCATTGTAGTATCTTGTAGTATCTGGCAGCATGCGTTAAATTTAACTTAAAAACTAACAAACTAAAAGCTTAAAACTTATTGCAGTGATATTATCTTGGTAATGGCTTAAAGAGAAATGAAATGAAAAATACTTTATTTATCCCAGAAGGGAAATTCAACGTTGTAGTAGTTTTTTTTTTTTTTTTTGTCCAACAATAATAAAAAACTATAAAATTATGAATTACACTAAAATACAACAGCACTAATACAAAATACACACCACTGCTTCGTTTTAACATAATTATATTTTGAGTAACAGCCAAGCAGTGGTTTTTCTTCTTATAACCCCCCCCCACACACACACACACACACACACACACAGAGATTAGTTAGTCAGTGTGGCTAGTGAGGTATTAGCATACAAAGATAACAGGGCTGTACAACCTCAAACATTGCGCACCAGCTGCTTCTACAGTAAGAAATGATGACATAGCTACAATCATGACAATGTGGGGAATATGATCTGAATGTGCTGCTGGGGAGCCTGGGGTCGGATATGACATGTGCTGCATTTGATTGATTGTGCTTTTATTGCTAAGGACTCTCTTCCGGCAGCCTCCAGGACCCTTTTCAATCCATTCACTGTCTGTTTGTACTGCTGCTCATAAATTTTACAGCCATTGCTGAAACCCACAGGGGGCTTAAACAATTGCTTTATTGATGAATTTGTCTCATACAAGTAGGAGTGTCACACCAAGCTGGCATGAGACTTTCTACTACACCAAAATGATTATCACTAGGCCTTTTTTCAAATAAATCCAATAAAAGCAGGTGCAGTTGTGTAGGCGATGATTGCCCTTGAAACTGTTTCTCTGGTCCACTTTATTTACTGTGGCCTTTTTCTGGTCTCAGAAAATGAGATGAATTTCTGGATAAAGAGGTAAAATTCAGGTTTACTTGGTCTATGCTTTAATCAACTTTCCAATGGAGAAATAAAAAGTGACACTGTTGATGGAAAACAATAATTTCTTCATCTAGAGGTAGTAGATAATGATAGTTTATTTAAAAGAGTTGCCTATATCTCCAGAACTGGCTATTCATTAAACATAAACTGCCAACTGTGTGTGGTGAATCAGTGATATACCGTGATGTTGTATTTGTAACTAACTCGGGGCACACTAAACACTAAGCGCCTGATTTATCAAAGGTTTGCGGTTATTAAAATGGGCGCAAACCTCTCAGCGGCTGCAAGAACAAGCAGCAGGGGATTTACTAACGGCACACAGGTAAAACTGCACCTGTTAAACCTGGAGCAAGATGCACAAAAAGGTGCTTTTTCCCTTGATGAATATGCAATGTGGGCATTTCTGTCAGAAGATGCAAAATATTAGAAGTAGAACACGTAAATAGGTGGGTGTTCCAGGCGCAGTGTAATTTACCAAACCTAAAACTGTTTGCGGCTTCTAATTTTGTACCTATATTTACCTTTGACAAGCATGTCTTAACTTCTCACAAAAATGGCTGACTCTTGGGAGGAAAAGGCACAGACAGACATCTGGATCATTCCAGCGCATTGTGGCAGTTATGCCGCTTTTCCACCGACAGAACACGGTGCAGCTCGGTTCACATTAGCCCCCTGCAGACCCTTTTCCACCGCCTTTCTCGGGTCTTAACCGTGTCATTCCACGCCAACCCGGCCTCTTTTCTCAGACCACGGTGGTCTGAAGCGGCCCAAAGCGGGCCCACACAGCCCCTGATTGGCCCGGCTGTGTGTGGCGTCCATCGCAAAAGGCTTTAAAAAAAACTCCCAGCAACCATACAAATATTTTGTTTTAAAATACAGTTGACTTTGGACAATGGCGACTTCCTCCACAAGAACCAAAAATCTAACAAACCAAAATGAACTACAGACAGAGTGCAAAGTACAAAAACACACGTATATCCGCCATTGGTGTTTCACGCGCTGTGACGTCGCGGACAAAGACTTTTGCGCGCCACTTTTCATAGCCAGGTGGGCACGCCCATATCCCCACTTACGTCCGCTTTATGTTTCCACCGCCTCAAGCGAGTTGATCCGCGCTATACTGTACCGCTCTCAAGCGCGCCGTGCCGATTTGTCGGTGGAAAAGGGGCATTAGTGCTGGGATCTGGGGTGGTTTTTAGTTTGTTGTCTCAGGTTTTGAATGCAGTGTTACGCGGGCAGATACATTAATTTTCCAAACACTTGTGATGCATTAAATGCCCCTAAGCAAAGCTTTTATGACATTGATGGCTTTCCTAACATTATTGGGGCAATAGGCTGCACCCACCTGTGCTCAATCCGTCTACTGAGGAGGAACACCGATATAATCTGGCCCGCATACACACTAGTGGGAGAGCACTGTCAGAATCCTGAAAAGAGGGTTTCAGTTTTTGGACCACACTGGAGGGGCACTATAAGCACCAGCCGAAGTTGGCCTGATCACTGTTGTTTGCTGTGTGTTGCACAACATTCACAACATCACAAAGTGGAGCTTGAATATGTCTTTGCTGCAGCTGCAGGTGAAAAGAGTCTCAGGTAGTGTGATAAGTCTAAAGCAGGAAACTGATGGTGTTTTGTTTAATGTTGTCAGTGGGTATGCCCCACAGGTAGGATGTGAGTTAGAAGAAAAGGAGAAATTCTTGGGTGAGTTAGATAAAGTGATGCAGAGTATCTCCAGAGGTGAGAGAGTGGTGACTGGAGCAGACTTCAGTGGACATGTTGGTACAGGTAACAGCATTGATGAGGGAGTGATGGGAAGGTTTGATATTTGAAACAGAAATGCAGAAGAATATATGGTCATAGACTTTGCAAAAAGGATAGAAAGGAATGTAGTAAATAGTTTAATTCAGAAGAGGCAGGAACACAATGTCACTTATAAGAGTGGAGGTATGACACATGAGTTGACAACATTTTGTGTAGATTATGTAATGGGAAGGAGATTAGTAACGGTAAAGTAGTAGTAGGGGAGAGTATAGCCAGACAGCACACAGTGGTAGTGTGTTGGATGACACTGGTGGTGAAGAAGATGAAGAGGACAAAGTGGTGGAAGCTGAAAAAATAAGAGTGTTGTGTTGCTTTCAGGGAGGAGTTGAGACAGACTCTGGGTGGACAGGAGGGAGGTGCTTCCAGATAACTGGACAATTGCAGCTAGTGTGATCAGGGTGATGAGCAGGAGAGTCATTGCTGTGTTATCTGGGAGGAAAGTAGACAAGGAGGCTTGGTGGTGAAATAAGGAAGCAAAGACGAGCATACAGAGACAAAGGTTAGCTAAGTAAAAGTGGGACAGTGAGGGGAAGGGAGAGAGTACAGGAGTATAGGGAATTGTAGCGTAAGGTGAAAATAGAGGTGACAAAGGCCAAACAAAAGGTGTATGATGAGTTGCTTACCAGGTTGTAGAGTAAGGAAGGAGAGACTGATCTGTACAGGTTGGTGAAGCAAAGAAACAGATGGGAAGGATATGCAGCAGATTAACGTAGTGAAGAATAAAGAGGGAAATGTACTGACAACAGAAAGAAGTGTGAGAGGCCAAAACAGTACATTGAAGAGTTGATTAATGTGGAAAAAGAGAGATAACGAAGATTAGAGGAGGTGTTTTTGTCAACCACGAAATACCAAATATTTGTAAAGGTGAAGTTAGGAGGGCATTTAAGAGGATGAAGAGTGGAAAGACAGTTTATCCTGATGATATAGCCTACCTGTGGAGGTATGGAAGTGTTTGGGAAAGGTGGCACTAGAGTTTTTGACTCCATTATTTAATAAGATCTTAGAGTATGATTCACTATGATTCAGCCTGTAACAATGGTTATACTGAAAGTTCCATTCTGCCCAAAGCGCTGCTATTCTTTTTGCCTCCCGTCTTTGTCGAATTGCAAATGCTTGTGTTGAAGACTTGGCAACCTTGGGGCTCACATGGGATTTGCTTTGGAACCAGGAGGTATGGATGCAGAATAGTTGTACATAATGACTACGTCCTGTAGCAACATTTTTAAAATTACAAAAACTGGCAACCACCCAGCCAGCTAAGATTGAAATCTGTTACAATGTAACCTTATTTTTAACATCATTGGAACATTAAACTGTGTGATTATTTCACTGTAAAATTCTTATATATTGTACTTTTAAAAGTTTTTGTTTTAACTTAATCGTGAGTTCCCCAGTCTACCTGCAATTGGGCCCACCAACATGACCTTACACTATCCAAACTTTAATAAAATGATTAAAAGAGAGTAAATTTTACCAATTAAGGAAACAAGGAAGAAATACTCAAACATAAAAGTTGCTAGTAATATAGAGCTACTCCAGCAGTTTGCCACCATGCATAGGGCTATTCTAGAATCCACACAAAACTATTTCAGTCTTTAAAGAGAAATAGAGAATGGGCTTAAAGTCTTAGTCAGTAATTCAACTCTTTATTCAGCAAGCCTTAGTTTGCTAGGCCCAGTTTACAGTGTGTGTGATACTAGAACTCAGGCAGAGGATATAATGTTGGGAAGTGGATTATTGGTGTTATTAGTCATGTGCTACTGTACAAACATACACAAGAAGAGAGAGCTGGGAAGATATATTAGGTCATTAAAGTCACCACCTTAAATTGGATGAAAGATCAAGGCCATTGACAGAAACTACATGAAATCACCAAATAAGCAAGTTTCAGCCTGTTTTTACAAAATAAATATTGCAAGAAAAACATGTTTAATTCTCACTAGGATCTGCTTCAGGTTCCTGGTGAGTCAACCGGGGGTTGGGGAAATGAAGTATTGAAATATTTATCAGAGTGTTGCATATTCAGCCATAGCTCCTTTGTGCATGCATGTGTGATCTTTCACAATACGTTCACAAATTAAATATTTATGGCATTTAATAAAAAGGCAAGCCCTGAGTCTCACCAACTGGTTGTAGATAATACATATGCATGTGTGTCTGAGCCTGGCTGCGTGAGTGATAATGGGAGATGTGTGCCATCAGGGATGATTGGTGTGAAACCCCAGGTAGCCGAGGTGTGTTAACCCTGTCAGAAAGGAGATATGACACTCACCTACATATGTACTTGTTCATATAGACTGAAATCAAGCTCAGCTCACCCACTTCACCATGGGTACAGTAGGAATTGCACTAAACAGTGAGAGTGTGCTACAAATGTACAAATTGGCCTTCAAGAATCAAAATGTGTAAATTACATTACTGACATGTAACTCAGGGCTCTTATATAAATTGTTTTCAACTTTGAGAATTCTGACAAATTCTGTTATCGTTATTTAATGGGTAAAATGGGGAACTCATCAAAATGGTAATTGTCACTGACTTTTTGCGGCCCCACCCCTTTTTCATCTTCTATTCAATTTTTTGAATATATTCACTTTAACTGGTAGTGGAGTCGTTGTACTTCATAAATATTAGTATTTTTACTACATGTGTTTTACATTTGATTCTAAGGTGATGGTGAAGATGATATTTTGTAAATGACATCCATTAGAGGTACATTACATTTTAGGTATGTGTGTGTGTATACAGTATGTGTACCATTATATTGCCATTCAAGTTTTTATTGATTGGTAATTACATTTTCTCAGTATAAGTATATACACATAAACATATACACACAAACAAGCATGTGCTTAGACCAGTGTTGGGAACATTACTTTAAAAAAGTAATTAGCAGTGGTGGCTGGCCAATAGAGGGTGCAAAAACAGTGTGCCAACAAATAAGACTCTTTTTATATATATAAAAATTACATGTATTTAGAGAAAAAAGCACTCATGTATATTTATTTATACACTAGCAACTTTACATGCGCCAAATTTCCCCAATCTGATTAAAATCTTGGTCGATCGGAATTCCCAAATCCCTGTTTACATGGACACTAACTGAAATGATCTGATCATGCCATGAGTACACATGCACCAAGCACTCGATCAGATTAAATGAGTTGAGCGTGCGCACAGCGAGTTCTCTTTCCGGGGGAAGAAAAAAAGTAAACAAACTCCATCCTTTCTGTGCGTCTTTTCCTCCCCATCGTGTGCTCGAGCTGACTCACGTTTTCCTCAATACGAAATTTCCTCAATATGGCAGGTGATTACCTTTATGTTTGGGTTTTTACTGGTCGCATTAACCAAGCTAGAGGCAGAATACATATTGCTACTGCTCCTCCACCACAGGAGAGGAGAGCAGGATGACAGGACAACTGCGCCAGCAGACCACTTCTGTTTACCTCCCGCCATGTTTTCTACTTGGGTCTGCGAAAGCGGAAAGACGTCACGCTGAAGTTGTACGCATGCACAGTGGGCTTTTTTCACCCCTTCATTCCAAATGGGTGTGTACATACAAAACCACCCCTCCCGATCGGAAGGAAATTTCACTCTGATTAGGCTGCATCGGATCAAAACATTCTGATTGGCATGTTTACATGACGTATTTTTGTTCAGATTGGGCGTTTATTCCGATTAAATGTGCCCATGTAAACGTAGCTACTGAGACGATTGTATATATGATTTCTGAAAGACAGAAATTGCTTTGTAAAATGATTTCCCCCTGCTTCTTCATTTCTCATATGTCTAGTTCAGCTTGGGGGAGCTGGAGAAAATGCCCTCAGGAGGCGGGCTCTTAGATAGAGTTATCCAATAGCAGATCTGCATTGCCAAATGGAAGAACTTAATTTAGCCAATAAACACAGAGAAAATAACTCCACAAAGGGTGATTTTTCTAGCTCCCCAAACCACGTTAAATATCGCAAGATTATCCGCTATCAAACAGCCGGCAAATGAAAAAGGAAAGTAGTCTGTGAGAGGCTTCACTCGGAGCTGGGTGGATGTAGCTATGCTAACTCAGTTTTTGTTTTCCGTGACTACTTTTAAAACAAGCGGCATTAATTCTGTCTGGACGGTTATAGGACTGAGGAGGGATATGAAACATCTGTCCAAAAAAATAAAGAAGCAAGAGAACACCGGGAGACACATGGATAACAGAAGTAAGAACAATGTTTTTTTTTTGTTTTCTGGTAGAATAAAACTGAACAGAAGGGAAACTTGCTAAACCCAGTGATAGAGAAGCATGTAAAGAAAAAAAAGTTGTCATGAAGCTTAAAATTTGGACTAGTAGACAATGTTATGATCCATTTCCCAACATTACTTGTCAAAAAAATAAAAATGTTAATTTTCTTCACTTAAATCCTTAAAACAATCCTTTAAAGGGGTTATGACATCAAAATGCACTTTTTTGAGGTTTTTGGGGTATATCATGATGTGTTGTGCACTGATGAGGCCGTGTGAACGTCCAAAGCGAGTATCAAAGTTCCCGTTTGTGGGCGGTCCGCTTTGTTTCATATTTAAAAAACAGTTGAATCGGAAAGCACCATTTTTTCCTACGTGGCATTTCATCCTACATATTTCATAGCGTCCAATAAAAGTGCACAGTGAAGTAAACAGTCCAACCCCCCACCCCCCCACCCCACCCCCAGCCCATACACCGGTAGCTGCGTTGCGCTAGCTTATGCTGCTGCTCTTGAGAAGAGATGGCTACGCAAACGGGGACCTGTTGTGTCCAAGGATGCTCAACCCATGATGGAAGTTTACACTCACTCCCGAAGGATGGAAAAACTAGAGAAGAGTGGCTGAAGTTCATTTATGGAGAAGTGCCACGCAGTTATAACCTCAATTTGAAAATATGTTCAGCTCACTTCACGGAGGACTGCTTCCATAACTTGGGTGAATTCAAGTTGGGATTGTCAAAGAAACTGATTTTAATTAAAAATTCTTTACCAACCCTGAAGGAGGCGACCACATCGTCAATACCCGTAAGTTTATTTATTTAATAAAATGCTGCCTTGCCTGATAAACGTTTGTTCGTGGTCTGAAGAGTTCATGATGCTAGCATGTGATAGCCGCTCTAGCAACAATGTCCGTGAGCAACAGGTTTATCATACCATATTGTGAATCTATTTTCATTGATAACATCTGACAGCACTGTTTATTCGCTCATGTGATTAGTTGAGTTTTATGTGTTCACCCCTCCGTCTTCCTCAGAAGACGTTTCAAGCTCGAACATATACGGTTGTAAACGTCCACTCGCCATGTTACTGGACTGTTGATGGAGCCGAGAAGAAAGGCTTGCTGCGGGCAATGGTTGTAGCCAATCAGATCGAAGTCAGCCAGGGAGACCCACATATCATTAATGAAAGGAACCGTGTTGCTGAGAAGAGGATTCTGACCTACCCGTACACCCCCGCCCTGTTAGTTTTTTAATCAAATTCTTTTGTGAGTTAACATATGCGGGCATATCTACTACATGAAATAGCTTTGCGCCAGTTTAAACAGTGATGTCATCACACCTTTAATGTCTCCAGAAATGTTATTGACATACAACTATTATAATTGTAAGTTTATTATAATGAAAAACTGTTAATGTTTTCCAGGTGTGTGACACCTGCTGCACATTGAGGAGCGTTTTGTCTTCACTCAGTATCTCATCAGTGTGACCTGCTGCATGGAGAACTGTTTCTACAGCACAGTGGGAGGTTTCCTGAGACACACTGGACACAACTGTGTAGGTTTATCTAGTGCTGGATAATTAAAATGACCAAACGTATTTAATGTTTATATTGTGTTAAAGGTACAGGATATAAGAATTAGACCTTGTTGTCAGATCCGAGTCCTGCAGTTCATGTAGAAAAAGAAAAGGTCTGTTCTCAGCCACTCACCCCCTCCCTCCTTGATTTTTCTGTTGAGTTGCCACTTTTAATGTTGATTCTCATTTTGTTTCTCTTGTATTTGTTCAATTTTTGGGAATGTCTGAAGGCCTATTTGTTCAGCACTGAGTTTTCCTAAATGCATTTGAATGCCCCATCATGTGCAGCTCGGCTGCTCAGTTGGAAGGATGTGGTGGTTTCTTACTTTTTGCTGCTGCTTGTTGTGGAATTCCAGCTGCTTGTGTTGAAAACTTGGCAGCCTTGCAGACTCACATGTGATTCGTTATGGAACCAGGAAGTCTGGACGTGTAAATAATGATTCTGGCTAGCTTTTTTAAAATGACAGAAACTAGCGACCACCCAGTCGGCTGAGATCGAGATCTGTTAGGACATGTAAGTCATTATTAAATGTTCATGATTAAAGCCGAACACAATGTTTATTATACCTATTTCTTCTTCTCAGTGATGCATTGACATCTTGTCTTACATACTAAATATTTTACAGGTGATGGAGGAACTTTATCAGATTTTGGATAAAGATAATGGCAACTTCATAGATCAACTGAAGGGAAGATGGCATGACTTCTGCCAGAAGGTGCATTTTTTTGGTGTATGGAAAAAGATGCTGAAACCCCCAATGGGAATGGATAAAAGTAATCAATGAAGTTTTGGTGTTATCAGTGATCAGAGTATAATTAGGCTCTACAGGCTTATTCAAGCATTAGTACATGAAGTGATGGCATCGAGAACAGGAGGAGGAGATTGTCACACACAGTGAAAACAGTCTGAAAATAAAAACCTGTATAGTCAGTCACCTTAGCATTTTTAAGTTACTTTAACAAGTTTGAACTATGGACTACAGCTTTAATAGTTGTGTTCTCGTGTCTTTATCACCATTAAGATAGCCAAATGTTTTAATTGTTTTTAAAGCATTGTGTCTATTGTATACGTTTTTGATCAGCAATGACCTTGTGCATTTCAAGTGTGGTAATTAGATAGTTCTCATTTTTCTGTATAGCTGAACAGGCTCTTGAGATGCTACATGTGCTGCCATCATTGTTCCCTCCTCCTCTGCTCCTTCATTGTTCCCTCCTCCTCCTCCGCTCCTCCAAAGAGGGTACAAGATAGCAGTTTTTATGGATAACAGTACAGAAAATATATTAACTCAAGGTGCTTCTTCTGGTGAGTTCCAAAGTATTTATTATTTACATACTATGTGTTTTTATGTGTGTTATGTAAATAACTCAAAACAACAAATGTAATCTAGACTAATCATACATTTTACCTAGATTTAACATATGTCTGGGCTTCACTAGTTTAGCAAAAGAAAAAAAAAAACTGTTCCAGAATCATAAAGTACCCACTAACCGAAGACATATGAACAGGCGCTCTTCAGGGGGATTAGAGCGCCTGCAGTTGGTGTCCTGGTAGGTGATTCGAGCACCCATGCGGCTCAGGGTCATCAAACTGTGAGCGGGAGAAACGAAAATAGCGCTGAAACCGCAACTCATCCACAACACAATTCATTAAGCTGGTGATGAAACTTTCCAAACCCAGATCACCTCTGAATATTGGGGTGTATCCAGAACCTAAGCAAATGCGCCTGACGACGACGTTGTATAGCTTTATTTATTAAATAAAGCCAAGCCACTCTCTTGACATGATCCGTCATGTTGAAATACCTATAGAAACAGAGAAATCCCCCGCCCGCCTGTGACTTACTGACATGACGCGCAGATGCGGACTGTGTAAAGTGTGCAAGCAGCTGTTGTCATGTTTTTCGGTGGCTTTTTATCGAGCTCCAAGAGCGACCCAACTCCACACACACACGGGAGACAGAATGTAATACAGTGAGTTTATTCTGAAGTGCACGATGATAGTTATACAAGTGAATGAACAGTGCAGACGATGAACACACAGGACTGGAACTGAGAGAAGCACAGGCTTGAACCTGGCAGCAGAAGAGAAGAGAGTTAGTGCGAGGTCTCGGGATGCTGGATAACACAGGCTGCAGTGCGTGGGGATTGTGCTTACTGAACTCACTGTGCAAAGGAGGCTGCGGGAGCGTGAGGAGGAATCCGGCAGGGCTGCAGCGGTGTTGGCGATCCGGGAGATGAGACCTGCTGAGAGATCCGGGGCGTGTGCTGAGTCCACTGGTCCAGTTAGGCAGGGGTGACAGCAGCGCGCTGGTCCGGTGCGGGTGGATTTAGAGGAGGCCAGAGACAGACAGGAAGCCAGGGAAGGAGAGCATGTCGTGGAACGCACAACTGGAGACAGTCCGTGGTAGAATGGGTCCTCCGTATTGAGCGGGTTGACGACCACGCCTGAGGCACCCAAGACCAGGAGGAACGCTCCTGGACACGGCACACTGAAGGATGAGTAACAAACTGGTGTCTGTCTGTGGTTCCTCCTCTGCTTAAATACCCAGCTCAGGAGAGCTGGGTAATGACCCGCACCTGCAGCCACTGATGAGGCTGCCACGCCCTGTAATGAGAGTTAGTGGACACAGAGGAAAAATACACGCCACCCACCAGCTGCAGAGATCCTGACAGCTGTGTTTTTATTTAAAGCAGCAACTTTCATTCGTTTGAGTGTTTTGCTGCCTGGACATGTTGGGTGGTGTGAACGCCCCATTATGGCTACTTGATGAAACATCCTCTATCCCACCCAGTCCTTGTTGTGAGTCCATCCAACTGCCTCCTAGCGGTAGATGTGCCAATAACCACGTTTCCAAAAGACAAGCTTACAGAGGATGCTTTATACCTTATGGCCTACTATTATACCCTACACCTAACATACCCAAAGTGTTTGGCCACTCTGCTTTCCATCATACAGAGGTTCTCTTGGACCAAATCCATGAGAAAGATCTCACATCATCTTAAAAGAAAAGCATGGCTGAGTGGAATGCATTTATGAGCTAGTAAAGCCAGTATGATCAGATGTGGACTATAGGAAAGCACTTCTTCTCTCTTTACAAGGCTACTACAGTTTCTGTTGGCCACTACTAATTTTTGTTTGGAAATTGGCCAGGTTACCCCGATGTTTTAATCAAGGGTGCACGATAGTATTGGCTAAAATGCGAACATTTTGTGTTGTGCTTTTGCAGTGCAGACTGCCTGGGTTTTATTCAATTATAGGTTTTCAGGTAAGATTGAGTTTAAACAACAGTCAGCAGATACTCAGTTTACTATTTAACAGTAGAGCCTTAGATATTAGTTTGGTGTAAGAATGAGAATTGCTTCATTGGATATTGGCTATTACAACTGTGAAATGTCAAAAAATCCAGTATCATGCATCCTTAAGGATAATGTTACACTTTTGTTTGAGAAATGTGGTTACATGTTCATGTAGCTTTAATTTTAATAGTAAAAACACTTTCTATTAATAACAAGTATTACAGGTTGCATAGTTTTAGTGTACCTAGAAGTTTGTTTGACTGTGCTTGTGCAATGCATAGATTTTACAGGTTTGTTAAATAGGCCATTTCATACAAATTTCAGGACTTTGTGGTTATATCTTAAGTATTTACCTGTAATATGAAATGTTTTATATCTAAAAAACGTTAGGAAACACTTATTAACAGACATTTCAATCTGTCTGCGTCATAATTCGGCTGGTTCCGGCTTGTTCCATCAGGCTTCGGGCAGCAGCTCATTCATATTCATTATTTGAATTTGCTGGTCTCAGATTGACTAACAAACTAGCCTATGAGAGCAAGGTATACTGTTTCCTGCCCCGCTGTGCACGTTTCACTCTTCCTGTTTGCTTTGTCTTACGCTACAGCTTTTAGCCAGCAGCATGCTAGGTGTGGTTTCAACTGCAGGAGCTGCCGAATACTAACGAACAAACGAGTTGTGACGAAACAAGTACCATTTGAACTCGGGTTTTATTGCCACCTGTGTAGTTTGAGAGATTAAAACTGAAAGAGAAGTTGTTGTATTGTATTCACACACACTATAAAGGTAGATATTCTAGCTGAAACATGAAAAGCATGAACTTTATGAACATTGAACCTATAGTGATAGCGTCATTATTATTTTAGTACATGATATGGCCTCCTCGGTGCTTCAAAAGTTATTTGACACGATAACTTAAAGTTTTAAAAGGTATTTAGTACTGCTTTAAATAAAAATTTGGAAAATAATCTTTGTCAGTTGATTTAAAATGTTTGGACGCAAGATGCATTTTGTGATGAACCTCCTGCTACTGTAGTTGGGGACCGCTGTCTTAGGTCTTTAATAGTTTTTCAAGCTCATCAGTCTTATTAATAAGAGATCTCACATTTGTCAATATTGCTGATAGAAGAGAAGGTTTAAACTTCTTTTTTCCTCTCTCCACTTCGGTTCTGCACTATATCTGCGTCTTCTTTTTAAGGGATTTTGGTTCTCAATTTTAGTGTTATTTGAGCCCTTGAAATATATATTAGTGGATCTTTCTTGTAAAAAAATTTTCTATTTGCTGTGATTATATATGCAAATCCTTCAATCAGCACAGCATCCAAACTCGAGTATAAATAATTCAAAAAATATAATGTTTACAAAGAGAGTCCAACCAAAAAAGATAAAAAAGCTGCAAGTAATATCACAGAGCTGCTCCAACAAGTACTATTCTATCACTATCCACTTCAACTTTTAGATATCACTATCTAAAAGTTAAGCTCATAAGCTCATATTTGTTATCTGGTACATAACTGATGGGATTGCACAGTAACTTTAAAGTTTAAGGAAGCCTAAATTGCCATTTTTAGTTGAAGTCAGCACATGCTGGGAGGAAATGAGCAGCATCAAAGAGACCCATGTTCTGCTTGAAATATTGGATCATTATCTGAGCCATTACACAGCAGCAGAAACAAACAGAACTTAACAAAAAATCCAAACATAATTAGAAATAAAATGTTCTGCACTGACATCATAATGCCTCATAAATATCCAGAGAAACAACACCAACATGATGGAAAACTTTTGTTGGTATACTCATGCAGACACGGAGCAGGAAACTGGTGATGTTATTTATTTAATTTTTTTTGTTTCTTCCTTTTGAAGGTCTAAAATGTTTATGAATAAATCTGAACACACATTGTGAACTAAAGTGTGTATATATAGTTTATATGGATACACCTTAATAAAATTGGAATGGTTGGTGATATTAACGTCCTGTTTGGCACATTACTGTATGTGAGGGGGCAAACTTTTCAAGATGGGTGGTGACCATGGTGGCCATTTTTAAGTCGGCCATCTTGGATCCAACTTTTGTTTTTTCAATAGGAAGAGGGTCATGTGACACATCAAACTTATTTGTAATTTCACAAGAAAAACAATATAAATGGCCCACCCAGTATATTTATTTGTTTCTGATTCGTATAATTGCAACAGCTCCAATTATAATATATATGTGTATATATATAATATTGTATATTATTATATATAATATTATATATATAGTGGTAATGTAAATCCTTGATTTTAACACAACATTTATGGGCAGTCACAAGACAAAAATAAAAAATAGACTAAGAAAGGAAATAAAAAGCTGAGCCACTTGTAGTGTTAACTTAGGCATAATAAAATAAATAGGGAAATTTGTAGTCATTACCTTAGCTCAAGTTTAATGCTTATTGTATTAAGATCTCAGCTTTGTTAAAGGGGTTACGACATCAAAATGCACTTTTTTGAGTTTTTTGGGGTATATCATGATGTGTTGTGCACTGATGAGGCCGTGTGAACGTCCAAAGCGAGTATCAAAGTTCCCGTTTGTGGGTGGTCCGCTTTGTTTCATATTTAAAAAAAGGTTGAATCGGAAAGCACCATTTTTTCCTACGTGGCATTTCATCCTATGTATTTCATAGCGTCCAATAAAAGTGCACAGTGAAGTAAACAGTCCAACCCCCCACCCCCAGCCCATACACCAGTAGCTGCGTTGCGCTAGCTTGTGCTGCTGCACTTGAGAAGAGATGGCTACGCAAACGGGGACCTGTTGTGTCCAAGGATGCTCAACCCATGATTGAAGTTTACACTCACTCCCGAAGGATGAAAAAACAAGAGAAGAGTGGCTGAAGTTCATTTATGGAGAAGTGCCACGCAGTTATAACCTCAATTTGAGAATATGTTCAGCTCACTTCACGGAGGACTGCTTCCATAACTTGGGTGAATTCAAGTTGGGATTGTCAAAGAAACTGATTTTAATTAAAAATTCTTTACCAACCCTGAAGGAGGCGACCACATCGTCAATACCTGTAAGTTTATTTATTTAATAAAATGCTGCCTTGCCTGATAAACGTTTGTTCGTGGTCTGAAGAGTCCATGATGCTAGCATGTGATAGCCGCTCTAGCAACAATGTCCGTGAGCAACAGGTTTATCATACCATATTGTGAATCTATTTTCATTGATAACATCTGACAGCACTGTTTATTCGCTCATGTGATTAGTTGAGTTTTATGTGTTCACCCCTCCGTCTTCCTCAGAAGACGTTTCAGGCTCGAACATATACGGTTGTAAATGTCCACTCGCCGTGTTACTGGACTGTTGACGGAGCCGAGAAGAAAGGCTTGCTGCGGGCAATGGTTGTAGCCAATCAGAGCGAAGTCAGCCAGGGAGACCCACATATCATTAATGAAAGGAACCGTGTTGCTGAGAAGAGGATTCTGACCTGCCCGTACACCCCCGCCCTGTTAGTTTTTTAATCAAATTCTTTTGTGAGTTGACATATGCGGGCATATCTACTACATGAAATAGCTTTACGCCTGTTTAAACAGTGATGTCATCACACCTTTAAAAACCATGATTTCACATGAAAGAAATTGGAGTGACAACGATACTTTAACTATATATGGGAATTTATTTAGAGATATTTTTAATATTAACTGATTGTGAAATAAAGGATATAGTGATTTAGATTATGCAGGATGAGGGAATCAATGGGTTAAGACAAAAATAAATAAAGAATAAAAGGATTTGTTAAAGGTGAAATACGGAACTTGAACACCATGCACTTTGGAGGTCTGAGGGTGAGTCCTATAGCTGCCAGTCCGCTCAGTAGGACGTTGTGTGAAATGGTGTCAAAGGCTGCACTGAGGTCCAGGAGAAAAAAGATGGACAACAATCCAGTGTCAGCTGTCATAAGTAAATCATTAGAGTTATCTCAGTGGAATGAAGGAAGTGGGAACCACATTGAAATTTCTCAGAGAGATCGTTGTTAGAGAGATAAACATGAACCTGGGATGCAACAAATTGTTAAGAATCTTGGAGAGAAATGGGAGGTTTGAAATAGGATGGAAGTTGTTGACTACTGCACCAGGTTCCTTTTATATAAAAAAAATTGCAGCTGTTTTCAGAGATGAGGGAACTATATCAGAGATCAAAGAGAAATGAATGATTCCAGTAATTAGAGGGGAGAGAGGGCAAACAAGCCTTAATTAGAACAGTGGAAGTAGGGTCTAACAGGCAGGTGGAAGATTTAGATTTTTTGACAAGGTATTTGATATTTCAGTTTGAGATGAAAGGAACAGTCATATGTGGAAAAGGGAGATTTGATACATCTGATCAATTTTAGCACTGAAGAATGGCATTAAAGAATTACAGAAAGTGGTAGAGTAAATGTGTGGATGCAGGTATTCTGAAGGGCATTAAAAATTCTGGACCACAGAAATAAGAGCTCTTGTATTCCCTTCTATTCAGAGATTAATCCTGTATAATATGAGGATTTTGCAGCTGAAATAGCATCTTTGTAGACCAAAATGTGATTAATTTACATTTCTATACATTTCTGAATAGTAAGGATGGTTTTCTTTGAAAGGCATTCCAGACAACAACCAGTGACTTTTAAATGAAGTAGTTTGGGAGTAAACCAAGGTGCAGAGTAAGTGAAAGAGACAGGCCAGGTTTTTAAAGGTGCCAGGAAATTGAAGAGGCTAGAAATCCCTTGATTATAGTGAATAATCAGGTCATCACAGGTCATTAAATTGCATGTGCTGGAAAGGTATGAGTAGTTATGTTGGGTGTTCTTCATATTATGCAAAGACATAACATGTTATAAGTTGGATTTGGAGACAAGTAAATAAGCAGTAAAAGGTTAATATCACGTGGTCAAAAATATATATTGCTCCATTGCAACACAGTCAAGAGGAATAAGTCCAAAAAAGCAAATAAAGTCCAAAATACGTCCTCTTGAGAAAGTAGGGAAATCCTCGTCCTGTCCAAGGAATATGGACAATAATATGGAATAATTTTTTTGAAAAAGTATTGCCAGGGCTCTCTTTATAGTGTTAAACAACTTAGCTTGCATTTGTTGAAAGGGGTACCACATTCTTATAAAAGAAAAAAAAACTAAATACTCTAATGATTAACTTTATAAGTCCTCTAAAATCAGAGGATCAAAGATTTCTCTGATGAATGATTTTTTATATCGTGAATGCTTATTAAAAACATGGTGACGTTTAGGCCTCTTGATTTACTATGTGACAAATGTAGTTTAGATACTGACCTCGACCTTGTCCTCCTCCTCCTAGTCCGTCCTCACTGGATTTCAGCTCCAGTCCTTGGGTGCCTTCATCTCCCGCACTGGCCATCTGCCGTGCCGCTCGGAGGACACAGCTCCTGTCTCTGACGTGCGTCTCACGTCCGCTCCCGTCCCTGGATTGTCTGTCTCTCCTCCTGGATCCTTCCCACCTGCCCTGGTCCTCACCGTAGCTCTGTCAACCCTTCTGCAACAACATCATCAGTCGTTGTTACTTTGGATTACACTCGTCATCATCATCGCCATCACTACCACCGTCATCAGACACACCACCACCACTGCTGTTTCCCGCAGTCCTCCTCCAGGCTTCTCTCCGTCTACTGTCACTGTAAGTCTGTGAGTACATTCCCAACACACCGTACTGGTCATCATCAACCCAGAAACCGCATCACTAACCTGTTCTCTCCTCCATCGCTAGAGCGCCTCCTGAAGTTCCCAGATCCTGTGCCTGTGATCCTGTTACAAAAGATCATTTATAGACTGTTAAGCTTCTGGTTCTCTGTACCATCCCAGCTCTGTAATAAATCTTTTACTTACCTCTCATCCTGTGTTAGTCTGAAGTCTGGATACAGTTTGGAGTTCACCACTACCGCAACATGACACTCATGCTTGCTGCTTTGTGCCCAGTAGAAACAGTCTCATTGACTTTAAAGCAAAAAGGCAAAATTTGGCTGGCTTCGGGCTGTAACACATTAATATTCATTATTTGAATTTGCTGGACTCAGATAGGCTAACAAATTATCCTATGAGAGCAAGGTATACTGTTTACTGCCCCGCTGCACATGGCAACAGACATTCTCTCTTCCGGTTTGTTACGTCTTATGCTAACAGCTTTTAGCCAGCAGCATGCTAGGCGTGGTTTCAACTGCGGGAGCTGCCGAATACTAACGAAAAAAGGAGTTGTGACGAAACAGATGCAGGCCGTTCGAACTCAGGAAAACTCTGGTTTTATCGCCAACAGCATAGTTTGAGAGATAAAAACTAAAAGAGAAGTTGTTGTGGTGTTTTCACACCCAGTATGAAGGTAAGAACACCTGTGGAGCTAAAATACAGTGGGGCAAAAAAGTATTTAGTCAGCCACCAATTGTGTAAGTTCTCCCACTTAAAAAGATCAGAGAGGCCTGTAATTTTCATCATAGGTATACCTCAACTATGAGAGACAAAATGAGGAAAAAAAATCCAGAAAATCACATTGTCTGATTTTTAAAGAATTTATTTGCAAATTATGGTGGAAAATAAGTATTTGGTCACCTACAAACAAGTAAGATTTCTGGCTTTCACAGACCTGTAACTTCTTTAAGAGGCTCCTCGGTCCTCCACTCGTTACCTGTATTAATGGCACCTGTGTGAACTCGTTATCAGTATAAAAGACACCTGTCCACAACCTCAAACAGTCACGCTCCAAACTCCACTATGGCCAAGACCAAAGAGCTGTCAAAGGACACCAGAAACAAAATTGTAGACCTTCACCAGGCTGGGAAGACTGAATCTGCAATAGGTAAGCAGCTTGGTGTGAAGAAATCAACTGTGGGAGCAATTATTAGAAAATGGAAGACACACAAGACCACTGATAATCTCCCTCGATCTGGGGCTCCACGCAAGATCTCACCCCGTGGGGTCAAAATGATCACAAGAACGGTGAGCAAAAATCCCAGAACCACACGGAGGGACCTAGTGAATGACCTACAGAGAGCTGGGACCAAAGTAACAAAGGCTACCATCAGTAACACACTACGCCGCCAGGGACTCAAATCCTGCAGTGCCAGACGTGTCCCCCTGCTGAAGCCAGGACACGTCCAGGCCCGTCTGCGGTTTGCTAGAGAGCATTTGGATGATCCAGAAGAGGATTGGGAGAACATCATATGGTCAGATGAAACCAAAATAGAACTTTTTGGTAGAAACTCAACTTGTCGTGTTTGGAGGGGAAAGAATGCTGAGTTGGATCCAAAGAACACCATACCTACTGTAAAGCATGGGGGTGGAAACATCATGCTTTGGGGCTGTTTTTCTGCAAGGGGACCAGGACGACTGATCCGTGTAAAGGAAAGAATGAATGGGGCCATGTATCGTAAGATTTTGAGTGAAAACCTCCTTCCATCAGCAAGGGCATTGAAAATGAGACGTGGCTGGGTCTTTCAGCATGACAATGATCCCAAACACACCGCCCGGGCAACGAAGGAGTGGCTTCGTAAGAAGCATTTCAAGGTCCTGGAGTGGCCTAGCCAGTCTCCAGATCTCAACCCCATAGAAAATCTCTGGAGGGAGTTGAAAGTCCGTGTGGCCCAGCGTCAGCCCCAAAACATCACTGCTCTAGAGGAGATCTGCATGGAGGAATGGGCCAAAATACCAGCAACAGTGTGTGAAAACCTTGTGAAGACTTACAGAAAACGTTTGACCTCTGTCATTGCCAACAAAGGCTATATAACAAAGTATTGAGATTAACTTTTGTTATTGACCAAATACTTATTTTCCACCATAATTTGCAAATAAATTCTTTAAAAATCAGACAATGTGATTTTCTGGATTTTTTTTCCTCATTTTGTCTCTCATAGTTGAGGTATACCTATGATGAAAATTACAGGCCTCTCTGATCTTTTTAAGTGGGAGAACTTACACAATTGGTGGCTGACTAAATACTTTTTTGCCCCACTGTATTCAACAGAAATCTCAGAAAAAATGTTTTAATGGAAGGGCCTCTTTAATGGCAGCTATTAGCCACGTATTACGTGTCACTGATGTTGTGGGTCTGTTGTGCGTACAGTGGAAAGGTGGGGTAAGTCAAGCATAGCCCTTCTTCTTGATAAGTCTCCGACTGGGTGACTTTGATGAAGATCACTCATTTTGTGACAGAAATGTTCTGTCTTTACACAGCAATAAATGTTTTTATTCAAACAAATTAAAAGCCAAACATTTAATTCCCACTGTTCTAAAACACTTGAGTTTTTTTCTCTACTCAAGCATGAGCAGCACTGGATTCCTTTAAGCTTCAAGTTAAGTTTTTTGTCACTTTTTTGCTGAGGTTTTACATGCAGAGCTGAGGAAAACATAAGAAGAGCCCCGGGGGAGAGCAAATGTCTTATTAGATGGATCATGATATCCATTATATTTCATTTTTGACATCAAATTTGTTCTTAGGTTTTTGTGACAATCACTGAGAATCCTGCCAGAAAGCTTTCAAACAGAATGGATTATTTCCTGTATTTCATGTCCAGAAATCATACTCAAAGAAAGTATGACACTGTTCATCTGGCATGTGGGATGGCATGTTGCCAAAGAACAAAGGCCGCAGCTTGGCAGGGACACATGAGATGAAACAACAGGAACATCTTCATAGGCATGACATTGAAACACACAGGTAAAAAAAACAACTGTAGTCATTGGTCCAATATAAGAACCCAGCTTCTAATTGTGCTCAGTGAAGTGAATCATACCAATACCAATTAGAGTTTCTGTGATCCTTTTTCCGCCTGACAATTTTAAATTATTGCCATCACTGGGTCTTTATCAGAACCACTTACAGTACATATCCAATTATCAACATCTGCTAAAAAGGCAATGTGTGATAACTGTGCAGCACTCAGTACCATAAACAGAAAGCCTATTCTCTTGATCTGAGAGCAGTATTCTTCATTTTCACATTAAAATGTATGTTCTTCATACTTAAAAAGTCCTGTTTGCTTGCAAATTTGATCTACTTTCTCTCAAATCTATGTTTATGTTCTCAGATTTATTGCTACTCACACAAAAATCTTGTGCTCTTTTTTTGAGTTCTTTTCTCCTTGTTTGTGGATTTCGGCTGCTCTCTTGAATTGCTTTATTAAACTCCATCAGCCAATGACTGTTTGACTGTGACATCACATGATGGCAATTAGAAGCATTACTCCAGCCCACTCTAGATACTGGTTACTGAAATAATTTAAGGGGAAAAAAATCGTAGTTCATACCATTATTTAAAGCTGGAGTGCGTAACTTCTGTCGCCCCCTAGCGGAATTTTTGCGTCATTACAACAATAAAGCTGGCGCTTCCATATGACGTAAGCCCAGCTGCCACCGCTTTATCTCTGCCGTTGTTATTCCAACCGGTATCTGTCTTAATCAAGCTTCAAATTCAGTCTGTTTACTTTACCTGGCTCTATATTTGTTTCAATAAATATCATTTCATTGTTGAAAAAATCAAGAGAAACCAGTAAAATATAAAAATACTGGTAAAAAAACCTTCAGAGTTCAGGTTGGATTGTTTACAGGTTTGATTGTTCACTTTAATCTACATTTAACAGTTTGGTGTTGAAATTTATTAGTCAGCTGTTGGGGCCACAATGATCTATTTGTCTTATTCAGTGAATTTTTTCAGTTTTGACACGATGCAGAATCCTGCAGTCAGCTGCACTGATCTGACTGACTGAAAAACCGTTACACTGGCAAACTGACAGACACAAACTGACACAGATAGAGACAGAATCAGCTGATCAGCTGGAACTTCGGCGCTCTGGGTTTCATCTGGTGCGCATTTTATATTTTGACAGTGTGTGCGGACCTGCGGACCACTTATGCACCCCTGAACATCAGCCAGATCTCTTCTCTCCACCGAGGAAAAGCGACGCCGATACAAATTCGCGTTTGCCTTCTCCTTCGGTCACTTTCCTTCTTAGCCAATAGTCCCTCTGCCGAACGTCCAGGAATTATTTTTTTTTTTCGTGGTAGGATCCACTTCCCGATAAGTGTCTCTCGGCTGTTTATTTGGATTCTCCGCCATGTCGACCTTCACGTTCTGCCGGCTGCTACGAGACACTGCGTTCTATTTCTTATTATTTTTCTTGTTGTGACATAAAAGACGTAATTTCATGTGCGACAGCGTGGGAATGTCGCAAGTCGACACGCAAAGTAAAAATTATATATATTGAAAAATACCGTGAGATGTTTGAGGAGCCGATCGGCTTAATCTGCATTGTGTCATCTCCTCTGATAGTGGCTTGGCTGAAACGGACATCCACGGACATGTAAAAGTTACGCACTCCAGCTTTAAAATACACAAAATATGCAGACCACTGACTTCCACCAGATGAAAATATGGTGTTCCACACAATGTTTTCAGTTCTGTAATAATACAAGAACGATTCTTGCTTTTGTATAACATAAAGAAAAAACCTTTATCTTTTCTCTGAATGCTATGCTCACCAGCAACCTGTAATGAAAATCACAAAGAACTATATTTCACCTGTTTTTTACACTGGTTCATAAGACTAAATCAGTCAAGTAAAATATTTGACATTCAAATCAAATCCAATTTATAAAGCATATTTCAAACAACAGCCTCTGGCCAAAAGTCTGTACATAAAGATGTAAACAAACAACAGTAAAGTAAAAACATTAGACAAAATATAACAGAATAAAAAATTAATTAAACAATAAAACTATACAAGCTGGTTACAAAATCATTGGGGCAGACTGTATTTCTTTTTTCTGTTCCAAGCAGAAACATTAGGCTACCATCAAAACCTAGTTAACTAACGCTGCTCCTTGCTGGACATTAAAATTTTGGAAAACAAATTTTTAAAAGCAACTCACCCACAAATCAACTTTTTTGTTGACACATTTAAAAATGTGAGGACCAAGCAACAACCCTGTAATGTAGTAATGTGCAAAACCACAAATTTTCTTTCAGATCCAATACCAAGTAAATTTCAGACCAGTATCGGTGATACCGATCCGATAGCAATACTTTGTTAAGAAAATTACATTTTAAAATTAGTGTAATTAAGGTGGCTGTCCTCATGTGACTACAACTAATAAATAAATACCTACATACCAGATGATTTAAATCACTTTCCCCAATATAGAAATGACGCCAAAAGTCTCAGCAACTCCACAGTCTATCCTACTTGGATCCCTAAAAGATTCTAAGAGGGATATCTGATTCACCCTGGCAGCATCTCTCTCCTCCTCTGATCATGACATCTTCATATTCTGTCTTGTGATTTCTTTTTAAATATTTCATGATGTTTATAGTGTTTCCACGTATTGGTTCAGTTATTTTAAGGGTAGGAACACTGAGTTACTGCATCCATTTGGAGAGGGAAAGTTAATATTCCACACACCATCTGTAATGCTTGACTGGATGCTAGTGCTTTTATTTTGATAGTACACACAGTAGACTTCCTCCACAGATCTTGCTGGTGTACAAGCACATAACTTTAACATGCTACCGGTGAACAACTCACAGTATTCATGCACACATTACACACTGCATTGTTGCTGCTCGTGACACAAAGGTTGCTCCACACATGATGGTGTTTGTTCTATCGTGGTAATTCCAGTTGACAGCAAGCGCACTGCAGCAACAGGTGAGCAGCGCCACTCAGCGTCCTTCTGCTTTTTTACTGTACCCTCATGCACTTTGCTTGGCGGAAGAAGAAGTAGTTCTGACCAACTGAGCAAGATTTATACAATTTTTCAGTTAATGACAAAGTACATATTAACTTAAAATGACAAAAATATCAATATTTTAATAAGATAATCGGTTCCAAAACATAAAAAGCTGGAATCGGAGGTACTGATCTTTTAGTATCGATCCGCACATCCCTACTGTAGTGTTTATCAAGACACTGAATGCTTAATGTATGGATTGTCTTTGAACACATCATACAGCTGAGTCGGGATAGTGCAAAATATAGACGGGTGTAACGATGACTGAAAACTGATCTGGTATGACAAGGAAAATATTTCAACAGTAAAACCTACAATCACCCCTAGCCTGCTGTCTCTTTCTCGCTTTGTGTCAGCATGAACACCACAAACCCTAGGTTTGTTTGGTGGCGGTCAGAGGGTCAGGTTGTGCCTGGCAGCCTCGCCTCTGTCAGTGTGTATCCAGGATGTGGTTACAGTATGTATGTAATTTATCACCCATAAACGTGTGAGTGTGTGTGTGAATGACAAACTATAGTGCTTTGGGAGTCACCTGACCTAAGAAAAGCACTACAGAAGTACATGCCATTTACCATCTAGATTCTCCCTTGAGAACCAAGCCAAAACCAGTGGTATTATGCACACCACTGGTTATTGTCATATTTATTATCTATGTTGGCCTTTATTTTGGATTTCGTGTACCGGATTATCATGATCTGTTTTGGTTTATTCTTTTACTAATGAGGACTGCTGTGGCTCAGGAACAGGACCGTTCATCTTCCAGTCGATAGGTCAATCCTGACTTCCCCTTCTATGTGTACTTGGGCAAGAAACTGAACCCAATGTAGCCAGATTTACTAATTAGTATGTCTGTGATAGGTGAATGTAACTAGTGTAAAAACTTGTTTACTTCCGGGCGAAACTGGTGACGCGGGTTACGTAATACTGGGGCGGAAATACGTGACGCGGGTCACGTGATTTGAGGCGAAAAAAATCCCGTTTAAAAGCGAGTAACTTACTGTTCACGGCAGAACAAGCAGGGATTTCAGTAGAGCAAGGTAACAGATAATTCAGGTGTGCTGGTTTCGATTATTGTTTACTTCCGGGCGAAACTGGTGACGCGGGTTACGTAATACTGGGGAGGTCACGCAGGTGTCAGCCTGTTGCAATTAGCTTAGCCAATCAACTGTGTGATTGTTAGGTATATAGCCAGACACATTAGGCTGAGCGTCAGCGAGGCGTCAGCGAGTTTGGTCCCACATCGGTTAAGACCACAGAGGGTCAAGACCTGCGAGTCTACCTGCGCGAGTCCACCGAGCACAGTAAGCAAACCACTACACAGACACCATGTGCAAATCACTCATCCCAGTCATAGTTGGGCACAGACCTCGACGCACTCTCTATAGACAACGTAATCCGCACTGCCTCATCCAGCCCATGGCGTGTCGGGCTGCCACTGCCTCCGTTACCCTCGGCCTCTGGAACTGTCAGTCCGCAGTTAACAAAACAGAGTTCATCAGTTCTCTGCCGCACCTCTCCGATATACAGGTCCTAGCCCTGACCGAGACCTGGATTCGTCCTGACAACACAGCAACACCGGCTGCCCTCTCTTCTCATGTAGAATTCACACACACTCCTCGTCCTGCTGGGCGAGGAGGCGGTACAGACATCCTGATTTCCAAAATGTGGAAATTTTCCTCCTCGCTAACCACTACCACCTGCTCCTCATTCGAATTTCATGCAGTACGAATCTCTAAGCCCGTCGCTGCCTATGTTTTGGTTATTTACCGCCCTCCGGGAGGCAACATGGAGCAATTTATGGATGAACTGGACACAATCCTATCCGACATTCCAGATGATAACTCCCCTTTAATAGTTATGGGCGACATGAACATTCATATTGATAAAACACAAGTTCATAACTTTCTGGCCCTGGTCCACTCCTTCAATCTCAATCTGGTCCAGACTCCCCCAACACACAGAGCTGGCAACACACTGGACCTGGTACTGACCAGAAACTGCACTGCAGGTAACGTGCAAGTCACACCGCTGCACCTCTCAGACCACTTCCTGATTAAATTCTGCATCTCCATCCCTTACGTACCTAACGCAAAAGTAAAGACTGTCTCCTACCGCAGAAACCTTCAATCTCTCACTCCCTCGCAGCTATCGGAGCATGTCTGCTCCTCCCTCCCTTCCTACTTGGTGCTCTCAACTCTGCCTGTAAATGATGCAACAGAGACGCTCTGCTCCTCACTAGCTTCTTCTCTGGACGAAGTCTGCCCTCGTGTGTCAAAGCTGGCCGCCCGGCAGCGTCCTAGTCCGTGGCTCACAGACACTCTGAGGGATCACAGAGCTGGTCTGAGAGCAGCTGAAAGGAAATGGCGCAAATCCAAAAATCTCTCTGACTTGTCCGAATACCAGCAAAAGCTCTCTAGCTTCACATCCTGCTTAAAGGCTGCCAAGATAGCTTTTTACCAAAACAAAATCCAAAATGCTCCTAACATGGGAAAACTGTTCAAGACTTTCAATACTCTTATCCGTCCTCCACCTGCTCAGCCACCCACCGGGCTGACTGCAGACATGTTCGCCACCTACTTCACCGACAAAATCGCCTCCATTAAAAAGTTTCAGTTTTCTGAGCCTGACAATCCCAGTCTGGTCCATCCTTCCTCCGGTCAATCGCTCTGCTCCTTGTGCTTACTGAATGAGGACGAAGTCTCCCGACTCGTAGTGGAATCTAATCCAACCACGTGTCCTCTGGATCCGATTCCTACAGATATCCTGCTGAGCATTCTTCCTGCTGTCAAACCTGCAATAACCCACATTATAAACTCTTCCATGAAAACTGGCATCTTTCCTTCAGTTTTCAAGCAAGCCACTGTCACTCCGCTGCTGAAAAAAACGTTGCTCGACCCGGCCCAGGTAGGAAACTACCGGCCAGTCTCGCTCCTACCGTTCATGTCCAAGATCCTAGAGCGAGCCGTTTTCACTCAAGTCTCACAGTTCCTCCATGACAACGACCTACTTGATCCTTATCAATCAGGCTTTAAGCGAGGCCATTCCACTGAAACCGCTCTTCTCTCAGTTGCAGAGTCAATACGGGTTGCCAGATCGGCTGGTCTCTCCTCAGTACTCGTACTCCTTGACCTGTCTGCTGCTTTTGACACCGTCAACCACCTCATTCTCCTCTTGACGCTATCTAAGCTTGGCATCTCGGGACCGGTCCTCTCGTGGTTCACCTCGTACCTTGCTGAAAGATCTTTCAGAGTCTCGTGGCATGGACAGATGTCCAGTCTGCATGAGCTGGCGACGGGTGTCCCGCAGGGCTCGGTCCTTGGTCCTCTCCTCTTCTCTTTATACACCACCTCATTAGGCGAGATCATTCGCTCCCATGGCTTCTCATACCATTGCTACGCTGACGACACTCAGCTCCTCCTCTCGTTCCCTCCAGACGATACATCCGTCTCAGTGCGAATATCTGCTTGCCTCTCAGATATCTCGGCGTGGATGAGGGATCGCCACCTTCAGCTTAATCTGTCCAAAACTGACCTCATTGTCTGTCCTGCCAGTAACTCCTTACCTCCTCAGATAAGCGTGCAGCTTGACTCCATCACGCTGTTCCCCAAAACCTCCGCCAGAAACCTTGGTGTCATACTGGACAACCAGCTGTCCTTCAAAGAGCAGGTTAACTCCGTAGCTCGCTCATGTCGATTCGCGCTTTACAACATCAGGAAAATCAGAGCCTTCCTCACAGACCACACCACACAGCTTCTGGTCCAGGCCCTGGTCTTGTCCCGGATCGACTACTGCAACTCTTTGCTGGCCGGTCTTCCGGCGTCCTCGGTTAAACCTCTGCAGATGATTCAGAACGCAGCAGCACGTCTGGTCTTCAACCAGCCCAAAAGGGCTCATGTCACTCCGCTGCTCATTTCCCTGCACTGGCTTCCAGTTGCAGCACGCATCAAATACAAAGCTCTGCTTCTGGCTTACCAGACTCTAACACACACAGCTCCTACTTACCTTCACTCCTTCATCCAAACCTACATTCCCACGCGTCAGCTACGCTCAGCCGCTGAAAGACGCCTAGCGCTTCCACCACAACGTGGCATGAGATCATGTTCCAAACTCTTCTCCTCTGTTGTCCCCCGATGGTGGAATGACCTACCAAACTCGGTCCGATCCTCAGAGTCGGCAGCTACTNATCCCAGTCTGGTCCATCCTTCCTCCGGTCAATCGCTCTGCTCCTTCCGCTTACTGAATGAGGACGAAGTCTCCCGACTCGTAGTGGAATCTAATCCAACCACGTGTCCTCTGGATCCGATTCCTACAGATATCCTGCTGAGCATTCTTCCTGCTGTCAAACCTGCAATAACCCACATTATAAACTCTTCCATGAAAACTGGCATCTTTCCTTCAGTTTTCAAGCAAGCCACTGTCACTCCGCTGCTGAAAAAACCGTCGCTCGACCCGGCCCAGGTAGGAAACTACCGGCCAGTCTCGCACAGTTCCTCCATGACAACGACCTACTTGATCCTTATCAATCAGGCTTTAAGCGAGGCCATTCCACTGAAACCGCTCTTCTCTCAGTTGCAGAGTCACTACGGGTTGCCAGATCGGCTGGTCTCTCCTCAGTACTCGTACTCCTTGACCTGTCTGCTGCTTTTGACACCGTCAACCACCTCATTCTCCTCTTGACGCTATCTAAGCTTGGCATCTCGGGACCGGTCCTCTCGTGGTTCACCTCGTACCTTGCGGAAAGATCTTTCAGAGTCTCGTGGCATGGACAGATGTCCAGTCTGCATGAGCTGGCGACGGGTGTCCCGCAGGGCTCGGTCCTTGGTCCTCTCCTCTTCTCTTTATACACCACCTCATTAGGCGAGATCATTCGCTCCCATGGCTTCTCATACCATTGCTACGCTGACGACACTCAGCTCCTCCTCTCGTTCCCTCCAGACGATACATCCGTCTCAGTGCGAATATCTGCTTGCCTCTCAGATATCTCGGCGTGGATGAGGGATCGCCACCTTCAGCTTAATCTGTCCAAAACTGACCTCATTGTCTGTCCTGCCAGTAACTCCTTACCTCCTCAGATAAGCGTGCAGCTTGACTCCATCACGCTGTTCCCCAAAACCTCCGCCAGAAACCTTGGTGTCATACTGGACAACCAGCTGTCCTTCAAAGAGCAGGTTAACTCCGTAGCTCGCTCATGTCGATTCGCGCTTTACAACATCAGGAAAATCAGAGCCTTCCTCACAGACCACACCACACAGCTTCTGGTCCAGGCCCTGGTCTTGTCCCGGATCGACTACTGCAACTCTTTGCTGGCCGGTCTTCCGGCGTCCTCGGTTAAACCTCTGCAGATGATTCAGAACGCAGCAGCACGTCTGGTCTTCAACCAGCCCAAAAGGGCTCATGTCACTCCGCTGCTCATTTCCCTGCACTGGCTTCCAGTTGCAGCATGCATCAAATACAAAGCTCTGCTTCTGGCTTACCAGACTCTAACACACACAGCTCCTACTTACCTTCACTCCTTCATCCAAACCTACATTCCCACGCGTCAGCTACGCTCAGCCGCTGAAAGACGCCTAGCGCTTCCACCACAACGTGGCATGAGATCATGTTCCAAACTCTGTTGTCCCCCGATGGTGGAATGACCTACCAAACTCGGTCCGATCCTCAGAGTCGGCAGCTACTGTTAAGAGCAGACTTAAGACTCACCTCTTTAAAGAACACTTTCAGTCTTAATGTAGGATTAATTTATGATTTATGATAGCGATTTGAGAATTTATCTCTCACTAAAAAAAAAAAAAAAAAAAAATTTTTGATACACTTGATGTATCAGCGTCGGAATTAAACTGGACTCCAAACAGTCCGCCTCCTTATATTTTTTTCCTTCTCTTTGAATTCTTGCTTGTATGTTCTCTCAATGTAAGTCGCTTTGGATAAAAGCGTCTGCTAAATGACAGTAGTAGAAAAGCACTTTAAGTGGTCAGTAAGACTAAGAAAGCATTATAAAATACGCCATTTACAATCTTTCATTTCATTTCGATTTCTGAGTTCAGTTTTCACTCTACATGCAACTGCTACATGTATTTATTGTACCTACACCCAAGTGGGAAGACTGAAGCTGATGTTTGTCTGATGAATTATCATTCATTTTTGTACCTGGCTTACCTTTACATGAAGGTAGATTATGTGCAGTGTGAATGGACATGACAGCCTCATATCTCTGCTGACATTGATTTGTTATTCCATGAAACACCCCCTATACCCATCCCTTCAAACCCCATCACTTCATCCATAGCTCTCTTCCAGCAATGACACCTTGATTAATGGAGTTTCACCTCCATTGGGCTTTCCATCACTTTCTATTGGAGCTCTCCTCTGACCAAAAACATTAAACACTCAAATCTCCATCATTTCAGCATTTAAATCAGTCAAGTGTATTGCTCTTAATGAAAGTAAGATAGGTCATAGGTCATTTCCATTCATGCAGCAACTGGGAGATTTAGTGTGACAAGAGAAAAGGAAAAGTGACACTCAATGTCTACTGTCATCTTTCCTTTCAGTAGCTACTGTGAAAAAGTAATCGCCCAGTGTTCAAGAACCGATGAGATACAAAGTCATTGACATCTAGTCCTGATTCCTGTACTTTCCCCAGGGTTACACTTGATTCTTCTGTGTCTGCTCAAGGCTCGACACAACCCCCCCGCTCTTTAAAACCCAGCAGGGTCCAAACTTGTCTCTCCGCCTGCATCTTCCTGTCCATATTAATTTTACCATGAAGGGTGCAGTTACGCGTTTGGCCTGACAGGACAATCGGAAGCACAAAAGTTTCAAATGTCCTTATAGTCCCTTTAACAACTCCATTTAAACTTATGCCCCTTTTCCACTAGGGTTGGTTGAGTATGGTACGGGTAGGTTCAGACCCATTCTGACACGTTTCCATTACCTTTTTTCTGACCACTTCTGCCTTGGTCCAAAGTTTACTGGAGCAAGACAATAATGCCCACTTATGGACTGGTCCAGTAAAGTGATGTCAGTCACACGACTGACTATGTAGTGGTAGCCACTGATTGGCCTGGTGGTGTTCATGTCAAGTGATGGCACAGAATGGCGCCTGATCAACCTCATATAAACAGCCGGCTGTCATTGCACATTTTTACTTGTTACTATATTCAAGATGTCAGCGATGAAGAATTTCCCTTGGAGCAGTGCAGAAGTCAAGACCGTTTTGTCCTTGGTTGCTGAGAACAGAGTCCAAAGAGAAATAGATTGAGCACTGCAGAATGAGTGTGTTTTCCAGGAGCTCTCCAATGCCATGGCAACCCATGGCTTCCAGCAGACCTCTAAAAATTACCACAAACTTAAAAAACTCAAATGTGAATACCGGGCTATTAAGGACCACAATGGTTGGAGTGGGGAAGACCGCAACACATAGAAGTGGTTCACTTCAAAGGAAGCTATTTAAGGAAAGGCCGGCAAGCAATGGGAGAGAGTGTTGAGTGGACGCAGCGGCTCTAGCATCAACATCTGTGATGTCGGACAACAGTGAGTTATGATTGATTTTAAACTCTTAAAGTACTTTGATATGAAGGTCAGTGTTTCCCCTACATTGGCTTTATCGTGGCGCTGCGCCACGGCTGCAAAATGCTGAGATTTATTTACTTATTTTTCCACTGCTTCTGGAAGCAGCAGCATTAGCGTCTCTGTTGTTTTACGTGAACACAGCATGCAGGCAACAATGAGGCGGGGCATAAGGACATAATTACTCCTCTTTAGTTTTAGCCTAAAGACAAGGTCAAGTTAGAGCAGCGCTGGTACGACTTGCCAAAAAGCTGCGTACATGTGAGTTTTGTGGCAAATGCACGACAAGTGTAGTAGGCTACTCGTATCGTAGTGCTCAAAAAAGTAAAATATATGCTTGTGTCAGCGAACCTGCCAGTTTTCAGTAAATGCAAACTGTAACATGTAACGTTACTTTCTCTGTGTAAACATTCGAAGTGAAGAAGAAAAAAGATTTGTGAGGTGTTTTTTCTTATCAAATCTATCGAACAAGTTCTACTAATGAGAAAGAAAGAGAAAGAAGAGGCAGTAGTGCATCTCTCTGTCTGTGTGTGTGTGTGTGTGTGTGTATTGCCACAAAATTCTATGTTATTAAGCATGAAATGCCAAACTGACAATGTAAAAGGTTTATAAATCATCATTTACATGAAACACTGACATTTTTTATACTGGGGCTGTTTTAAAACGGCAGTAATTAACAGCAGTGGCGGCTGGTCAATAAAGGGCGCTAGAGCGCTGCCCTCATTACCAAAAACATAAAGTATCAACAAGTAAGAAATATATTTTTTTAACAAAAATGACAAGTATTGAGAGTTAAAACACTCATGTATATTTATACACTGAGTGCATGCTTAGCTCTCTTTCTACACACAATCAACTCTTTTTGAGAGCAGGACAGGGGAGGGTGGGGGATAAGGGTGGAGAGGGTGGGGTTGTTTGGGCAACGGTGTCAATCAATCACAGTTTTTTCTGTGCTCTCCCATTAACCATGGTGCAACAAGCAGGGTAAGTTTATTTTCAGACATTTTCAAACTTTGACTGATTTTCCACATCTTTTTCCATGAACAAGATGACACCCTATTTTAATTGGTAATATAGCAAAACTAGTCCAGCCTAGCAAGTGTTGCCTATTAATGAGCCAAATAATAGTCATACTAAGCAGAGTGGCATTATGTTGGTGTGTGTATCATCTTGAAAAAATGGGCATCTTGATGACTTTGATTTGTCACAACCAGTGCATTTACATGCAGCAGGAAAAATTCAAATTACTGCCTTAGTCTGACTGAAATCAGACCATTGAAATGCATGTATACACCTTAGCTTGACTTTGAAAAGTCTGACTAAGCTACCGAGATAATATGATTTGAAATTTTAATTTTTCTGTATGCAAAATGGTCATTTTGAGAAATTGAGCTCTCTGGAGATAATTGCCGCCCCTTCAGGAAATTACGTGATGCGTAAGCAGTAATCAATAATATTAATAATAATATCATCACCACAAGACTCTGCGTGCATCTGACATGTGATGGCATCAAACAGTACAGTTTGTAACAAATGTACAGTGCTGCAGTGTTGTTGTCATCCATTTTTTACTCTGTTGAAGGGCTGCATGTCGCCACTTAGTGGAGTGGTGGTGTGTGTACTTTTTTCAGTCATTTTCTTCTCAGAGTGACGTGTAAACAATGACTGAGCTCTCAACAGGAGGTAAAGCCATGAGTTCGATTTCTGCCAATAACTCAGTTTAGATATGGAAACGTACTGACTGACAAACTGATACAGAGATATGAAGCATCAGCTGATTAGCTGTCAGCTGGAACAGCTGTGCTCAGGCTGAGAAACATATCAGTCAAACTAAAGAAGTCAGCTGGACTCTTTATTGATTTGATAATGAACCACACCTCTGATTAATGTAAAAATTCATGCAGCTCAGCCAAATCACTGTTGAGTACGCAAACGCATTTCAACTTTTCATCTAGTTAGCCTTTTATATTTTGACAGTGCATGCGTAACTGCGGACCATGTGCACCCCTGCCAATAAGCACTGTTCAAACTGCAATCTCGCCTCTCTCTATCTGCATCTAAGTTCAACTCCACAACCAACCATAACACTTTAGTTGTGAATATTCTAAGAATTAATTTTTGTGTATCCCAAATACACTCACCTAAAGGATTAATAGGAACAAACCATTTGATGGGCTTTTAGCTTTCTAGTTTCTTTATTAAGTTTCTTTATTCTGACTCTGAGAAGGTACCTCTTGGTTTTTACCTCCAGAGTCATTCCACCCACTCCATATACACTCACCTAAAGGATTATTAGGAACACCATACTAATACGGTGTTTGACCCCCTTTCGCCTTCAGAACTGCCTTAAATCTATGTGGCATTGATTCAACAAGGTGCTAAAAGCATTCTTTAGAAATGTTGGCCCATATTGATAGGATACGAAGCTTCCGTTCCACCACATTCCAAAGATGCTCTATTGGATTGAGATTTGGTGACTGTGGGGGCCATTGTAGTACAGTGAACTCATTGTAATGTTCATAAAAACCAGAAGCCATCAGAGGGGTACATGGTGGTCATGAAGGGATGAACATGGTCAGAAACAATGCTCAGGTAGCCCGTGGCATTTAAATATTGCCCAATTGGCACTAAGGGGCCTAAAGTTTGCCAAGAAAACGTCCCCCACACAATTACACCACCACCATCAGCCTGCACAGTGGTAACAAGGCATGATGGATCCATGTTCTCATTCTGACTCTACCATTTGAATGTCTCAAGATAAATTGAGACTCATCAGACCAGGCAACATTTTCCAGTTTTCAACAGGCCAATTTTGGTGAGTTTGTGCAAATTGTAGCCTCTTTTTCCTATTTGTAGTGGAGATGAGTGGTACCCGGTGGGGTCCTCTGCTGATGTAGCCCATCCGCCTCAAGGTTGTGAGTGTTGTGGCTTTACAAATGCTTTGCTGCATTCCTCGGTTGTAATGAGTGGTTATTTCAGTCAAACTTGCTCTTCTATCAGCCCGAATCAGTCCGCCCATTTTCCTCTGACCTCTAAAATCAACAAGGTATTTTCGCCCACTGCCGCATACTGGCTGCTTTTCCCTTTTCACACCATTCTTTGTAAACCCTAGAAATGGTTGTGCGTGAAAATCCCAGTAACTGAGCAGATTGTGAAATGCTCAGACCGGCACGTCTGGCACTAACAACCATGCCATGCTCAAAACTGCATAAATCACCTTTCTTTCCCATTCTGACATTCAGTTTGGAGTTCAGGGGATTGTCTTGACCAGGACCACACCCCTAAATGCATTCAAGCAACTGCCATGTGATTGGTTGATTAGATAATTGCATTAAGGAGAATTTGAACAGGTGTTCCTAATAATACTAATAATAAAACTTCTAATACATTAAACTGTATGAAATGTTTGTCTTGAAAGAGAAGCTGTCATTGAATCCATCTACAATTTGTAAAATTTAGATTTTTTTTATTCAATAGGATTTCAAGATTGTTCCAGATGGGGCTGAGTTTACAAAGGAGAAGCGGAGACCGATGTATTTTAAGGTATTCCTACCAGGCTGTCAGGGTCATGTTTATATTTATGCTTTTAAAACATTCATGCAGCTTTGATATTAGGCTGATAAATGGGAGATCTTGGATATTTATTTCATTGGAGAGTGATTACACAACATCCATCCTTGTGAGATCCGATGTTTTATCCATTTTAAGATTTATTGCACTCTGTAAGTTAGATTGTAGTTGTACACACAATCTTTAGCTTTTTGTAGAATTTGTAGAGGTGACTTGGATTTCCACAGAAATTTAGAATCACCTGTCTAAACTGTTGAACCAGGTCTGGGGGGTGTTAATTGGGACCATAGAGGTCTAACTAATCTTCGGTCGAACACTCACTTTGATTGTTGCTACTCTTCCCATAAATGAAATGAGAAGGTTAGTCTAGCAGGTAAGGTTATCTCCTGTCATTTTCAGTAATGGAATATGATTCAACTGAATTAACTCTTGCAGCCTGGTAAAATATATCGATGCTTAAAATGTGATATTTTCAAACTTTATTGGAATAGTTGGACTGATCCAAATGTTTGAGTTAATTGGAAGAGCCTTTGATGTGCTTCCATTGATCAAGTAGTCTGAAATGGATGATAATTTGTTTATAGGTGCCATAATGTCTGAAAGAGATATTTGTGTGTTTTCCCCCAAAAATTAAGACATCATTATGAGGTAAGATTACTGTGATCCGACTCAGTTTTCAATCTGTATTCTCAGAAAAACAGATTCATATTCACAGCCTCACACTACTGGTGGGAATGAATAATCTTGCCTGGTGCTTCTTCTTCTAAGATTAAAGCTTTGAGAAATCTGATCATTTGATTTCACACAGGCAGTGGGTGAGCAATATAACATTTCATCCATGATAAGAAATTATGACCAAATCTAAATTTATATTGTGTTGCAAATAAAATTTTCCAGTAAACCCTATCAAAAGTTTTTTATGCATCAAGTGAGACAATTAAAGCAATTCAGGGCATCTAGTTTTAAAGCAATCTATTCAATCGATTAGCCTTTGTATATTGTTAATTGTATATTTATCTTTAACAAATCCAGTCTGGACATGGTGAATTATAGGAAGATGTTACGTTGGAACGAGAAAGAAACCCCAAAAGAGCACCACAACCAGATTCAAGGCAAAAGTTGATCATTTTTATTGAAAATTGTGTCTGAGCAGGAACCCCTCCTTGGACTGGTGCGAACAGGACCCATGGATTGTCTTTGTCTCTTTTCTTGGAGGATTCTTAGATGGTGAGCTTTGACGAGGTATGGCATCACATGCTAGCAGAGGCTCAATGAGAGAAAACTCTAGAGGTAGGTATTTATGTAACAAAGGCGATTAAGAGATTTGTTGTAGGTGACAGGGAGGCAGCAGGCTCAAACTGCTGAGGTAAGTATCGGAGGCAAATAGGTAGACAGATGATGCAGCAGTTGGTGCTAGCATCTAAATACAGGTAAGCAGCGGAAGTAGAGACTTACATTACTTTCCCTTAGCAGGTCTAAGCCAAACAGTCTATTAATCAGTCCAAGTCCATTCACAGTGTCCAGAAGCAGAACAAATTCAAGGCAAATTCCAAATCCAATCCACGAGACAAAAACAGAGGTCACTGATGATGAGATTGTTTAACAGAACATGCAGGGGCAGGGACTGGAAAAGAGTTGACGATGCACAATCCAGAACAAATGTTTGACTATTCCAATGAGATGGCAGACAAGAGGCATGGTCAGGTCTGGTCCGAGGTCAATAGTCATACTGCTGGTTAGTGAAGTACAGGGCATTCAACAAACTAACGGCTTGTGCAGTGACAACCCCCACCCATTAAAGAGGTGGAGACAGGCGCAGCAAACAACGAGTAGAGCTCTCACAGGTGAGTGTAAACAAAGAAATGGATATTTGTACAGTTCATGTTTTGAAGGACAGTGTTAGTCAAAAGTCATTGTTATATTCGGTGTTTGGATTTTTTGATTCTCTGAGTTTACAGCACTTTGGGTAATTTTGGACTTCAACCTGCCTCCTCTGCAGTGAGGAGAGCATTTTTTGTGTTCTGATCATTTTGGGATTTTCACACGTTTTGGTTTCTGGAACTTTAAACTTTGTATTAACCTCCCTGTCTCCCGCAGAAATATTCTGCCTTTAGTTGTGTATTGCTTTTCTGTTTTAAAAAAACTATTTTTATTTAAGCCTGCCACTCCCTGCCTCATTGCGTTTGAGATCCACCCCACCTGAGGTTCATAAAAGTTCCTGGTGGTCTGTTTTGCTCTGCCTCTGAGGGTAAGGGATCAGCTCCTGGGTCTGGGATTAGTTTCCACCTTGGGGGTACTTATAACTATGTAAATCCGGGAATGTAGAGTGTGTAATGCCCTTTCTCCACCAACGAAATTGGCACGGCTCACTTGTGTGCGGTACGGTATAGCGCAGAACGACTTGCTTGAGCGGTGGAAATAGAATGTGGGACAGGGCTTACCAGTAGCGTGAAAGGTCCATGAATTCATTAACTTCCACAAGAGAAGTAAACAAATCCACCAACACGAATGGTAACGGCTAACACTGTGTTAGGTGCTACCGCTATACGCACCTTTACAATCTTTCATTTCCGCTCCTTTTCACTATTACCTCTATTAATTAATGTTAAAGCACAAAGATGTGAATTGTGGCGAACATGCAGACAGCTGCCTCAGTTTTCTTCACCTTGAAGTGAAACCTCCATGGGATTAATGACACATTTTTAGCTCTGCACACTTTTATTGAAAGACAAAACATTCACATACAGTATGTACATCATCACAACTGTTACTTTTTCCGGTTTGTCACCATCTGAACCAGCCCGCAAAACACCGAAAGAAAGCACCGGTTGAAATGTTCTTGCACCAGCTTTTGTCTTCAGAGGTCGGAGCCGTTCTCCTCCACCGACCCAGGCTGGTCTCGGGCACAGCAGCAGAGCGTTCGTCTGTCTCCCACAAATATTCTAATCCCACAAGTCTGCTGTGTATCGTTTTCTTTTACCTGGACAAAAAAGAGGCATTCATCATTTGTGTGTTGGTGCAGACTGGCACAACAACATGACTACATGTGAGTGAGATCGCTACAAGAGGTTTTCATGAGCTGCTGCATCAAAGTATTTAAAGCGCTTAAAAGTAATCATGACTCACCAGTGTCCGACATTGAGGATGATCGAGTGTTGTTGCTCCAGTCTCTCCCTTGCTCGGTGTCCATCTCCCAGCGAGCTTCTCCCCGACCCACGCTGAAGCCAGACAGAGCTAACAGGCTAACCACTCCACTCTGTCATGTTTGTCCGGTCTTTCCCCTAAAACAGCTTCCATTTCATAGTATCACTTCCGTGTTTGCGGTCTGCCACTCCGGCCGTTGTGATCTTTCATGGTCCGGTAATCACATTTAAGATTTTAAGTTTTTGCTGACATTTTGAATGAAGTAAGCATCCACTATTGATACTGGCTAAGAGATCAAACGCAAGAAATCACATCATGTGATCAGTCAGGCCAATCAAGGGCTACCACTACGTAGTTGTCGTCTCACTGGTATCAGTTTACTGGACCAATCATTAGACAGGTGGGCGTGCTGGCCCGCTTTGGGCCGTTTCGGACTCAAGCTCAGGTGGTCTGAAAAACCAGGCCAGCTCGGCGTGTAATGGCGTGGTTAAGGTGGTGAAAAAGGGTCCGCTGGGGCTAAAGTGAACCGAGCCGTACCGTGTTCTGTTGGTGGAAAAGGGGCATAAGGGGAGTGTAAGTACGTCTGTGGTGTCTATTTTCGTTTCTGTCCATGTTGGTGTGCATGAGGGTGGGAATGTATGCTTGTGCATGTGTATGACTGTTTGTGTATGTATGTCTGTCTTTGTCTATCTGTCAGGGTGGGTCTCAGACTCCCCCTCCGTCTAACAATATCTAACGCCCCTTTAATATTAGGGCCTATCTCCCCCTACCAAGCTCCCCATAGCTTACTGGTTCCCCCACCAGCGGATGCACTGGGGGTTTCTCAACTTTCGAGTTGGGTGCTTGGGGTGTGTACTGGCCTGCTCCTGGTGGCTAGCTGGTGGGCTGAGCACTTCCTGGCTCTGTCAGATACCTGCTTGGGGATCCTGCCTTGGGTCTTGTACTTCGGAAGGGTGCTTGGGGGTGGCTGGATGCCGGCAGGGCCTGTTGGATCGTCGTTACGGCTCCCTGGAGGGGGGAGGGGCTGGATTAGGTGGCTGGATCCCACCTTGTGGTCTGCTTTGGGATCTGGAAGCTGGGGCTTTTCACACCCACTGTCAAACACAAATGTTCACAGACACTCACTTACTTGGGCTGCAGCCGCCACTGGGGATGTTGTGTGTTAAGCAGTGTCATTATTCGTTTGTGTCCACAATTACATTATCAGTGTTTAAATGTACACTCACCGACCACTTTATTAGGTACACCTGTCCAACTGCTCGTTAACACTTAATTTCTAATCAGCCAATCACATGGCGGCAACTCAGTGCATTTAGGCATGTACACATGGTCAAGACAATCTCCTGCAGTTCAACCGAGCATCAGTATGGGGAAGAAAGGTGATTTGAGTGACTTTGAACGTGGCATGGTTGTTGGTGCCAGAATGGCTGGTCTGAGTATTTCAGAAACTGCTGATCTACTGGGATTTTCACGCACAACCATCTCTAGGGTTTACAAAGAATCGTCCGAAAAAGAAAAAATATCCAGTGAGCGGCAGTTCTGTGGGCGGAAATGCCTTGTTGATGCCAGAGGTCAGAGGAGAATGGCCAGACTGGTTCGAGCTGATAGAAAGGCAACGGTGACTCAAATAACCACTCGTTACAACCAAGGTAGGCAGAAGAGCATCTCTGAACGCACAGTACGTCAAACTTTGAGGCAGATGGGCTACAGCAGCAGAAGACCACGCCGGGTGCCACTCCTTTCAGCTAAGAACAGGAAACTGAGGCTACAATTTGCACAAGCTTGATTGTTCACCCTGCTCCTCGTGATTCCGAGATCACATCTGTGTCCAGCGCCTGATCGCCTGAAGCCCGATCTGTCTCCCTCCGGCTTTTTCACCACCTGGACTCCTCCACCCTGGACTCACCCTCTCCCTGCACAGCACCGCACTGGACCTGCCCTCCTCTCACGTGTGATCACCTGCCTCCTTCCGTGAGTGTCGTCCTCTTCTTGTGCAAGATCTCTCTACCTGTCACAGTGACTCCAAAACTAACTCTCGTCTCCATTACAGTGCTGAGAATCTCCCTGGCACACCAGATCACCGAGCACATTCACTGCACTGTATATAAAACCTGCATTGTAAATAAACCTTTCACTTTTGCACCTGAATCGCTGTCTGTGTCTGAGTCCAGCAATGTGGGTCAACAAAATCACTGAGCCCGTGACACATCATGGATGTGCAGCCGACAAATCTGCGCCAACTGTGTGCTGCCATCATGTCAATATGGACCAAACTCTCTGAGGAATGCTTCCGGCACCTTGTTGAATCTATGCCACGAAGAATTGAGGCAGTTCTGAAGGCAAAAGTGGGTCCAACCCGTTACTAGCATGGTGTACCTAATAAAGTGGCCGGTGAGTGTATGTAGATGTTGTTCGAATCTGTGGTGTCTCTGCTCTTGTTTTTGTCTCTCAGCAGGTGCTGAAGCAGATTTTTCTCTCTCCCACCCTCTCTCCTGCCTAATCTTTTTTTCTTTCTTTTTTCCCCCGTCTATTGTTTTTCTCTTTCTAAATTACAGTAAAATATTGTGAAATTTTATGTTTTTTCTAAGAAATGACAAATGCTGGAAAACTACAGCAAAATAACAGTATAATGCACAATTTATTTTAGGTTTCACTTTGTTTTGTCATTTGCAACTTCAACAATCAGCATTCATCCTCCCGTTTTAAATCATCTGAAGGGTAAGTACAATCACTCTTGAATAAATTCTGGTCTTGCATAGGAGACATAAAGTCAGTTTTGAGCAGACATTGTGCTATTTTGTCATTTATCATTATAACACGTGACTTGTTAATTGTAACACATTGTGTACCATAGTCAGGTTATAGGGATGTTATGGTGAGAAGTTATGAGGATTTTTATGGATTTTACACCTAAGGATTGTCTTATACAGAAGCCATGCACGACCACATTTTCTTCGAATAGCCTGGTATTAAATTCATGCTAACATTAGCCTAATCTAGAACCATAAATCACCTTTCTGGGTGCTGCTTATTATGACGACACATGTGCCCTCAAAGACATTAATTACTATTACTTGTTACTATTTTGGTGGAGTTATCAGACTCTTTTCTTTCTTATCGGTTAAAAGGCTTTTACTAATATAGAATTGTCTTTCTGAATTTAAATTAATCCAGATTTGATGTGTTAAAGTATTGTGCGGATAAAAAAAATCTATGATAGAAAACATAAGTAAAACTTCTATCCCTTTCCACCAGGTGGGAATAAGCACGGGTGACTGGATGGATGGTCAGTGCAGAAGGCTGTGTCATTTTTGAGGGGTCCAGCCAACATTTGTAATAGGACTTGCAGCACTGTTTGTCACTTTCTACTTTGCAATATCAAGAAGAGGTGGCTAAGAATTTGGAGTTTGTTCAATGGTAACAACATTTTTCAGGATTTTCACCTATTTGGAGTATGCAGAGTAAAAACAAAACAATCATAGATTTTTAAAGCTAGAAATAGTAGTAGCATTTATTGTCCCTCTGAAAAACAGTAAATCAAGTTAGAATCAATAGTTGACAAATTTGTCAATGCATTATCTCAAAATTTATCTAAATTATGATTTAAAAAAACTTAAATGTTACATTATCTTCCTACTTTAAAAGTGGCACATACGTTTTCAAATTTTTGTTTATGTGGTTTTTCATGTTTCATTGGGATCAACCCTGAAAGAGGCAAAAAATGAAGCCATGGAAAGATGGTGTCCAAAAAGGCAGGAAAGGTCATCTAAAACAAACTGCAGACAGTCAATGCACATGTTTCTACCCTGATGAAAAAAACTGATGGACTCTGAGAGGCACTTCATACAAATTAGTTGTTGTGTTTTATGTATAAACTTGTTTCTAAATCCTGTCTAAAGAGATTTTCTTTATCAGCCCTGTTTAATCCGTTTGAATCAAACTCTTGTTTACTTGCAGAGAAAGTCCGGTAAGTTTGTGGGGGTGTGAATGGTCAACCAAACTCTGATTCGGACCAAACAACCAAACTCGAGTCTGCCTAAAAATGTGGGTTTTGGTTCGATTGAAACAAACTCTGGAGCGGTTTGATTGCATGTGTAAACACAACCGCATTGGGACAGCACCAAAAGCAGGAAACGGACTATATTGTGCAGCCGTTTCAGCCGCCTTGTGTAGTTCTGTCTTGTTATCTGCTCATTCGGAGCCTATTACTGCAGAATATTGATCTGGTACATTCACCAAACACAAAAGATCAATCCCAAAACCTCCAGAATCTGCTGCTACTCCGTGTTTGTTTACGTTCATTGTAGAAGGAAACTTGCAGCACAGTAAGTACAGTAACTCCATAGCACCACCACAGGAGGGGATGTAAACAATGTGGTCCCCAATTGAACCGAGTCCACCGGACTATCAGGTGTGAATACAGCTTTTAAGTGAGGGTTGAAAAAAGCACCAAGCACAAAGACCAAAATCACTCATATTGTTTTAACGTACCTGCAGATTTCCAGTTCCAGGTATTAGATGTTCTGCTTGATCTATCAACATCAGGACCAAGCACCAAGCTGAAGCCTGTATTTGTAGTTTTACTGTATATTTTTCATCAAAAATGACATGATGACATTCGCATTCAGAAGCTGTTTGTCTGAACCCAAACATTGGTTGTTGAGACAAATTAAATTCTAAGGCATAAAGACAGTTTGGTGTAATCTCTTTTAAAGCAGTCTATATGGAGCATTAATATTCTAGTGTGTTGACTGAAGACAGGAGAGGTGTACGATCACAGATTCCTTCTCACAGTAAAGAGAAAAAACCCTTCACAATATCTGACAAATTGAAAAACACTCTCCAGGTGGTAGACATATCATTATCCTTGTCTGCCATAAAAGGAGATTTCACCTGTGCTGACAAAGATACTTCGTTAGGCTGAAGAACAGAAAGCACAAATTAAACGTGGAATCATGTTTTTATATGTGTCATGACTTAAAACACAGAACACTGTCACACATTCACAATCCTTTTAGAGTTGTTTTTATCCCAACACAACTTTACAGTTGTATAGCCTATGACCTCAAACATAAATGACCATAGGACTGATGCACCAGCTTATACCTCTTCACAGTGAACGATATCACAATTTTAACATTTAAGACAACTTAAAGAACAACAGATTTTGGAATTCTATCAATGGCCCACTAAACTCAAAAATATTGAACAATAGAAAAATCAAAATACACCAACAGTTTGACTACTTGCCTTCCTTCAAATTAAGAAAAATAAATAGATCTTTGTTTTGCTGTAAAAAAGCTCAAAGAAGTTTTTAACGCTAATACCACAAGTGATTCCACGTCACAGCGGAAATCTTGACAAGTTGCATGATTGTTTCTCTGTGCATTTTAATAAGTCTCTAGTTGATTTCAGCTGAAAAAAGTGCAGCGGGATGAAAAGAAAACTAACAAACCCAAACTGTCCATGATTTCGAGTGGTTGCATCATAAAACATTGAAATTAAAATTAGGTGACATGGCATTTATAAAAAAAAAGAGGCCATAAAGTGTTTTCCAGTGTGATCCCTTGTGCTACACATGTAGCCTATTTCTTATAGTAGAGATACATTTCTCACTTTTAAGCCAAAATTATTAGTTTTATTAAAAACTACCTACCTTTTATTCTTATTTTACGTTTATTAACTGTATATATTCATATTGATTTTTATGCCTCTTACAGCACATTTTAGTGAGTCGTGTCTTTTTTCTGCATTTGCTGGTGAATAGCAAGTGGTCAGCAGCTCACTGCAAAGTCACTGCATTAATTTACCTAAAAATTCCTTTATTGTGATTGAAAGTCACAAATTGTAACGTATCGTTGCCTTGTACATGTTTTTCTTCTTCAATAGTCTCCGGATGAGTCTTCTTTTATAACCCAAGCGACTTGCAATTTTCTGATTTTTGAAAATGTTTTTTTTTTTATTTCTATACCTTTGTTTAAAAGGGCTCGATCTGACGTCGGCGTAATGCTACACATCCCAGGATACTGGCTACTCTAGCTGTGGAATGGCAGGTGGTGCATTATTGTGCACGCGGTGTGTGTATGTGTGTATCTGTCCACACGTCACCAGTGGGAGCTTCTTCCTGCGCACATAGAGGAGCAGAGCCCGGGGATGCGCGCAATGTCAGTATCCGCACAGTGGCACCGTTGTCCTCTCTGCTTCCAGGCAACATCTTGTGGAGTGCACGTAGAAGGACGAGGAGCTCGAGGAAACCCGCGCGGGTTGCAGAACGCATCGCTCCTCAGCTTACTGATTCACTTTTGACTGTTGGATTAACCGAGGCAGAGGTTACCATCAGTCTCATCCTCTATCAGAATTAAGGAGAGCGCAGACACTGCTGGAGCAGATCAGCTGCTTTTCTTCGGCTTCGGAGGAAACAAGAGTTCTAGTTTTTAGGTGATGTGTGTGACCCAGCACATCTAACCGATACTGGACTTTCTATTAAAGCAGGTTAATGAAGAGGAAAAACCTTCATCATATAGCAGTAAGTGTTCTCTCAGTGATAAATGTAAAAGCTTGCAGTGATAAAGAGAAACTACGCGCTGCTAAGTTGACTACATTTGCTTTTCAACTTAACGCTAAACAAAACTATGATTTTCTTTTTCATCAGGTCTTTTATCTGAATTTGTGGATGTGCATGCTTGATCGGGGTCGCACACATAATGCTGATGATTGCGTTTCTAGAGAAGCCTCAGATGATTTGAACGGTCGTTAGGGGATTTTCAATGTTGGGGCTCATTTCCTTCATCTAGGGACAAAGTCCATATGGTGCTGATCTGCTCAGTCACACAGGAAAACAGCATCCGAACTGTTCGCCTTGACACAAGCTCTGGCTCAAACTTGTGTAATTTAATTTAGCCTCTGCTTTAGAAAAATAGAGACTAATTTTATGAGGGTGGTGTTTTCTAACAATTTGTTGTTTCTTTATCTTGTTTCCATAACATCACTGGAATGATAATGGAAATCCATAGGGGGAAAATGATTATATAAATTACTTTAACAGTTCAGTTGTTTTATTCAAAACAAAACAAATATTTACACACCAGCCACAAATAACCCCCGCCCCCCGCTTGCACCCCCACTCAGACGGAGGGAACAGTGAAAGAAAAACGCAGCCGGCTGCATCTTCAAAGTACCCTCCTATTCCGCGGGGGACCGCAATCGCTCGCCCCTCTACTCATGTTTATTTATAGATCCTTTGCACATATATTTTAAGAATAACAAGCAGCAGCTAAATGAGAGGTGAAACATGGTTTTGAAGCTGTTCAGAGAGTTATTCTCTAATGCAGCAATATCCAGCCTGGCAGTAGGGGGGGGGTTGGGGGGGTTGTACTGTGGCACCATTTGCTTTCAAAAGCCCTTTTGATTGAACCAGAGAGGCAATTACATTTTACAGCCAGTTTCTTTTTATTCCCCCAAAAGCTGTGAATTGAATAGAAAAAAGGGGTGGGCGTGGGGGTTGGATATATTTAAAAAGAAAAAAAAGCTTGCCAAGGGTCTCCTGCTTTTCATTTTTTGACCTCCAGTCATGTGTCTGTTTGGAGGGTCTGGGGATTTGCCTGGCAGATGATGGGGTTTGCAGATGGATCGCTGCTCCCCTCTCCTTTAGGTGCACTTACTCTCTTGCCCCTGTGTGTTTGGCATCAGCTGAGGGACGTGGCCGTGTTTAACACTAAAAGGAGTCACTGGGGCTGTCCTGCTGTCTTCTAGGGAATCAGTGGTTTCTTGCGTGGAATTGCACAGCTGGATGTGTGTAGCTAGAGCATCCCATCCTGATGTTGAGAGACAAAGTGGTAACCAGATTAAAAAAGGAATAAAATGCATCTGTCACGGTGTTTTTGTTCGTGTGAAAGACAGTGCAGAGGAGCGCTATACACCTGCTTTCCACTTCAGTGATTAAAAAAACTCAGTCTTACTGACCTTATGCTGCTGAGCTAACTTTATTTCTTCCAAATTTGTAAGAGCATTTCCTGTCTAGTATTACCATCATCTACAAATACAAAATTGTATTGAATAAAAATGAAACAAAATTTTAAAAACTCATCAGATATTAAGATCGTACGATAACACTCACCAGTATTTATGGTGAATTTATGCATGACAAAAGCCTAAACTCATTAAAAACAATAGTACTTAGGATAGCACAGGAAGAACCACTGCAAATGTGTATACGTATAGTGTTCTAGTTTATGTGAATAATATCGCCTTCATGTATTCAAATCTAACTTTAAGAGTTAGATTACTGTCATATTTATGTGTCAATCATACACATAAAGTTGTTTTATTTTTTAAAAGCTTTCCTGAGTAAGAATATGCTGTATATTTTATATATGAATGCATCATCAGACTGGGTTTAGATGGTGGCATTAGCATGAAATGGCTTTTGTGTGATGGGATACATTATTTACTCCCATGAGAGCCTTATTTAGAGTTACGGTCCAATCAATATCAAACAATTACACCATCTTTGTTAGATTTCTCAGTACTTCAATCCATGAAACATTATAGGTGATTTGTTCATGTGAACAAATTATTATAAACAATCCTAAAGAAGACATGTTTATTTCATACAAATACTCTATGAAACCACACTGGAGCAAATGTAAAGTGATTTTATACAAGATAGATAGATAGATAGATAGATAGATAGATAGATAGATAGATAGATAGATAGATAGATAGATCGTATTGTCCCCAGTATTTGTTCTGAGATTCTGGTTAAATCAGATTAATAAACTGTCATCACATCATGAAAACACCCTTCTTCATTTGATTTCCCACCCTGGTGTCACCCTGGCAACCACTTAATTGGCAGTCTGAGTGACACTTATAAGTGCATGTTACATTTAAAGCAATAAAACTAATTTATGGTTAGAAATCAAAGTTGATTGGTTATGTCTGGAAAAAGGTAATAGTTAGGGGTAATTTTTTTTGTCTTTTTTCTTTTCTTATTTGTATTAGGTACAATTTAGACACTTTACATGCAGTTTCACTGACAACCACGAGGGGGCGCATATTTTTGAACAGTAATTCTAGATTGCAGCAGC
>SSNP01000057.1:2521402-2646420 GCA_006937955.1 Pachypanchax playfairii | reverse complement strand
ATAGATAGATAGATAGATAGATAGATAGATAGATAGATAGATAGATAGATCGTATTGTCCCCAGTATTTGTTCTGAGATTCTGGTTAAATCAGATTAATAAACTGTCATCACATCATGAAAACACCCTTCTTCATTTGATTTCCCACCCTGGTGTCACCCTGGCAACCACTTAATTGGCAGTCTGAGTGACACTTATAAGTGCATGTTACATTTAAAGCAATAAAACTAATTTATGGTTAGAAATCAAAGTTGATTGGTTATGTCTGGAAAAAGGTAATAGTTAGGGGTAATTTTTTTTGTCTTTTTTCTTTTCTTATTTGTATTAGGTACAATTTAGACACTTTACATGCAGTTTCACTGACAACCACGAGGGGGCGCATATTTTTGAACAGTAATTCTAGATTGCAGCAGCAGTCTGAATAAACGAACCAGCCACGGGTTTGGTTTTGAGGTCATTTTTCTGTCAGACATTTTAATAGAAGCCAGTTTGAAAGCTGCAGACACCAATAATTTAATATTTATTTATTGGTTACCTGGCTATTAAGAAAGGATGATTATCAAATGATTATGAATTATTTTTTAAGGAGCAACTCTATATTCAGTTTGCATCCAGCCTTGGTTGAGGAAAGTTGTCTTTCAGATTCTCCTGAGTGATTGCATTGAGATGGCCTCAGATATAAACGATGACACCATGTATCATGTTCTGCAGTTAATTCCTACACATTTTTTCATCGGTGTTCTATTTATCCAGCATTTTTTTTCTTGCATAATCTGATATGTGCAAAATTCTCTTGTGCTGCTTGTATAACCAAGCAGTCATCTCATTTACACTGCAAATTGTTTAAATCTATAATGTAAGTCATTGGCTAGTTTATCTGGAGGTGAAAGTGCAATGCTTCATTATATTTGTCAGAGCAATCTTTTGCTTTGTCATTTCAGCTGAGAAGGTTGGGATAGAGATATTTGTGCCGCCACAAAGCGCTACAAATTCCAAAGGGCAGGAGTCAGTTTTTTATGTCCAAAATACTTCCTTTTTACTTTCAGATTTGCAAGCACTTCTGGTGTTTATACATCTGAAAGATTTGACACTGGTTCAACTTTCTGAAGGTTAGAAATGTCACAATTTCATTTACGACATGAAAAATACCTTTGTGTGTACTAAAGTTATTAACTGAGAGACATTGAAAAGCAATCTTTTGAGAATAAAAACTGTTTGTACACAAAAAAATATTCATACGTGTATTTGGTCTACAAAACACAGCCACTTAAAATGGTCTGGCATTAACTCTGTTGAAAGGACTAACTGTACAAACATTCATCAATAGCAGAGCCACTGTGCCACAATCTGTATAATTTTCAAGGACAGTGTTTCCAAGGAAATGCTTCTTTCATGATCAGAAAACCTGCAGAACTGAAGGGTCAGGATGACAAGGTTGGATCATCTAGAGAGCGGATGGTGGTTAATGCTACACTCTAACAGAAAAATGGAGCAAGCATTTTTCCTCTATCTCTCCTGTAGAATCTCAAACCATGTAATTCAATGTGATTGTTTTTTTAGAGTGGCAAATGCCCAATAAATTTTAAAAGACACCAGGAAATTCACTTTGAATTTGGCTGTGCCTGGAATTATACAAGATGAGAAATAATCACTGGCACCAGGACAGTCAGGCAAAGCCAACACTGGCTGTTAAGTTAAGATCAAGCAAACTGAATGGTTTCTCCATTTTACTGATTCTACTGTGGAGGTTGTCCAACCATGCCTTTCACATCAAACCAAAGCAAGAGACATGCATGTCGGTGAAACAAGTAAGCAGTTGTAAATGAATGTAGGTCTTATTCAAGAATTCCAAAGATAGCCCTCGGTTAATCCACACAACAGGGTTGTGTTGTAAGGATAAGGGGTTGTGAAGAGAATTCTTAATCCTGAGAAGCATATAAATTTCCACTTACTGTGATGTAGGTCAGTGCTCAAGATAAGCCCCTCCTGTTCCTCTTAACTGCACTGTTAGATCTCCCCATTCTGCATGAGAAAAGTTTCACTCCCTCCCATCAATTCATTAATTATTGGTTAAACTATTAATGACACCATAAGATACTAAAAGGAAATACAAATTAGTTCTTGTTAACGTAACAGTTATATTTAAGTCAGCAAATAATTGTAGAGCAAGTTATTTGACACTTTTGGTATAATTTACCATGTTAATTTTTAAAAGACTGTTATATGATCATATACCGCAAAATTAAAAAGCTTTTTTAGCTTCTTTTATGTGGCTTGTAAATAAAAGCCAATCAGAAATAAAATACACTTTTTTTTCTTTTCTTGCTTTTTTGTTGAACCTTCTCTAACAGCTCAAGAAACACACATATATATCTATAGTGTTTTATTTAGCAGGAAAACAAGACTGTGCTTATTTAACAAGCAGTGTAAAAATACCCAGTACATATCAAAAAGCTCTAATTGACATAAATTAATCTGATATTGGAAGCTGTAAAAATATATATGGTGCTATTTGTTATTTGCGTTAACATTTTTGTTAGTTTAAGTACAAGTGCTAACTCATATTTAGGTTGAGATTGTTTAGAGTCACAAGTGGGCCTGCTTCCTCATTAGATAAAAAACATACCCCCACAGGATCTGAAGTGAGTCAATGTGCTACATTTTCTTTTTCTATTTATTTATCGGTTGGTTTCACTGTCTTTATCTGGCCAGCAGCGACCGAGCTGAGCTCTTGTCTTTTCACGTAACAAGTTGTATGTTAGTTAAAATAGTCACTGAAACAATACGTTATGTATTTAGTTCAAGATGTCATGGTTCCTGATTCTTTTTTTCCCCCCTTTTTTTTGGGGGGGGTGGTAAGGGGGCCTTTTTCTCTCTCATTCTTCTAGTCATACTTTCTTCACATTTTAGTCCTATTGGTTTTTTTCCCTGACCCTGTCATTTTTCTGCCTGTCTCCTAGTTTCATTGTTGGTGTATCATGTGCAGCTGATTGCTGTTATTAGCCAGTGTCATTTACCTGTTCCATCAAATACTCACCTCATCTCTTGTCCAGCATCAGGTCCTCTGTGTTCTTCCTGTTTTTCTCAGCTAAATTCTGTGTGTTCATGTCATGCCAGAGCCAGCTTTTGTTTTATTTTTAATCTTATTTTTTTAAAACCTACTGTTGATGTACTTCAAACTGAGCACATGTGAGGTGGAGAGCACAGGGACGTGTTGCTGTATCTTCAGCGCTGCTCATTGACGAAAGTTCAGAAGAACAAATAAACTGACAAAGACTAAGGGCCTGATTTATCAATATTCCAAGTAAAGAGCACAAAATTGCGTGCGCCAAGGGTGTGTTCCTAATTTGCGGGTTATCTGACAGATAGCGCAATTGTTAATCGGCGCAAAAAGCAATATTCAAATGGAGAGGTTGACGGCGCTATTCTCTTGCGAGCACAAGAAAGGCGCTTACAGAAAATGAAATTCGAGCCATTGAAGCTTCAAATATGAGCGGAAGAGGCAAAAAAATATTGATGAGCTGCAGCAAAGACATCTTCAGGCTCCATTCTGTGATGTCGTGGGAAGGTTGTGCAACGTACAGCAAACAACAGTGATATGGGCAACCTTGGCTGGTGCGTAAAGTTCTCCTCGCGGTCCAAACACCGACACCTGCTTTTCAGGATGCACTCCACTATGTTTCTCGTGCGTATGTGGGCCACATTATATCGATGTTCCCCATCAGTAGTAGGGTTGAGCACACGAGCAAGGGGGGAAGGGGGTCTGCGCCATCACCTTAGGAATAGATCAGGAGCTGCTTTTAGATCCATAAATGTGTGGAAATAACACACTCACCCAAGAGCCATCCATGTTCCTATTCCCCATCTCTCTACCTCCTAAATATAACACTGTTCCTCAGAATAAAAGAATCATGAGCCTGGATAATTTGCCACACCGTTTGCACCACAAGTTTTTGGAAAATGAATGTATCTGCTCGCGTAACATTGTATTCGAAACCTGTGACACACACTAGACAATCTACCCTGCGAGACGCAGCACTAACTGTGTCATTCTCCTTGCAACAATCACTGCAGTCATTTTTGCGCCGAGTTAAGACATGCTTTACAAAGGAGGTAAAAATATGCACAAAATTAGAAGATGCAAACATTTTCAGGTTTGATAAATCACTCTGCGCCTGGAACGCCCACTTATTTACATGTTCTCCTCCAAATATTTTGTGTCTTCTGACAGAAACGCCCACATTGCATATTAATCAAGGGCAAAGGCGCTAAAAGGATTTTGTGCGTCTAGTGGCAGGTTTAATGCAGTTTTGTTAGTAAATCACCCGCTGCTTGTTTCTGCGACCGCCGAGTGGTTTGCGCCTGTTTCAACAACTGCAAACCTTTGATAAATTAGACCCTTAGTTTTTGTTGATTGTTGGATAAATATTTACTACAAAGATAACTGGAAATGCTTTGTGGAACCTAAAAACGTTAAAGTATCTCTGGCATGTGATTTTGATGTTATTTTACCTCTTAAATCAATAACTATTGCATTTGTGCCCTGTAGACACGTTCAGCATAAATCTAGATGCACAGGTTTCCAGTAATTAAGCCTTATATGTGCATATTTACAGATTATTGTACAATTCAGAACTTGAAACGTGACAAAATACTGGAATGGAAACCCAAACAAAGCTATTGTAAACCAATATAGACAATGCTGAATAAGATCAAGAATCTGTCATTTCTGAGGGTTTCTCTGTTACTGAATGAGGATTAAGTGACTCAGGAGAAGAGAAATAATAAAGAGGAAAACCTTTGGACATACAACCATTATGTTTGAGCTGAAATTGGTTCCAAAGGCTTCAAGTTCTGCTGATCAAACAAAGTCAGTCTCAGTGTCATTGTAGATGCAAACCAATGTTATGGATAAACAGCCTGATCAGAGCAGGATAAGAAGAGAAAGAGGAAGAAAAGTGACTAAAATCCACCCAGAAATCTCTCATGAAGTGAAAAATGTCTGATCCTGACTTGTACGCTCAACTCTGGCGACATTATCAGTACGTCAGGCCATTTGTTGTAATGCAGTGCAGAAAAGTCTTTTTGCGGTCCACGTGTGATTGTGTGCGTAAACCAACTCCGAGTGAGCAGTAAACAGAGGCGAGGAGCTGGTGTGCAAAAATGAGCAGCCGCAGGCAGTGACAGGTGTCTGAATGAAAGGCTGGTACTAGAGGCAGGAGTCCTGGATTCACTCGAGAGATGGCTGACAGGAGACCTCCGGTGACTGAACTGGAGAGAAGAGATCTGAGCTGAAGATTGTTGCTTTGAAGGATTGAGCTGGAATGGATGGGGATGAAGAGGAAGCGCTGAAGTTGCTGAAGAGCTGATCTGGCGAGGATCGTTGTGTAAAAATGTAACAGGAGCTTGTGGCAATATGTGCATCAATGGCTGAGCGAATTTTTCTTTCTGATTATCGGTGTATTTGTGGGCTTTAATTATAATGACTAAGTTGTGAATTTTAGATGAGTATGAGAGTGTATATGTTTATTTGTGTGGTAAGAGCTGTGAAAAAAGTAACGTTCATGACTGGGGGTGTGATGATACACGTAGCTCACGAGACGAGAACATACTTTACAGAAAAATAAAAGGACTAAATATGTCATTGGGTATCCAGCAGGTACCCAAAATGCTGCCACACAAACAACTTAAATATGGAGGGGCTTCCTCAGTGACAATATTTCCTCTCCAGCACCATGTTGCTGTGCTGCTATCAGAGAGAACATAGTTTCTCTCTGCTGCTGCTTTTCTTTTTCTTGTTAGTCCAGGCAGACTAGATCCTACAAAGGAGCATCCTTGTGACAATTTTATCTTGGGATATCTTGTGCCACAAGATCTTGTCACATCCCTATACGCGTCTTCACGACAGCAGCAGGTTACAGAAAGATCCTGTTGACCTGCAGCTGCAGTTCATTTCAAAAGTTTATAACATTTATGTTTCTTAGTGGAGAGCTCTGCATGTTGAGTGTGACAGAAAAGAAGATTTCAGCACTGTTCTTTGTGCATACTGCTGCCTTTTTTTCTGTCCAGTATTGGATTACAAGAAAAGATGTCTGATGTTTAACTAGTGGCTCTGCAGGGTGACAATGGGTTTGACTTAAATGTGGCAGTTCAGATAATTTCTTTCAAAGGATCAAAATCCAACCCACTGACTCAGAACATCTACCTTTGGTCCTCCCGTAGTCTTTTATTTCCACGTGAGTGATTCTATCATTATCTGGGTCTGATTTAGGGAAAGACATTAACTCATTCAGTGCCACTTTCAGATTTCATATCCCCTCAGTGCCATAGATATTTAGCATTTTTACTGATTTCTGAAGGCCCACAGAATATTTTCTCCTATGAGAATTCTGAAACCATCAGCACAAAATTTAGTCTTTCTTCTTTCATCAGCAAAAAAAAAAAAATGTTTCTTCCTCTTTCTGTTATTTAGTAATCTGCAGTACAAAAGAGCAACTTTCATGAAGATACACCTGTTTTAGGACAAACAATGGAGATAATGAGCATTTTGTGTGAAGAGGTTTTTCAAGCAGATCAGTGACTTTGATGTAAATATTTCATGTTTCAATGATTCATGTTTCACTACTATGAAAGTAAAAAAACAACAGTTAAAAAAGTACTTTTGATAGTTTATTTTATGTAGGAAAATAGTCATTTATAGACAATTTTAACATTTGAAAAAAATATAAGAAAAAAAGCAGCAAATTTATGATTCAGATACTGTGCGTGTGTGTGTGTGTGTGTGTGTGTGTGTGTGTGTGTGTACACACGTGTGTGCGCGCATATGCACGCATGAATGTGTGACTTAGTCACTTTGTTCCCCCCCAAATGGCCATTCATTTGTTTATGAACACTTACCGTGTGTTTTATGCGGTGAATCATTCTTTATTTTGGTCCCTGCTGCCTTCAACATCAGGCTGAAGACATCACAAGTCCGAAAATAACAAGCTGGATCAGAAACCGCACCACCTTCGACACAATACTCGTTCCCAGTAGATCCGACTGTTGTGCTGGAGAGATTTTATCCATGTAATAAACTCCACCACCTTCTCAATTCCATCAATTCTATACTAGTTTGTAATAAGTCTCTCTGAACAACGAGATCGCTTCCCAGCTGCTTCAGACTCTGAATCTCCCTTCCGCATTCACCGTCTCTCTCGTTCTGACTGCCTGGCTCCGCCCCCCGCTCCACATTCCTTTATAACAAGGTAAGAAGGGAAGATCTCACCCAGAGAAGTGCAACACTGCCCCCTCCTGGATCATAGGACTAAATACAGCCTGTAATGAGTTCAAATTCAGCGAGCAGCTGCCCCAGAATGCTTTGCAGGATTTCAGCTAATAAAAGCTGTAGAGACGTCAAGACGTCAATGGCACTGAGCGTTCAGATTTAGTTTGACGTGTATAGACGTCAATGGCACTGAATGAGTTAAGGAAACAGTGTTGCTACAACCACTTATTGTACAGCTTTTTAACATTTTATCAATTAAAACAATCTCACAAATGCTTTTCAATGTCAGATTTATACAAAGAGCTACAGTCTCAATTTTTGTCACTTCTGGTTTCAAATTAAGACTCGCCTGAGAGGTTTGTGAGCACACAAAAACATTCATAGTTTACTTCTAAGTAGCAAACGACACAACTGTACACCACGTTCAATTAAAGAAAGTTATTTTGCTTTTAAATGTTTCCTTGAAATCTGAGCATGTCACAGGCACTTTAAATTCAAGTTAGATGCCGTTTAATGTCGGTTTGCTTAATAGGAAGGAAGTGATGAAGCAAAAAGTATAACATTTAGTGTTTAGAACACGCAACAATGTACTTTTGGTGTTGCATTTTAAAATCAGGTTGTCTTTGCTTGGTTGCTAAAAGGTGAAGCCTGGCGAAGGTTGTTATGGTGGACTGGAAACTTTGTAAGGCAAAAAATTGAAGCAGTTTATTTTTTCTTTTGTTGTTGCCTGCAAAACTGAAGGATGGGACTTGAATAATCATTTCAGCATAATATTTGTTTGAGGTAATATTTGACACAGTTTAGTCAGATTTACTGTTGATAAAAAGTACAGTAACCCTTTTAGCTGTATCACTAAAATACAACACATTATTTGTACAGGATGTGATATATGTGTCATTACTTTGGTTTTTAGAAGCTTAGTTCCTGATCTGCATAGCATGTTGCATGATTTTATCTTTTAAAATTAAATCGGTAAATTTTTGCAACCTCGTTGTCAAAAACGTTGTGTGCAAAAACCCATGCAGAGAGACTTACACTCTTGGTCCCACATACACTAACACAAAACACTAAAGACACAAGATATTCTGATATGTACTTTACATTATAATAGGGTTTTTTTTGTCATAATTTTTTCTTCCCCTAATCGTCTTTCTCAAGGGCTGCTTGTTTTTTGTATGTGGATGCAGATATACGATTGTTTTTTTTCTACAGATGCAGAAGATGTCCATGATGTTTTCTCTTTTTGGGCTGCCTTTATATTATTTTCTTTCCTTCTGTGTTTGATCTTTTTCTTTAAATGTTCTACTTCCCTTTCCTTGTCTTTGTGCTTTTCCTCTCTCTCCTCATTTCTCTTTCCTAGCTTGTCAGCTCTGCTAATGCTACATTAGTAATATATACAGTATATCAATAAAGCTAACAAAAATCAAGTGGATTGTAAATAATTAATATAGATGTTTTTTGGAAAAGTAAGTTTGCCTTGTACAAGATCACATTCCTAATTCTGTTTGCATAAGCAGAGAAGACAGCTTAAAAAATAGCTCTCAGGATATTTGCATACATGAATGCAAAACTGCTGATCATAAAGGACAAAAATTGCATTGTTTACGTCACAATGTAAACCTTAAAAATGTTATATTAAGATATTTTTGCTAACTGCACAATTTCTGTAGTTTGTTTTGTTTTTCATTTAATATTTACTCTAAATAGTTATTAGACCACTGAACCCATTATTTCTTATAACAGTTTGTTATTTGCTACTAATAGTCAAATTGGGAGAGAAAAGTAAATCTTTTTTTTCTTGCCTCTTTCTATGGCTGAAGGAACAAGCTTGTTAGGCAACATGAGAAACATGCACAGTAAAAGAAAACACAGCCATTTAGCAGCTGTTTTTTCCTCAATGACACCTAAAATTCCCACTGTTGGCTTGTATTCTTGTGTTTTTATACATTGCTTTGGCAAATTTTTCTCTCACTTCCTCGAATTTTACCTTCCTCTCATTCACTATAACTCTAAAATACTGCTAATTATGTAACGTAGTGTTGTAATCGTAGGTTTTTTGCTGATATTTTGAATGCTTGTCATATTTTAATCAAAATGATACAGTTTAATCACACCCATAATTACTTTCTCTTCAGATTAAATTCTTCTATTCAAGGGAGAACATTCCATTTAGAAGCAATTGGATGAGAGTCTCATTAGCCCTCGGCAACTAAAGATGATGTTACCATGGAAACAAATTGTTCTGCTATCAATCACCGGATGCCTTGCAGGTAAGACATCTTAGTGCATATTGTATTTCAGTCTTACCACACTGGAACTTGATGTCATGGCTGTCACCAGAACGTTTCTTTGTAAATGGGCTGTCTGGAGTATTAGAATAACTTTGGATGGTTTTTGTGAATTGCTACAGTCTTACGGGCTAAAATGTTCATGTTTTTAAATGAGGGGTATTTCCATATCATTCTTAAATGATGAGGCGACAGAGTCAGAGTATTAGTTAATGACCTGAGAACATGATTTAGAACATGAAGGGTAGACTGACTATGGTGAAGAGTCAGTCTACAGTGTTCAGGTGTGATGTCCTTCCCCATTCCTTAGTGATCTGCTTCATGTCTCGAGGACTTTGTCCAAGAGAACTGAGACTTTAACCCTATACCTGTTTATGGCCTGTCCAGATCATTATCAGGATCTATGCAATGAAGCCAGCTGCACATTCTAGCACAGTCTACTTTTCACTGTGCCTCATTTTGCCCTTGCGCAGCCACCTGGGATTTGAGCAGAAGAGGCACAGACACTCCACCAGAATGTCAACCCTTGTTATAATGACTTTGTAGCTCCTAGTGAATGTTATTCAAATTGGCTCATGGGTAATTCACACACTGCGCCCATGGGAGAGAGAGATCCAAACAGTCTCACCTTTTGAGCAGACAAGTGTTTTTAGCTTGGCCTTGGTCTCTGCTTTGGGTGCTAAGCTTTATTGAGAGTTTTTATTGTGAAATGGAGGCACCAAAAATGTCATTGTAGCCAAAAACTGTAATCACCAACATTTGAAGTGGTGTTTTGTTATTGGACTACTTAAAAAAATAAAATTCCACCTTTGAAGTTAGCTTATGTATCATTTTAATGAAATTTATATAATCATGAGACCACTAAACTTAACTGTAGAAATGAATAAAAACTATTTCAAACTCTACATATGTATCAAACCTTCTGGCCACAACCATTCCCTAAAATAAGCTAAATAAAACCTCAATGTTTTATACTTCCAGAAGGATTAAGAGAATACATAGCTGCTAGTCGCTGCTAATTAAAGACATAAAATAGTTGATTATCAGTAAGTGTGAGCACCTTTTCAAAAGTAGATGTTTTTTCTCAGTTTGTTGCTCTGGAGCATTCAGATATGTTAACATAATGCATTAGAGAGAGAAGCAATTGTTGCTGTCCACTGATCTGGAAAGGGTTATAAGATCATTTCCAAATAATTTGGAGTCCATTCTATCTACAGCCAGAAGTTATTTACAAGTAAAAAACCTTCACAAGTCCCAGCAGCATCACACCTGAATTGTACTGTGAATTACTGAAACATAAAAACTCATAAAAAATACAGGATCATTAGAAGAAGAACTAAACAAGAATAGTTTATTTGAAAGCACTGGAAGGAAAATGCTTCTTCTTTTAAAGATTAACACAGCAGAATGGCTTTGGTTTGCAAAAAAAACAAAAAACACACCCACATAGTACATACAGTACACAACATCACAAAACAATCCAGTTTTATACAGGCAAGGAACATGTAGAGAAAACAGTGAATGGTGCACAGCACTGTATTACCTGTTATGACTGTTAAGCATGGTGATGCAGTCACAGAACTTTGGGGCCTTGAAGTCATTGAGTTGACCATGAAATTCTCTATGTATTCTAGAGTAACATATGAGACTATCTGCTTGCTAGAACTGGACAATGATCACAACCAACAATAACAAACAGCATCAACACATCTGTCTCAATGAACTGTTATAAAAAAGAGCTGATCAAAGGATTTTCACAATTTGAGATTGCTAAGATTATCATTTATGCTAATGGTAGTCCCATAAGTCACAGAATCATGGGATGTATTTAGCTATTCAGACTTTGTTTCTGCATTTTTGCTTACTTTTTAGGGAAAATGATGTGTTTCTAATGCGCTCGTCTGTTTCTTTCTTTCTTTGCTTACTTACCTTTAAAACATATGTTTCTTTTTTTTCTGATTCTAATATCTCACAGTAACAACTAAAAAAACAGCAAGAGCAGCAAGAGTAGCCAGGATCCCATTGTTCTTTCTGAATTTTCAAACCTGGCTGGATTTTCTGACACCTTCGTACAGAAGCAGTCTGTTAGCAGTGGGATATTAATTAGACCTACTCTGGCTGTCTGTTGGCTCTGCTTTGATTTAGTACCAGATTGTGTTCCACATCCTTTCATTTTAGGCTGCTGGCAAATAACTGCATCCGTGTGGCTCATGTTAGCTAGTGTGCCTGTGTAGTATGGCATAGATGTTCTATAAATAAATCAATCTGTTTCATAGATATATATCTACTTTGTTACTTGCAAGAAATTGGTAATTACTAAAGAAACATGAAAAATGTTGTCTGTATTAGAAACTGACTCTTGTTGAGCCCTCATCCATAGTCTTCCTCTGTTTTCATTATATTTTCTCAGACAGGTAATTAACATAAACACTTCTGTTACACTGTGTTGGCGAGCCAGCTATTTGGGACTAATTAAAATCTTGAAGCCAGTTAAATGATTACATTGTAATCAAGAGACTAGTGACATGTTGCTAGATATTTGTTTACCTCCACTGATAAAAAAAGCATCTTTCAGAAGAACAGAACTTGGAATCTTGATGAAACGATGAATTAACTTTCTAATTAAACATACAAATGTTAGGGTCATACTTATTTCCACTACAGTGGCTCTTGGGGCTCTAAAAATGCAGTAACAATCACAGAAAAGCAAGTACAAACATTAACTTTTAATACCGAACTGGGGTGCATAAAATTTATGCTACTTGTAGATAGATAAACAAATGTGCTTGAGCAGTGTCCTGGGGTATTTAAATCTTTGAGAAGAACAACATTGTTCAAAGAAGGGGAGAAACGGAGAAATGATAAAGTGTATGGTATAATAAAACAGTAACAAAGATTGAATATCCCTGGACTTCTGAAAGATAAATTATTTATACTTACAGTGTGTGTTTTTCTAGCATTTTTTAAGGTCAGAGATATATTTTTCTTTTTAACTTGTACAACTTTCTCTTCCACTGCAGCCTGTACAGAAGATGTCATATTTGAAGGGCCAAGATGGAGGACAGAGCCAAATGACCTAATTTTGCCGATCAACTCCCCAGACCACCAGGCGACAATCACATGTGAGGCAGAGGGGATCCCTCCACCACAGTACAGGTACATAAGTACAGCAAAGTCATGACCTCAGTTGTGAACATGCTGCATGTTGTGTATCCTCATCACACGGTCCAAAATCTAACACTGCTTAATTGGTTGCTTTCTTGCTGCTTTCATAGAAATCAGAGCTAATTATTTATAAATAATTATTTCTTTAAACGTTTATTGCTCAGAAACCCTGGAGAGAGATAGATTAGGCATCATCCAAGAAAAAAGACAGGCTTCAAAGAGCAACGGCTTAATTTAGCATCCATTTCTAATTATGAAAAAAGCTTATCTATTTTCAGCCTTAGCTATGATGTAGAGTCAGAGTCAAATGCAGTTGATGAATATATCCACGACTAAGGATGAAGGAGGTTAACTTTGATAATGAAAAGATTTAGACTTCTGCAACTACTAAAGATTTATAAATTGGTGGACAGCTTAAAGTATTAGAAGAGAACAGGAAATCCCTGTGACTCATTTGCACTACAGATCCTTTGATATGACTCCGGCTATTCCCCGGCAGGGAAATTAAAATGGCAGCTGTCTGGGTTTTTTTTCTTTTTTTGTTGTTTTTGTGGTAGATTGTGTTTCAGGGCTTGGTCAGCGCAATGTAGATGCACAGCAAGCGAAGCAGAAAGGCAATAACCTTGCGAGTGACATTTTATTAAATGCTTACATTTCCTTGAGTGTGTCTGTACTGAAAACATAGTTGAAGCCCATGTGGGGAGAAGGGTGGGATTTGGGTATCACTATACTAATTGTGCAACCTTAGCTGTCTCATAGAAAGAGGAGAAACTAACAGTTCCATTGCTTCACCCATAAACTTAAGGCCCTCTGATGTTTATTCATTTTGTTCCAGATGTTTTTTTCATGATTTTTTTAAGATGTAAACACAATAGTTGGAAATGTTGTCATTGCTAGAATAATACATTTGAATTTAGACAGTCTGATGGACCAAATTGCTACAAGAGCAAGTCTGTGCACATTAGTGTTGATTTCTTCAGGGTGGGTCATTTATATGGATACACCTTAATAAAGTGGGAATGATTGGTGATATTAACGTCCTGTTTGTGGCACATTAGTATATGTGAGGGGGCAAACTTTTCAAGATGGGTGGTGGTGACCATGGTGGCCATTTTGAAGTTGGCCATCTTAGATCCAACTTTTTTTTTCAATAGGAGGAGGGTCATGTGACACATCAAACTTATTGGTAATTTCAGAAGAAAAAAAAATGGTGTGCTTGGTTTTGACGTAGCTTTATTCTTTCATGAGTTATTTACAAGTTTCTGACCACTTATAAAATGTGTTCAATGTGCTGCTCATTGTGTTGGATTGTCAATGCGACCTTCTTCTCCCACTCTTCACACACTGATAGCAACATCGTTGCTCCGCTTTGCAGCACTTCCGCGTGAAGTAGTACTGAGGCCTAAGCAAACTACGTAGTACATACCAAAATATGACAGACAATCTAGTAGCCAATAGATAATGAAACGGGTTCGTTATCTATTGGCTACTTTATTTCACGCCCCACCTGGTGTATGATTTATGAATATTCTAACTTTTTCTTTTGGAAACCATAAGTATAAGACCACTACAAGTTGATAAAATGATTTTAAAGAAAATTTGACATTAAATTTGTTACAAAATCCTCCACCTTTAATATCAACAACCATTCCCATTTTATTAAGGTGTATTCATATAAATGGCCCACCCTGTACATCAAACCTTCTCCTTTCAAAAGTTGATATGAACAAGAAATCAGATGAGACCATATTATAATAAAGGGTTCACCTGGTGTGAAAACCTCCAAAAAATACACAATCAGTTCTTTCAAATCCACACAGAGTACTTTGGCATTTTCCAGTCCATTGTCTTCATTTAATATTTGGTCATTTTGTCAGCATTGTCTCAAACAGCACAACTTTAACAACAATAGAAAATCCCTCTGCTGTCATCAACTTTACTTACCTGGAACAAGCTTGCATAGAGGTTAGTAATGAGTCAACACAGTGGAGTATTTAGTAGTTAATGTGCCAGATGTGCTTGTCAAGAGTGAGTGGAGAACAAAAAGGAGGGTAAACAGAATGAAATGTATATGGTCAAAAGAACACGAGTAGAAAGTCTAATTTAGTGTGCTCAACCTTGTGTGCAGATGAGAATTTGTTTGAAAAGAAAACTGTAATCTATAACTTGTGAAGGAGTTGGTGTGTAATTTTCCATTAGTTTAGAGCACTTAGCCTCAGTTTGTGGTGGTGTACTGAAACGTATATCTCAGAGAGGCAGTGCTCTTCTGGGTTTGTCACTTTTGTTCTCAAAGTCACTTCCCTCAATTATGAATATGAATAGAATATGAAACCAGCTTTCACAAGACAAATTAAAGCTTCAGTCAGTAAACTCTCATCACTGTAGATTGACATTTTCGGTAATGTTTTTAAATATACTAGATTTGTGTCCACAATTTTTCTTTGAGGCAAGTCCTGTTTTGTCTGTATTTGGATTGCATCAGTTTTTCTGACACTGATTGTCCTTGACTTGTTTCCCTTCAGGCAGTGAGATGAACTCTTTCTTTTTGTCCCTGTGACAAAATAGAAAGCGTAAATTCCTTGCAATTCATTTCACTGATGCTGAAATTAAGAGTTCAAAATGTTCCAAAGAGGCTGAGAGAAACCCCTTCAGGAAGTGGTCATGCAGCGACTATCACTGGAGTGCGTAAGCTATGCACAAACCCATACTCTAAAAATGAGTAACATTGTTATAATGAGTTATGGCAAGCAAGGGAGATATTACAGTCAGAGCTGAACATTTAATTGCCACAGTTACCACAGATATATAAAAAAACCAATCTGTTTTAACATCTGAGTGGAAAGTTGATCCCTATGTTTTTAATTTGTCAAAGAGGACTAACCATGAGCATGGAATTTCCAGGATGTGTGAATGAGTGAGACTTAGTTCATTATTTCAAAAAATTATCAGTTTTTAATTGACACTGTAGCTCAATCACCTTTGATTCATGAAGAAGTTGTCTGATAAAGTAAGAGTGAATATATACAGTAGGCCCTTCTGCTGTGCATTTTGATAGCCCTGTTGACTTGCAGAAAGAAAGTTCTGGGTTTGAAACCAGCTTATACCTTTCTGCATGGAGTTTGCATGTTCTTCCCGTGCATGTGTTGGTTTTCTCCAGGGATTCCAGCTTCTTCCCACAGATCAAAAATAAACGTTAGGTTAATTGGCTACTATAAATTATCACTAGATCTGAGTGTGTGTGTGTGTGAATGGTTGTCTGTTTCTGGCCCTGTGATGGACTGGTAACCTTTACAGGTGTAACCCCACCTCTCATCTAATTACAGCTGGAGATAGGCACCAACTCCCTGTGACCTTGAACAGGATCAAGCAGGTATAGATAATGACTGACTGACTGACAGTAGGCTTTTCCAGTCATGGTATAATACTAAGGGTGTGTAGCAGATCAAGGTAGTGAAGAATAAAAAGGGAAATGTACTGACAGGAGTCAGAAGTGTGATAAGAAGATGGAAAGAGAACTTTGAAGAGTTGATGAAGGAGGAAAATGAGAGAGAATGAAGAGTAGAGGAGGTCATGGTTGTGGGCCACGAAAGATAAAGTTAGGAGGATATTGAAGAGGATAAAGAGTGGGAAGGCAGTTGGTCCTGATGATATACGTGTTGAGGTATGGAAGTGTTTGGGAGAGGCGGCACTAGAGTTTTTGACTCTATTATTCAACAAGATATTAAAGAGTGAGAGGATTCCTGGGGAATGTAGGTGAAGTGTGATGCTGCTGATCTTTAAGAACAAAAGAGATGTGAAGAGTTGTGGAAACTACAGGAGAATAAACTTGTCGTGTGATACAATGAAGCTGGGAAAGAGCCATAGAAACTAGACTAAAGACAGAAGTGAGTAATTTCCAGCAACAGTATGGCTTCATGCCAAGAAAGAGTACAGTGGGTGTAGTATTCTTTGAGAACTTTGATGGAGAAATATAGCGAAAACCAGAGGAGCTTCATTATGTCTTTGGAGATCTAGAAAAATCATCTGAATGTGTACCGAGAGAGGAACTGTGGTACTGTATGAAGAAGTCAGGAGTAGCAGAGACGTGTTAGAGTGGTGCTGGACATGTATCACAGCTATAAGGTGGTGGTGAGATGTGCTGTAGGTGTGACAGAGGAGTTCAACATGGAGGTGGGACTGGATCAGCCTTGAGCCCCTTCTTGTTACTATGGTGATGGACAGATGAGGTCGGACAGGAATCTCCATGGACTATGATGTTTGCAGATAACATTATCTGTAGTGAGAGCAGGAAACAGGTGGAGGAACCTCTGGAGAGGTGGAGGTGCACTAGAAAGAAGAGGGATGATGGTTAGCCGCAGCGAGACAGAGTGTATATATGCGTGAATGAGAGGGACAAAACTGGAACAGTGAGGCTACAGGGAGCAGAGACAAAGAAGGTGGAGGATTTCAAGTACTTTAGCGTTAACAGTCCAAAGCAACAGAGAGTCTGGAAAAGTACAAGCAGGTTGGAACGGGTGTAGGAAAGTGTCAGGAGTGATGTGGGACAAAAGAGTATCAGCAAGAATGAAAGAACAGGTGGACAAGACAGTGGTGAGACCGCCATGTTGTCTAGTTTGGAGACAGTACTACCAAGAAAGAGACAGGAGACACAGCTAAAGGTTAAAGAAATGAAAATATTGTGGTTCTTTTTGGGAGTAACGAGGATGGACAGGATCAGGAATGAGTCCATCAGAGGGACGACACATGTTAGATGTTTTGGAGATAAAGTCAGAGAGACTGAGATGGTTTGGACATCTACAGAAGAGGGACAGTGGGTTTATTGGGAAAATGATGCTGAGGTGGGAACTGCTAGGCAGGAGGTCTAGAGGAAGACCGAAGAGGAGAGATATGGATGTAGTGAAGGAGGACAAATGCTGGTTGGTGTGAGAGAAGAAGATTCAGAAGACAGATGGTGACATTTGACTTGCTGTGGCAATTTCTAAAGTGAGCAGGAAAATTAAGAAGACATCAGATCATTTAAAATATATATATTTTATTAGTCATTTACATTTTTGAGTAATCAGTGAATTGACTGTCAGATTTATGAAGCCACTTTGTTGTTCAGTTGTGGCCTGTATTTATGCGAGTTTCTTATGTGTTTCATACTCAAATCCATTTAGGAGGAAAAAAAGAGATTTAATAATGATTAAACCCTAGAGAACAAGGCTAATCAGGTCACGTGTTACAATTTATTAAGGGCTGTTATGAATGTAGTTTAAAGTATAATTACTTGGATAATTATTTAAATCTACCCTTTAAAAATAACATATTGACAAGTAAGAATATGAGACTCTTAAAGATGAAAAGAAAAGAAAAATCATCCCTGCATTCCCTAATTGTGGGAAATGCAATGACAGAACGTGTGTAGTGTCAAGTGTAACAACACAATTCAGCCCACATACCGTATGTGCCTGACTTTTAATCAGCTTTATATGTTCCGGTGGGTTTGATAGAAATAGCTTAAAAATGGAAAAAAAAATAGTAGATCAGTAAGTTTTTCTCAGAATGAAACTCCAACATCCATCTAACAAAATGTACTTTTATGTAAAAGTATGCCCATAACACTGATGGAAAGCACTATGATATACATAATACTTTTTATTTGCTATGAGACAGTACTTAGGTGCATTTTTTAATAATGTGAGGTAGGGCTGGGTGGTATACCGGTTTGTTCCGAAAATCAATTTGTTTCTTGGTTAAAATATAAATTTTTCACATACCGCTGTACCGGTGAATAGCCAAGACAACATCTTGGCAGTGGGAACGTATTTCTGCGGGGACCGATTTCAGTGCTACACGCAAAGACCACACATGAAAAATAAAGCTTTGAATGAAGAATGGCTGCTGGCGGGGGCTGTAACACCAACGCACAGATTACTGACCCAGAACAACTTAATCCAAAAAGAGGAACCATGTCTGTAGTATGGAAATTCTTCGGCTTAGAAAGGTCGGACTTAATTTGCAGCAGCACGAGCAGCAATACTAGCATCTTAACTGGATTACTGCCCCCTATTGGCAATTACTGTATATTCTGAAGAGGCTGTACAACAAAAATGTGGTACTGTGCTTATGACAGTAAAATGGGCTAAAATACCGTAAAACTGATATAGTTTAAAAAAAAAAAGGTTGTATGAAAAATTTGCCATACCACTCAGCTCTAATAACCTTGCTCTTCAAGATGGATTGCGAGATTTGGAGTTTTCCAGACCCATTAAGATCTATCTTGTACTGCTTCAGCTAAAACCGTCTTCCTCGGAAAATTTTTTTTTTGACCAATCATGTGTTTGCGTTGTGCCTTGGGGTGGGTGTTCAGCTATGATTAGCAGCAAGTGCCCAGGCTAACTGGATTTGGAAGAGCTTGATTTACTGTGATTGGCTAAAGACAAATCATGATAGGCAGACATGGTGTGTCCTCCAATCAGCTTAAAGTTGACGAACAGCTGGCCGGACATTCTCCTTCAGGATTTTTTGTTAGACAGTAGAATTCATGGTTCCATCTATCCCAGCAAGCCTTCCAGGTCCTGAAGCAACAAAACAACCCCAGACCATCACACTACCACCACCATATTTTACTGTTTGTATGATGTTCTTTTTCTGAAACGCTGTGTTACTTTTACGCCAAATGTAACGGAACACGGATCTGAAGAAGCTTCTGACTGACGACCCTCTGTTGTTGAGTTACTGTGTTGTGAAGAGGATGATGAGGGTTTTCCATAATGTTCTTCATCCTCCTTTGGACAATTAACTCAAGAGACTCCAGATCAGTGCAGGCTGGATTTTGTTAAAGGCACTGGAGAAATCAAAGAACATGATCCTCACAGTGCTGCCTGCTTTGTTGAGATGACAATATTCCGGAATAGCACTATAACTGGTGGCAGCTTGTTGGAGTAGCTCTGTGACTTAGCTAGCACTTGCTAGCATTTTTTTATTCTTTTTGAGTATTTCTTGATGGTTTTTTTCTTCTGGAAATATTTTCTAAATACTTTTCTTCTGATTTGGGTGCTGTGCTGATTGAGTTTTTTGCTGGATTTGTCACTTTTTTGCCACTTGTTATGATGCGTAACCATGGCAACAAGAGACTTGTTTACAAGTAAGAGCAGCTAACTGACATTTCTAAGGCTGAAATAATCCTCAAATTGAAGCTCTGGATCCCTGATGAGCTCAAAGAAGAAGACGTGGATGCAGAGCAGGAGCAAAGTGAAGAGAGAGAAAGAGGAAGTTTAAACCTTCACTTCCATCAGTCATATTGACAAATGTGAGATCTCTTTGCTAAAAAAATGGATGAACTTGAAACTCTGTTGAAATGCAGCATCATGTGTTTCACTGAGACATGGCTAAAGGGACATATCCTGGACTCCAGTGTGTCTCTGTCTGGCTTTCAAACAATACGGACAGACAGAGATTTGAAGAGGAGCGAAAAATGAAGAGGAGTTTGTCAGCTGATCACATCTGCAGTTACCTGTTGGGGGCGGAGCATCAGAGTATGTGACACGAGGAGGCTGAACAGATAGATATGGAGGACTGGTTCTGTCCTGGAGACTGAACTGGAGTCTCTTGAGTTGATTGTCCAAAGGAGGATGAAGAACATGATGGAAAACCCTCATCATCCTCTTCAGAACACAGTAACTCAACAACAGAGTGTCTTCAGTCAGAAGATTCTTTATAATCCGCTGCAGCACAGACCACTACAGGAGATCCTTCCTGTCCACAGCTAGAACCCTCTACAGGAGATCCTTCCTGTCCACAGCTAGAACTCTCTATGGCTCCCTGAAGAAGAACTGAGCTACAACAACACTTGAATTTCCCTTCGGGGATTAATAAAGTATTTTTGATTTGATTTGATTTGATTGATGACAGGACTCTGGGACTAACACCATCTGGACCTGCTGTCTTCTTTCTGTTCAGTTTCTTCAGCTGCTTCTTCACCTGATTGCTAGATACAGACAGGGACAGGTGAAAGGGGGAGGCAATGGGGACAACAACTTCTTCTGATGTTGTTGGAGATGATGGAACAGTACCAGAAATAGGATCCACAACTGAGGTAGAAGGTGAGACAGTTGAGGTGTGACAGAGAAACTGTGGATGAAGGGAGGGTGGGAGGTCTGTTGATGTTGAGTTTGTTTCTAAACAGATGGCGGTCTGGATAGAGCCAATGAACTGAACATGTTCTTCAGTAGGTTCTAACTGATCTTCCGTCTGCTTAAAGTTTGTGATTTTCTTCTTTCCTGGAACTTGTTCTCCAGCTTTCTTCCTGTCCACCTCCTTGTTACTAGTTACCCCCAAATTCCACTACGTGCGCTCCGCTCCGGCACGAACGCCGGATCAAAAACAGTCCCATTGTAGTCAATTAGAGCTATTCCACTGCCTCCGCAGTGTGCCGCCGTGCACCACACTGCCGTTCTGCCATCCGGCGAGAATAGGATTGATTCTATTTTTGCCGGAAGTCTGCAGTCAATGTGCAGAAATCCCACCACCCCAACAGGATAGGGAACAAGCACAACTTCCGTTTTATCAAAATAAATCGATAAACAAACACATTTTTTTGTTTCATACGCATAGGTATTTTAATCTATTATATGTATACAGTATATGCATGTTTCCAAACATTTGTGCGTGTTTACACATGAATTGAACACTGTATAATTCAAAAATATATTATTTTGAAAGCCATTTTATCCCTACCCATACGTGGTTTTGTGTAACAAACACTAGCGAGTGACAGCCTCAGATGAACGAGGAGCAGCTGATCCTTGAAGTGGAAAAGCACAAGATTCTTTATGACACCACTCATCTTTTTTACAAGGATGTCAATAAACCAAATCCTGCACATGCTTATTTACGCACCTCAGGTCTTCGCACCGGACCGGAGCCGATGTAGAGCGGATACAGTGTAATATGAGCTCTGAAGTCAGCGGAGGCGGAGAGCGGCACATAGTGGAATTTGAGGGTTACTTTTGTACACTTCTCAAAACACCCCTGTCTCTCTCCCTGAAAGCTCTTTTTTTCTTGTTAAATAGTTCTTTTAAGTGTGTCGAACATGCAATTTTTATGTGTCATTTTACTCCTTCATTTGAATAAATTTTGCATTTGTGCCCTGTGGACATGTTTCCCCATAAACTGGGATGTACAGATTTCCAGTAAAAGAGCCTCAAATATGCATATTTATGGAATATCACTGCACAGGTCTTGAGAAGGGTCATTTACCAGAAGTGACAAAACACAGGAATGGGAGATTTAAATCAAATCAATTTCAATGGCAGAACCTGTGGCTGAAAATGGAGAATCAGCTCAAGAAACTTTTATTTCTGAGCCGTTTGTGACTTTCTGAAAGAGACATCGATGACTCAAGAGAAGAGACGATGTGAGGAGAACCAGTTTTGATGCGCACAGCTGTACATGTTTGAGGTTTCATCATCTGCTGATCAAACACAGTCAGTCTCAGTGTCATCATGGATGCAAACAAACGTTATGGAGAAACAGCCAGATCAGAGTAGAAGGAGAGAAAAAGAAAGAAATGAGACCAAAATCCATATGGTGACAGCTGTTTAAAAAGTAATGTTCATGACGCGTCCTTGTGACAGAAGCTTGTTTCAGAGCAGATAGAAAGATCCTGTTGACCTGACAGTCGCAGCTCATTTCAAAGACCAGTTTTTTTTTATTTATAGCATTCAAATACTCAGAATCCACGTGCTGAGAGTGTGACACTAAAAAAAGAGGAATTCCACACTTTTCTTTGTGCATGTCGCTTCCTTTTTTCTGTGTAGTATTAGATTTCAGGTCATGTTGTTCATAGAAATGATGTCTCATAATTAACTCGTGTCTCTGCTGAGTGAAAATGAGTTTGATTTGAACGTTGCTGCATAGATGAATTCCACGAAAAATTCAACCTCCTGAATCAAAACATTAGGTCCGTCCTCGTGAAGTCTTTTATTTTTGTGTGAGTGATGTCATCATCCTCTGGGTTTGATTTAGGGAAATTAAGCTGTGTTGCTACAATCGCCTGCTATACAGCGTTTCACAGTTTTATCAACAAAAACACAAGCTGACAAATACTTTTCAATTTCCACATAAGATGTAAACTAAGAGTTGTGTTCCTGCATTTCATCACTTCCTGTTTCATTAGCCTTGGAAATTGAGACTCACTCAAAGCTCATAACAACATTCATACTTGCCTTATAAGTGTCAAGTAACACAAATCGGCACCATGTTTTGTTAAACAAAGTTCTAAAAGTTGTATTGAGACCTGAGTGTGTAACAAACACTTTCAGGTCTCTAGTGATCCAGGATTTGTTTTGGGAAGTATTTTTCTGTTCTGGTGAAGATGATGTTGTCCACACAGAAGTTTAAATAGTCAGTCACACACTCAGTCATAACTCTGATGTTGGCTCACAGAGTGCATCTCAGTCTGTAGCCTCAAAACATCTTTAAAGAGTCATTTTGTCAGTATTTTTTCAATGTCTTAATTTAGCCCAACATCTACTGGTGCAGCATTATTTTATTTTTACAGTGACACGCTGCTTTGAGAGTTTAAAGGTACAATATATAACAATTTTACAATGAAATACACACAACAGTCTAATGTCCCACTGATATTGAAAATAAAATCACATTGTAACAGATCTCGATCTCAGTCAGCTGGGTGGTCGCTAGTTCTGGTCATTTTAGCAACGCTGGTCTGGATTGTATTCATTATTTACACGTCCAGACTTCCTGGTTCCATAACGAATCACATGTGAGTCTGCAAGGCTGCCAAGTCTTCTACACAAGCAGCTGTAATCTCACAACAAGCAGCAGCAAAGAGTAAGAAACCACCTCATCCTTCCAACTGAGCAGCCGAGCTGCACGTGGTGGGGCGTTCAAACGCACTTAGGTCCAGCTCATAGTCCAGCTCATAGAACCCCAAGAGTCTCTGGCTGTTGTGGTGCTGCCTCTGGATCCATGGCTGCACACACCAGCATCACTGTCTTCTCTCTAGGTCCTCCTGCTACTTCAGAACAAAAGCAGCAGCTACAACATCTTCTAGCTCTTTATATCCTGCAGCCTTAGATAGTGTAAATGCAAATAATGTAAATGTAAATTTCCAAGCGAATGTGACGATCAACACACAGTATTCAGAGTTAGCAGATGGCCACTACTTATTCTGTGACAAAATGTGCGGATAGCCATAGGATATGAGTAATAATGACTTGAACTTGCCGTGAGGTGGACGCAGGGGTGAGTTGACACCTTCAGCTCTGCTTGCAGCCGGAAAGGAAGGTTCCTGCAAAGAACATAAGAACTGTATTACTAGCAGGTGGCAGAAAATCTCCTAACCTTCTCCGAAATACCCCAAATTGATCTTGCGAAGAGAAAAGCAGCTGTACCAAATTTCTAGGAGTGTGGGCAGAAACGATGCCCATCTCCACAAATGTCCAACCCATTGTTTGTAAGAACCTTTGTGACTGAGGCCTAAATGATAACTGTCCATAAATGTCTAGGCTCAAATCTGACTAAACTGGTCTTAAAGTAAAAGTTTCAGTGATGTCTAAAGCTACTCAGAGACATCGAATAGAATTCTAAATTTAGCTGAGATTTGCAGAACAAAAAAAAATATGTAAGATAAAATATGTCATATGTTTGAATTAAACTTGGCATCTCTGGCTTTTCAGCACTGCTTCTAACTGATTTAGCTAAACCATTGCTTTTAAGAGCTTCTGTGTTTTACCGTGTGAGTCTGGCCTTACAGAGAGCTTTGTGTAAGAGACTATGTGTAACCTATTAATAATGTAATACTTAGTAGGCTGATAGATTGAGCTTGCAGGCTTGTTATGGCCTGAGGCCCAACAGTTGACTGTCACTACAATAAAATGAATGGCAATTAGTGATGATCTGAAGAAAGAGTAATGTGACAGCAGTCTGTGATACTGTAGAAAAAACAAATCATCTTTCTTCAAATAAAATAATTACCAGCATTTTTTTTTTATTTGAAATGCAATGTCATTTTATCATTATTAAAAAAATAAAGAGATTTCATGTTTGATGTGTGGCTCTGTAAAAAGAAAAACACTAAAATGACATTGTCCATCTGTGAAACTATGTCAGGAAACCGCTGTATTTTCTTTAATACGAATCTCAGTCTTAGTCAATTTATTACCAATAACCTAAATGTTTAAAATTGATTTTTTTGAAAAAACAAAGAATAAATAACACAGCTGCAATTTCCTGGAGAAATATAATTGCTAGAAGCATCGCTCAGGCAAGAGCAAATGTTGATAAGGACTATTTCAGCAACAAATGAATACAAATTTGTATATTTACAACAGAATGGGGGATGTAGGATCGATAGCAACTAAAAAACAGAATCGACATTCTTTGTTGAAAAAGTAAGATGTAGCGCAGAATCCGTGTGCTGAGTGAGATGAAGGGTAAAACATCTTTGAGAATCATTGTTCAATAACTCTGGAGTGCCAGAACACAGAGAAAGAGTGAGAAAAAGGGAGAACGCTTCTGCTGGTTTTATAAATGCTTGTAATATTTAGAACATATGGAAATGAGGGACAGATTTATTACAACATATCTTTTGATGCTGAAATATCACAAGGAAGTGCCTCAAAGTCACCAGTTTGCACATATATCAAGAAAAAATAATCTATCACACAAAAAGACCCACCAGAAAAGACAGTAATGCAAATAGCATTCTGAAGGATCCAGAAAACCATTTAATAAAGAAACCAAGGATGGATGATGGAAACTAAGAATCTAAACTCCTCCGATGACATAGACGTTTCCTGTTACAGGCTGGTAAACAAGATAAAAAATCACACATTTACCTCAATTACAGTGCAGAACTGCAGCAGACATGAATATATGGCCATACTCATGTTGCTTCAGGGTTACAGTAACTTGCTGGCTCTTCTGAGTGCCCCCTCCTCGCTCTCTCTGCACCCCCATTCTCCTACACAGTGAACATACGAACAGGCACCCTGACAGTTCTTCAGCTGACAAATAGTTCAGAGTAGTGGTGGAACACTCTCCGGGGCTCAGAGCTGTGCTTTATGAATACACCTGTCATTGTGTTTACTGTGAATCTGCTGTAACACAGGATCAAGGGCACAGTGGTGATTGGAATGTGGGAATAAAAAAGTGCTCTACCTGCTGCCTGCTACCACATAAATCAAGCAGGCATATGACTTTACCTTAGTTTAAGGGTTTTTGTGTTACAAGTATACTCAAATTTAAAGTTATATTAAAAAGTGTTTTCTATTTTTTCTGATAGTCTTGTAATTGCAGGTAATAGCACTACATCTTGTTCCATTTTAGTTTTGAAACCAGCAGGAAAAAATATACCATCCTGCTGTTTCAAATAAAACCTTGATCCATGCAATCTCAGTGTATCTTCTGGCATTTAATAAATATGAATTTACCCAATTATCTTTTTAATTTATTTAAAAGCATTATATTTAGAGGAAGAACTTTATTATAATTTGTTTAATGTCTACTAACCGTGGAACTGAAGATGCCTACGTGTGTGCCCACCTGCTTTATGTTTGCCAATATTTCACAAATTCATAAGGTTTTATGAGCTGACCCTTGAAAATATTTATGCACAGACAAAAGCAGCCTCAGTGATAAAGAGTGGTTTCAGTAGTTTTTATTGTTTCACACTTGGCTTGGAAGCAAAATGGACATCAATTTATTTTAACACAGCCACGATAACCTTCTAAACATAATTGTGGAGTGTAACCCGGTCAGCAATTTAATTTCCATTATCAGCACTAAAGCTCTGTTTCTGCATGTGTAGCATGTGTAAGTGTGTGTGTAGTGGATGTGTGTATGTGCATGGTCACTGCTGTCTCAGTGTGTGTCTGGTTTTGGGATGCCAGGTGAGCCGCTGCAGTACAATTCCTGGTCTGTTTGATGAGGAGACCTCATGCAAAATTGATGGGAACCTCAAGGTCACAAGGAGTTCACACAGAGCATGATCAGTCCAGCACACGTCTGCGGGGGTGGGGTGGGGGTACTGGACTCCAACTCAGTGTAAGCTCCACTAGACCCTAATGTGTTGTTAGATTAAATATGTTTCACTGACAACTAGGCTAACATTACATATATATACAGTATATATATATATATATATATATATATATATATGTACTTTTTTTTTTAAATCATGATGTTAATAATAAAACCAGTAGATATGAATGTAGGAAAATTCAATGCTATTATGTATTTATTTATTGTTTTAATCCAGACTCCAGTACTTATGAAAATTAACCATTTCTGGCTAATTTACTTGAATCAATTTAACTGTTTATGGAGGTAAATAGGATAGTCAGGAAACACCCAAAAACCCCTAATATAAGTACTTAAATACATTTCATTGGAAAAAAACATATGAAGCAACCAGAGCTTTTCAAAGTAAAATAATTTGGGACACTTTATAAGAGAAAGAGAAAATAAATAAAATAAAACATGGTAATAAGAGACATTCCTAAAGGAAATTAACCCTTTAGGCACTAGAGTTTCATCAGCAAGATGATACTTTTAACAATGTAATTCATAAGCCTGCAGCTTCAAAATCACGAGCAATAAAGTGATGTTGCTAAATTCACGTTATGTAACTTTTAAATCTTTTTTTGTAATTGTATTTACATAATATATATATATATATATATATATATATATATATATATATATATATATATATATCTGAACATCTGCAAAGACTGGGAAATGTGAATTGCTGACTGACATATTTCATGCATATTTCATGTACGGTATTTTGTTTATAGACATGCTCAATCCTTAATCAAGGTGGTTGCATTCCAGAATCCCCTCATAAAATGTGAAGATTCACATAGAAATCATACATAGTAATTTAAAATATTTAAGTCTTTATAAGATACAGTGAAATACACTAGAATGAGCATGACGAGATGCTGCTAACACAAAGCAGATTCTACTGCTGTTATACACACCTCTCATATACTCATACTGCATGTAGATTCCATTCCTATAGACAACATACAGTGGGGCAAAAAATTATTTAGTCAGCCACCAATTGTGTAAGTTCTCCCACTTAAAAAGATCAGAGAGGCCTGTAATTTTCATCATAGGTATACCTCAACTATGAGAGACAAAATGGGGAAAAAAAATCCAGAAAATCACATTGTCTGATTTTTAAAGAATTTATTTGCAAATTATGGTGGAAAATAAGTATTTGGTCAATAACAAAAGTTAATCTCAATACTTTGTTATATAGCCTTTGTTGGCAATGACAGAGGTCAAACGTTTTCTGTAAGTCTTCACAAGGTTTTCACACACTGTTGCTGGTATTTTGGCCCATTCCTCCATGCAGATCTCCTCTAGAGCAGTGATGTTTTGGGGCTGACGCTGGGCAACATGGACTTTCAACTCCCTCCAGAGATTTTCTATGGGGCTGAGATCTGGAGACTGGCTAGGCCACTCCAGGACCTTGAAATGCTTCTTACGAAGCCACTCCTTCGTTGCCCGGGCGGTGTGTTTGGGATCATTGTCATGCTGAAAGACCCAGCCACGTCTCATTTTCAATGCCCTTGCTGATGGAAGGAGGTTTTCACTCAAAATCTTACGATACATGGCCCCATTCATTCTTTCCTTTACACGGATCAGTCGTCCTGGTCCCCTTGCAGAAAAACAGCCCCAAAGCATGATGTTTCCACCCCCATGCTTTACAGTAGGTATGGTGTTCTTTGGATCCAACTCAGCATTCTTTCCCCTCCAAACACGACAAGTTGAGTTTCTACCAAAAAGTTCTATTTTGGTTTCATCTGACCATATGATGTTCTCCCAATCCTCTTCTGGATCATCCAAATGCTCTCTAGCAAACCGCAGACGGGCCTGGACGTGTCCTGGCTTCAGCAGGGGGACACGTCTGGCACTACAGGATTTGAGTCCCTGGCGGCGTAGTGTGTTACTGATGGTAGCCTTTGTTACTTTGGTCCCAGCTCTCTGCAGGTCATTCACTAGGTCCCTCCGTGTGGTTCTGGGATTTTTGCTCACCGTTCTTGTGATCATTTTGACCCCATGGGGTGAGATCTTGCGTGGAGCCCCAGATCGAGGGAGATTATCAGTGGTCTTGTATGTCTTCCATTTTCTGATAATTGCTCCCACAGTTGATTTCTTCACACCAAGCTGCTTTGCCTATTGCAGATTCAGTCTTCCCAGCCTGGTGAAGGTCTACAATTATGTTTCTGGTGTCCTTTGACAGCTCTTTGGTCTTGGCCATAGTGGAGTTTGGAGCGTGACTGTTTGAGGTTGTGGACAGGTGTCTTTTATACTGATAACGAGTTCACACAGGTGCCATTAATACAGGTAACGAGTGGAGGACCGAGGAGCCTCTTAAAGAAGTTACAGGTCTGTGAAAGCCAGAAATCTTACTTGTTTGTAGGTGACCAAATACTTATTTTCCACCATAATTTGCAAATAAATTCTTTAAAAATCAGACAATGTGATTTTCTGGATTTTTTTTCCTCATTTTGTCTCTCATAGTTGAGGTATACCTATGATGAAAATTACAGGCCTCTCTGATCTTTTTAAGTGGGAGAACTTACACAATTGGTGGCTGACTAAATACTTTTTTGCCCCACTGTATCTCCTTTATCCTGGTACAATATGATACATAAGTGACCTCTGCCACAGAAAGTTTCAGTAGAGGTGTTCTAGTTCTAGTTGTTCTTGTTGTGGGTGATGGGGTCATTACAAGCTGCTGCCTGACTCCTGTTCCTGTGTGGAACTGAACTGGCCCCAGGTTTCCACCCCAATTTGTGAAACCCATCCTTTACACCAGCAGATCCCTCACATTGTCATTCATTCTCATCAACATGAGCATTCCACACCACTTCTGGCAGTGAAATCTTGCCATTTTACAATTCTCACCGTTGTTTGAAAAGTTGACTTTCTCTGTAAACTTGATGTCTAGATGAGCTTGAATTGGTACAACCCCAGAAACACAAGGATTCACCATATTGTATCATGATAAATTGAATTCATGTTGGCTAAACAACAAAATGGGGTTACTGGTAAGTTATTTTACCACTAGCGTCATACATTACATGTCAAGAGAGCTTCTGTTAAATTTACCACTTTGAAAGCAATTTCAATGTTACCAGTGTTTTTAAAGTTGTTTCTTTCTTGCCAATGTTAATTTAAGATTTTAAATAAATATTTTTTAAAATTAAACGGAACTTAATTGATGCCATTTAAATGCAGTTAAAAGCCAATCAAAAAGCTGTCTTTAACTGAGATTTTAAAAGTGTCAACAGAGAGAACACCTATATTTTACAGTTCTGAGCTCTCGCTCTGCCCCTACAAAAGTATAGTTGTTTCTTACTAAACAATCTCAATCGAGAAACAGCTAGAAGCAGTTATTTCTCATTCTGGTCTGCAGCTAGATTGAAGGCAGAAGACTTAAAGAGTTAATTTCTTAGACATTTCAGGACTTTGTGGTTATTTCTTAAGTATTAACCAGTAATATGAAACATTTTAAAACTAAAAAACGTCAGGAAACACTGATTAACAGACCTTTCAATCTGTCTGCATTAAAATCCGGGTGGTTCCGGCTACTTCCGTCAGGCTGCTTCGTCAGCAGCTCATTCATATTCATTGTTCAAATTTGCTGGACTCTTATTGGCTAACAAACTAGCCTATGAGAGCAAAGAATACTGTTTTCTGTCCTGCTGTGCATGGCAACCTCAGACGTCGCGTCTTCCTGTTTGCTTCATCTTATGCTACAGTTTTTAGCCAGCAGCATGCTAGGCGTGGTTTCAACTGCAGGAGCTGCTGAATACTAACGAACAAAGGAGTTGTGACAAAACAGATACAGGCCGTTCAAACTTATCGCTAACAGCGTAGTTTGAGAGATTAAAACTGAAAGAGAAACTTTTGACCTGTTTTCACACCCACTATGAAGATAAGAACACTTGTGGAGCTAAAATATTCAACAGAAACCTCAGAAAAACTGTTTTTAATGGAAGGGCCTCTTAAAAGTAGTCAGGTTATAAGCTGGCTAATGATCAAAAAACATACAGTTTAAATTAGTTTTATACTTCTATTGAAAACCAGTGGGAATAAGGTGAAGTGAGAGAATTTTTTTCCTGTAAAAGTTAGGAGTCTAGCTACAGAATTATATACCAACTACAAGCAGTAGAACAGAGACTGTGATAAAAACATACTCTTGCCATGCCTTTGTAGATGAACACAATGACATTTTGTGCATTACATTCCCGGTGAGTTCTTATTATTCCTGCTCTCTTTATAGAGCGTGGAAGGAGGTGTGTTAAATTGCAGAGTTTACCCATGATAATAGGAAGTTTGGCACAAGGGAGACAATGCACGAATGCATTTATGAAGCGAGTACTGCAATTTTGGAATCACTAGTAATTACTGAGGAGGGGAGGGGAAAGAAGGTCAAGAGATGAGAGGAGGGCTGAGAAAAAGAAAGCTGACCTTTTGCATTATCTGTTTGGGTAAAAAAAATGAGTTAGGCAGCACTCTGGCCTAATGTTTTGGGTTAGACGATGATCTTCAGATTCAGCCCAACAGATATTATTGACAGCCTCTTTTGACATCTTCAGCCATTGTAATTGACTTCTTTGGTTATGTGCCAGTTGATCAACGCTGATCAGAAACCCTACACACTCAACCGAGGTGTCGAAATGTTAATTAATTAGGCCATATTTGTGACAAACAGAAAACTATAGAAATAAATTAACTCAAAACCAGACGTTAGTCTTCTAAAGAACAAATCCATCAGTATTTGTGTCTCTTTCCTGTTAGCTCAGACCCCAGTTGGCTAAGGCAGAAGGCCGCCCATCCTGAGTAAGGTTCTACTCGAGGTTTCTTCCTGTTAAAAGGGAGTCGTTCCTTTCCACTGTCGCCAATCGTGCTGCTCAGGATGATGACTGCACTGAATTAACAATTCAACCCAGTCGACTGTTTCCTTAGATAGGAAATGTTTTATTGCTAATTGGTTGATATTTATGTAAATTGCCTTGAAATTACTTTGTTATGAACTGGCACTTTATAAATAAATAAACTTGAAACTTAAAGAAATGTGATAGATCGGTAGGACTGATCTGGATCTTCCTGAGCTGATTGTGTAAAGTAGGATGCTTCAAAAAAGAAAAACATGAAAAACCCTCATCATCATCTTTGCAACAGAGTAACTCATCAACAGAGTGTCTTCAGTCAGAAGCTTCTTCAGATCCATTGCAACATTACATACAGGAGCTCCTTCCTATCCACAGCTAGAACCATCTACAGTATAAAGGCTACCTGAAGTTACTGAGTTACTACAAGATCCAACTTCCCTTCTGTGATTAAGAAAGTATGATTGAATTGAATTGAAATGTGAATGTGTGTGTAAATGATTGTCTATCTATACAGTGGGGCAAAAAATTATTTAGTCAGCCACCAATTGTGTAAGTTCTCCCACTTAAAAAGATCAGAGAGGCCTGTAATTTTCATCATAGGTATACCTCAACTATGAGAGACAAAATGGGGAAAAAAAATCCAGAAAATCACATTGTCTGATTTTTAAAGAATTTATTTGCAAATTATGGTGGAAAATAAGTATTTGGTCAATAACAAAAGTTCATCTCAATACTTTGTTATATAGCCTTTGTTGGCAATGACAGAGGTCAAACGTTTTCTGTAAGTCTTCACAAGGTTTTCACACACTGTTGCTGGTATTTTGGCCCATTCCTCCATGCAGATCTCCTCTAGAGCAGTGATGTTTTGGGGCTGACGCTGGGCAACANGGACTTTCAACTCCCTCCAGAGATTTTCTATGGGGTTGAGATCTGGAGACTGGCTAGGCCACTCCAGAACCTTGAAATGCTTCTTACGAAGCCACTCCTTCGTTGCCCGGGCGGTGTGTTTGGGATCATTGTCATGCTGAAAGACCCAGCCACGTCTCATTTTCAATGCCCTTGCTGATGGAAGGAGGTTTTCACTCAAAATCTTACGATACATGGCCCCATTCATTCTTTCCTTTACACGGATCAGTCGTCCTGGTCCCCTTGCAGAAAAACAGCCCCAAAGCATGATGTTTCCACCCCCATGCTTTACAGTAGGTATGGTGTTCTTTGGATCCAACTCAGCATTCTTTCCCCTCCAAACACGACAAGTTGAGTTTCTACCAAAAAGTTCTATTTTGGTTTCATCTGACCATATGATGTTCTCCCAATCCTCTTCTGGATCATCCAAATGCTCTCTAGCAAACCGCAGACGGGCCTGGACGTGTCCTGGCTTCAGCAGGGGGACACGTCTGGCACTGCAGGATTTGAGTCCCTGGCGGCGTAGTGTGTTACTGATGGTAGCCTTTGTTACTTTGGTCCCAGCTCTCTGCAGGTCATTCACTAGGTCCCTCCGTGTGGTTCTGGGATTTTTGCTCACCGTTCTTGTGATCATTTTGACCCCACGGGGTGAGATCTTGCGTGGAGCCCCAGATCGAGGGAGATTATCAGTGGTCTTGTATGTCTTCCATTTTCTAATAATTGCTCCCACAGTTGATTTCTTCACACCAAGCTGCTTACCTATTGCAGATTCAGTCTTCCCAGCCTGGTGAAGGTCTACAATTTTGTTTCTGGTGTCCTTTGACAGCTCTTTGGTCTTGGCCATAGTGGAGTTTGGAGCGTGACTGTTTGAGGTTGTGGACAGGTGTCTTTTATACTGATAACGAGTTCACACAGGTGCCATTAATACAGGTAACGAGTGGAGGACCGAGGAGCCTCTTAAAGAAGTTACAGGTCTGTGAAAGCCAGAAATCTTACTTGTTTGTAGGTGACCAAATACTTATTTTCCACCATAATTTGCAAATAAATTCTTTAAAAATCAGACAATGTGATTTTCTGGATTTTTTTCCTCATTTTGTCTCTCATAGTTGAGGTATACCTATGATGAAAATTACAGGCCTCTCTGATCTTTTTAAGTGGGAGAACTTACACAATTGGTGGCTGACTAAATACTTTTTTGCCCCACTGTATGTGGCTCTGATGGACTGTCGACCCATCTAGGGTGTTACCCCACCTCTTGCCCAATGAACACTGGAGATAGCCACCAGCTCCCTGCAACCCTAAACAGCAAAAGTGGGTTTGTGGTCAGAAGTATTAAACATAAAGTTTTAGGCAAGGCGAAGCTAGTATAGTGGTTTGCACAATCATAGCTTCTGTTAGCATCTAATAGGTAGTGTTTATTGCTGATTTAGTGAGTAGAGACAGAGCCTGTCCATGCCACTGTGTCTCCCATTGTTCATAGTTTTATATTGCCTCTGGGATTTGAGTGCTGTTTTGAGTTATAGTTCTGGTTATCACACTATTGTGTTTCTGTCCCTCACTACAACACTCACACATTCAGGTCTGTATCCTGTTAAGCCACTGCTCATCTTTTCCAGTTGAATTGCAATTTAGTTCAAGCCCTATACCTGTTCACAGCCAATCCCTCTCACATCAATCATCTCTTCCTACCCAAATTTAAGCTCTTCTCAGTCTGCATATCACTGCCAGAATGTTAGTTTGCGTATGATCTACTTTCCAGTGCCATAGCCTGTCTGCCAAGTTTTACTGTATGTCCAGTCCCATATTGTGTATCGGTTTTGTGCCTTCTGAATTTTTCTACGCCTGCCCTTCTTGGATTTTTGACCCAGGGTCTTGTTTTTTGGTCATCGAAGACCCTACACTGAATCTAGATTACACCCCAATCTCTTCTACATCTGATTTGTAAATCTGTCTTGGATTCAATGCTCATTGAGATTACTGATCCATGCCCATTTAACCACTCAGACTCCTGCTTCAATGGACTTTGCTTTCTGGATTAATAGGCATTTTTCTGGTACACATCCTCTTGGATTTACAAATATTTCTGACCCCAAGCTGTTTAAGGATTCGTCTTCATTGTCTCCACCCCGAAGAAGCTTTTTTAATGGACTAGGGGCGGCTGTGGCTCAGTGGTTAGAGCGGTCGTCCTCCAATTTCAAGGTTGGTGGATCGATCCTGGCTTCCACCGCCACATGTCGAAGTGTCCTTGGGCAAGACACTGAACCCCATGTTGCCCCCCGATCTGCGTATCGGGTTGTGTGAGTGTTAGTCCCTACCCTCTCCCCCCGGTTTACATATCGGGTTGTGTGAATGGGTGAATGCAAAACCTTGTAGTGTGAAAGCGCTTTGAGTGGTCTGAATGACTAGAAAAGTGCTATACAAATACAGGACATTTACCATTTACTGCTTTATTTTTTTGTAAACTTTACGAGATAAACTATTTTTATATGCATTAATCATTCAGTATATTCCATTAATAGTCCAGCTTAAACAGAACATTACAGTTCTCCCCCAATATCCACTGTCATCTTTCAAGGAAAGCAATCTGTTAGTTTCCCTACATAGACAATTTATCACAAATTAACATTTTATAAGCATGAATAAACTATATCAAAGGATCTTTATTTAAATTGTAACAAGTTTAGAATGAATTGTTCTGCATTTAATTAAACTGGAGTACTTTTATTTGGATTTGAGCTGGACTCATCGCTGTTCCTTCTATCCAACACTGGTACGGTTTTTACTCTGAGCCAATGCTTTATAAATAACTTGAACTAAGACTGAATTAAAAAAGGCCAATGTGTCTGCTAATATCATAGCATGTCACTTATGTGGAAAGAGTGGGTGGGTGCCTCTCTTACTGTGCCAGCTTGCTTTACCAGAGTGGTGTGATCTGTCCAGGCCTCACCTTAATCTATTAAATTCAGTCATGCTGAGATACTCAAGTCTAACAATCTGTCCACACTTTTTTTTATTTAACCTTATCTCTTTTTGCACATGCATTGATCCCTTCTTTGGCATGGACAGAAGGGTGGAAAATAGTGGAGTTTTGAAATGGAGGAATACATAAATGTTCCAGATGAATAGATTATTGTTTTTTGTAAACAGGGGTATTTTTATGCCTATTCTTTGAAAGCCCAAGGCTTTTATGATAATCATAGGGTGCTTGAGAGTAACATTGTTGAAATAGTGACAAAATCAGTCACATTAAGTGACTGGCAGAGACTGTTAGATGAATAATGCAGGCTACAAGATGAAAGACAGCTTTGTCTTTTGTAGTCTCTAAGGCAGGAAACGGGAAGAACCATGACTGACTATAAGACTGCATGATGCATCATTCTAACTGCTTAATAGTTTGCCTGGGAGGCTAAAAATGACATGGACTTTTTTCTCCTCATCATCATTGGAATTTTCAGTTCAGTCATTTTGCTGAGGGAAACTAATAAGTGGTATTCCAGTAATGCTTTTATTTCTGTTGGAAACATGGCACCCAACATTTTATTATATTGTTGTTAAACCTATAACATGAAGTCCTGTTAGCCTGCTGTTGCTTGCAGGTATCACATAAGAACTGACATGTCCTTCAAATGTTTCACATGCAGGCCAACCAGCCACATACCCCAGTTAATTACATACATTTTTTTTGTCATTTGTAAATATTCAGTGCTTTGTCTCAGACTCTAACTGTGATTAATAGCTGTCAATTCATGAATTTAGCTTGCATGACAGAGTATCTTGTGACCTTTCATAGGGATATGGTCTGTTGAGAATGCAATATGGAGGTGTCAGAGAGCAATACATCAGAAATACAAAAGCACAAACAGAAAACTAATTAGACAGTAGTCAAAGCGCAGATAAATCTGCCAAGGTCTATCTCAGTCTCTCAGATTTGTTATGGTAATAACACAAAATATTTAGACATTTTAATCCCCATTCAAATTCAAATCAGCCTCAGATTGCACCTTCAGAAAAAAACATTACAGGCATGGTAATGACTTTTTCAAGTATGCAGGGTGATTGAATGGAAAACAGGAACCAAAGGTCTACAGATGGGCAGGTCATCATCTGTGTAATTTTAGTCAAATGCTTGCTCTGTTCAAACCCCTTCTATTTATAAAATATGCTCAAAGTGGCATTCTTTTTACCCCTATGGTTGCAATAAAATAAACACAGGCAGCAACCTTAATTGGGTTTTCTTTTTTACCAAGGCCACAAAATGTTTCTGAATGGAAAAAAAAGATGAGTAACCACCAGCCTGGCCCCATGAGCATATCAGAGTGCTCCTGGTCTAAGCTCCAGGGAGCACAGCAGCCACAAGCAGACTAGCAAAACATTTAGCTACAGGCCCAAGGCAGAGGGGATGTCCTCAAGAGAGTAGAGTGACCCCCACCCCAAGGAAGAGGGTACTTACAAAGCCCCAAGGTCCAGCCACCCACAGCCCAGGGCAGCAGGCACAGACACCCGGCACCCCACATAGTGGTGAGTTAAAGAAAGGACATGATGCAGCCCCCAGAGAGGCAGGCCAAGAAGGGAAGGCAGGCATGAGTCCCCAATCACAATGAGAGCAACCCCACAGGCAGTCCAAGCCATCTGAGATCCCAAGCTGCTGGCCAGGAGCGTACGGTGCCACAACACCAACCAGTCCCTGCCACAACCTGCACTACACCAAGGTGCACCACAACCACACCAGGGCAGCTGGTAGCACCCTCCAGATCACCCAGAGGGAGCACCCAGCCCAAAGCCATGCATGACCGACAAAGACTGACAGCAGAGGCTGTGGGGGGCAACGATTCCACCCATCCATTCAGCATGAGTTTTAAGTGAATTTGCTTGTGTGTGCATGGGTGTGAGTGTTTTGATGGGGAATATGAGTGTATATGACTACAGTGCATTAAAAATGTAAAAAAAAAAAATGTGGGAAGACAGTCAAGGTGGGGGCACCCTAATGCTGGCTGACAGCAGAGTCCCACTCACCAGCTGCTCCCTCTGACCCTAAATGTCTATGTAGGCCTTTTTTGTACGAACTTTATTCTAAGACAGTTTTTTGTATTGTAGACCTTTTCTTTCATTATTTAAGTTTTATCCTGTCATTACAATATGGGCAGGCCAAAAAAACAGAACAAAATGTGACAGAACAAAAGAAGTGATCTCTGATAAAACACTGCAAGCATTTATCTCCAGGGGTCCCAGCAGCTGATTGTGTTTGCGTTTTTCCAGATGGTCGCTAAACGGAACAGTCATTGATATGGGGAGCGACTACCGGCGTCACATGTCTGGAGGCAGCCTGATCATTAGGAACCTGGACAAGGACCAAGACACTGGATTGTACCAGTGCATTTCTTTCAATACATGGGGCTCTATCGTCAGCCGCAGGGCCAGCATCCAGTTTGCATGTAAGTAGAGCTGCATTTGTTAACATGTCAGGCTGACATGTGTAGTATGCTTGAAGACTAGAACAATTTTTTCAAGTATTTATTTACTCTTCTGATTTCTAATTTAGATTGCCTGGGAATAGATTTTCACAGAGGGACATGATAATTGAGTGAAATGTCAAATGCAACAAACACAGGAGTAGCCTCTGACTGGCTCTGAACCCGATTGATTCTCATTAGTGGTTCAAACTCTGACAGTCTGTGCACTTTCTGTCATATTTTGCCATATTATACTTCTGGTCTTCTTATCCAGACATGACCACAGCCAGATGCAAATAATACTTGAAAAATATTTGTATTTTTGAACAATAATGACCTGGTAATTCATTGTGTGTAATATGCATCTGATTGCAAGCAGATTAGATAGTGACAGGCCGACCGCTGTTCTGGCAGCCTGCTGCTCAAGAGACAAAGAGTGTCTGGGTGTGATGCTTTGGAGTGGGGACCTACCTTACTGATAAGCACTGTAAAGGCACTGCTCTTTTCTTGATCAAGCCTGCTGACTATTGATCCTGTCTAAAGGATATGGAGCCTTTCACTTCCTCTCATGAGATGGACTGCCATTATCCCTATAGCTCGGTAATGAATCTCACTTGTGGGGACTGGGTGAGGAGCTTAGCTGCTTGACATTTATTGTCTTGCCTAATGCATAATGAGAGAAGCCTAAAAGATCAGCAAGGCTGATACTCTGTTTTTCCTTGTAATGAGATGACTGGCCTAAGAGAAATGTTGTTTTTCCTCTGCTACTTTGGTTATGGGCTGCTTGGTGGCACAGGTGTTAGCATTGTTGCCTTGCAGCAAGAAGCTCCTGGGTTCGAAACTAGGCCTGGACCTTTCTGCATAGAGTTTGCATGTTCTCCCTGTGCATGTGTGGGTTTTCTTTGGAGTCTCTGGCTTCCTCCTACCAACCAAGAATGTGCTTGATAGGTTATTTGGCAACTCTAAATTGTTCCTCATTGTGGTAGTGTGTGAATGGTTGTCCATCCTGTGATGGCAATAGTGACCTTTCCACCATGTAACCTGCCTCTCACCCACCAACTGCTAGAGATAGACACCAGCTCCCTGTGACCCTGATTAGCAATAAGCATGTACAGAAAATGACTGACAGCTTTGGTCATCCGTCAGGATTCAGCTTCAGCCATAGTAAGCATGACCTCCTACAACTCATTTTTAATAGCATAAGCATCATAATTTTTCATCTAATAACAAAATAGTGATGACAAACGTCCACTTTCAAACAGCCATAGACACCATGCCATAGAGCTCCAAAAACAAAGATGGGCAAATCTACTTTGTTTCCATTGATTTTAAGGTCACAGTATAGCAGATCTGCTAAGCTATAACATTATTACCACTTACAGGTTCGTGAACCATCCTCAGTTTCATTTTACATTGACGCTTGAAAATTAGTTGGAAATATAGATTCATTTAATAAGAGCCAAAAATGATAGTTACATGATTTGAGTCTCCTATGGGACGTTTCTAGTCTCCAATGGTCTAGATCTACCCAAGAAGTCCAATAAAGGAATATCTATGAATTGGTGTTAGGGCCATGAATAGAATATCTACTGTGTATTAAAGTTTATTGTATTCATGTAAAGTGAAGCGTGGTTGCTGCCATGAGCACATTCACAGCTATCTACTTTTCTTCATCCTCTTGCCCCCTCTTTTTAGAGTCCTGATCAAATAATTGTCTTATTACCACCGTTTTCTTGTTAGACTGATATCTCAATCAAATCAAATCAAACTTTATTTATATAACACATTACACACTTACAGCAACCCAATGTGCTTTAACGTTAAATAAAACAAGAAAAAAACAAAAGATGAGCATAAATTAAATAAAATTCAATAACACTTTGTATGTGCACGTGCATGTATATATGCAGACAAATACACATGCACACACTCATACATTTTATATCCCTACATGCAATGCACAAACCAGATGAGTGATGTTAATAATAACTCTTTAAAAATGGATCAATATACACAGTCTAACATACAAACACATATCCATCCACAGACCGACATAAAAAGCGAGCTGCATGAATACAAATCAAATCAAAAATACTTTATTAATCCCCGAAGGGAAATTATGTGTTGTTGTAGCTCAGTTATTCTTCAGGGAGACATTGTAGAGAGTTCTAGCTGTGGACGGGAAGGATATCCTGTAGAGGGTTCTAGCTGTGGACGGGAAGGATCTCCTGTAGTGGTCTGTGTTGGATCTGTTTTTGAGTTACTGTGTTCTGAAGAGGATGATGAGGGTTTTCCATCATGTTCTTCATCCTCCTTTGGACAATCAACTCAAGAGACTCCAGTTCAGTCTCCAGGACAGAATCAGTCCTCCTTATCCATCTGTTCAGCCTCTTCATGTCACCTGCTCTGATGCTCCGCCCCCAACAGGTGACTGCAGATTTGATCAGCTGACAAACTCCTCTTCTTTGGCTTCTCCTCTTCAAATCTCTGTCTGCTCGTATTGTTTGAAAGCCAGACAGAGACATGCTGGAGTCCAGGATATGTTCCTTTAGCCATGTCTCAGTGAAACACATGATGCTGCATCCTGATACTCTGGCCTGGTCTTCAACAGAGTTTCAAGTTTATCCATTTTGTTAGCAAGAGATCTTACATTCATCAACATGACTGATGGAAGTGAAGGTTTAAACTTCCTCTTTCTCTCTCTTCACCTTGCTCCTGCTCTGCATCCACGTCTTCTTTTTTTGAGCTCATCAGGGATCCAGAGTTTCAATTTGAGGATTATTTCAGCCTTAGAAATGTCAGTTAGCTGCTCTTACTTGTAAACAAGTCTCTTGTTGCCATGGTTACGCATCATAACAAGTGGCAAAAAGGTGACAAATCAAGCAAAAAACTCAATCATCACAGCACCCAAATCAGAAGAAAAGTATTTAGAAAATATTTCCAGACGAAAAAACTTGCAAGAAATACTCAAAAAGAACAAAAAAAAAGCTAGCATATGCTAGCTAAGTCACAGAGCTACTCCAACAAGCTGCCACCAGTTGTAGCGCTATTCCGTAATCTGTAAAGAATACCATAATAAAACTTTTAAAAATGCTCAAAATTAAAAACAAACCATGCGGGATAGTTTTCAGAAGAGATGCTTGTTCCATTTAGGTCTAAAGAAATACACTTGATAAAATGAACTTCAAGTTACTGGTTTTTCCTTAGGGGCACTGTTACGAGTATAATAAACAAATGTTCATGAAGTGTATTTGTCCACTCCATTACCTAAAAATATAGCAGAAATATGAAAATATTAGGTCAATTAAGAACATCTTAAAAATCTGGGATTAATATTGAGTTAACTATGGACAACCATGCAATTAATCATGAATAAAAATTGTTATCATTTGACAGCCCTACTTTTTAGTAATGTTTTAAGTGGGTGCTAATGTCTAAATGCTGGTTGTTCTATTTCTTAGGTGTTACACAGGGGTTACTAAAAATATTTTAGAATAACAAGCTCAGATTGAGGTGTATTAGCTCTCTACAGTTTTTAAAAATTACATGGTGTATATTATTAAGGGAAGTAGACTAAGTGACCAGAGGCAGTGCTGATGCTCTGAATCATATTCCAGCATGTTCTGGCCCTTCTCTTTGCATGGAAGTTCATTTATGAAAAATGAACTAGAAAGGCAAGCTATTTCCTTAAAGGGCTCATTTTGTAACTAATAGAACTTAGAGCATGTGTGACCTGAAAACTGTGTGCTCTGACTCATATTGATGGCCTACTGACATTCATTCAGCACATACCCAGGCCCAAAACAGCCTGAAGTGCCAAGGGACAGAGAAATAGCATGACACAACTTATGTTTGTTGTGATAAAATGAAAAATTTGTTGGTTCTTCACTATGATATCATTTTTAAAAAAAAGAATAAATAAGGTTTAAAATGAAAAACACAAATGTTGCCATAATGGAGATACACACTAAGAGAAATGGGGAAAAGACTTATTGGTAATGGACAGATTCCTATTATTTGTATGGCTCAAAGGGGATAGAAGGTTTTCTGCTGATAGAAAGATGAGAGGTTTAATCACAAACAACAGAAGGCCACATGCTAAAGTATTCGTTGATACTGATAATTGATACTGATACCCCAAAGTTGTCCACGTCAGATGTACACCCTCAGGTACAGGTTGGATGTGGGGAATTGATTTCCCCAAGGAGATCAGAAAAGTATCAGTTGTACAAAATGATGTGCTAAATGACAGTGCCAGCTCTAAGCAAAATTTTGGGCCCCCACCAGAACTCTTGACTACTATCTTGATAATTCACACACATACAATACATTTATGTCTTTATTTTCTAATCTATTGTTTTTAATATATATTGATAACTTATTTAGTTAGATTGTAATCCACAGTGAGACTGACAAAAGAATGGTCATTGAATCAGAGTACTTTTGGGGACAAATAAAGTATGTTTGAGTTCGAATTTTGATGGCAACGTTTCTCTCTCCTCTCAAAGCTCAATTTTCATATACATCTGTCTTCACATTAACATCACTAGGTGAGTGACATTGAGAGAAGGAACACTGGTACACCTCTCATACAGAAAACATTGCCTTTTTCCTGTCTTCCATCCTTTATAAGGTGGCAAATTGAGTTGACTCTATACTGCATTCTGATGTTGAAACTGTGAAATTACAACTTGGTTTTACACTTTGTTTGAGGATCGTTGGAACCTCTTTCCTTGACAACTCGTTCCATTTTCACTCTTGTTTAAATCAGCCATTGCTTGTTTTGTTCCTCATTCACGTAACAGCTCAGCTCAGTGACTGACCCTGAATTTAGAGACTAAAAGGTGGGATATGAAACATGAACACCACAACAACAGAGCAAAGCCTCCGGCCATCATGGCGCCAGGCTCGTAATCCCCCCCCCCCGTGCTCCGATTGCTGAGGTCGACCAATATTCCTCATTAAACCCCCTCTGATCTCTGATCCGAGATGCCAATAAAATATTATGAGTTCAGCTCACAAATCGTGTTCTCCAACCCCATTAATTACACACTGATTCTGATAAATGAAGACTCCTACCTATATTTTGCTCAGTCATCGATTCAGCCCATGGCCAAGTGCTCACGTAGCTGCCCTGGCTCTTCGAGCAAACCAAAACTTCCTGCAGTCCCTCTGTAGATCCTCTGTCATCCTCACGCCATCCTGCACACCTCATTTCTCCACCCAGCCACAAAATCCTCTGTGGTGTGTCCTCCAGCCGGACCCATAGCCGGAATTCCCTACACTTCAGCCAATTGCTGCTCCATGTTAGCGTGACTTTTGCACATGACCCTGCTAAGTCACAAAATAAAAAAAGGATCAATAACTTTTAGAGTAAAAATAAACCACATATGGAATTATGGCAAACAACATATTATTTCACTCTCTATTTATTGTGTTACCTTGTTTTTAAACAGCATAATATTGAAAACTATTCATAGTATCGCTGTAAAGTATCAAACTTTAAAACATGGTATATTACTGAATAAATCGTCTCTTAAATATCTATCTCAAATCAGCATCAGGAAATACAGAATCATCTTACATTTATTTGTCCGTGATCCTTCTTTTTATGATTTCATACTGTTTGAAAAGCTTTAATAATCTTTAATCATTGATTCTGTAAACATTAGATGTCTGTAAAGCCTCTCTGCTGATCTTTTTTTTTCTAACTACTTCCTCTTTTTTGTGTGCAGGTGTGAGGTTGCACAAATTTGCATGTGTGTGAGTGTGTGAGCAGAAAGCAGAGGCCCAATCTCAAGCTTTCTTGATAGTTCACAGAATTTTGTTCACTTTTTTTCTCTTTTGCTTATGACTGTCTTACGTGTTCTTTCGTGCTATCTTTTAAATTCAATACTCTTATCATACATACATTACCTATATGAGCAATACTGTTCAAACTCAAAAGGCCCTTTTGGATCCTTACAGACTGATACAGATGATAAAAAATGAAGGCTCTGAGGCCTGTGTGATAAAAATTGCATCACACATGCAAATGCTGGAGCATAAATTGTGCATAGGATGTGTAGTTACATTACACTATAACATATACAGTGCAATGTTATTATGCAAGTACGGATTTCACATTCCTGCTATGTTGAAATGCTCCACAATTTAAAATCTGATAAACCTATTTAATAGTGAAAAATGTTCCTTTTGTCTTGTAAATATTAGTTTATCTTCACTGTAGCATATGGAAAATATACCCTCTTATTTTCCTTTAGTTTTTTAACATCTTGATGACTTCTAGTGTTGTCCCATTCAGCTTCTGCCAGGATGACAACAAATTCCCATGAATGGCTTTCCATGTGTTCAGTAGAGCTCAGTAAAAAAAATACTATTCCACAACTGGAGAAAGCAAACCTTGCACTGCAAGATGGATTGTCTCAAGAGTTGAAGTTTTCCAAACCCAGGTGGGGCTACACATCTGGCAGAGCCAGGTTAGGAGAAAGCCAAAGAGCAGAAAACAGTCAGACTCTTAAAAGAGGATTTATACAATGTCCAATGACAGATTGGAGTCCATGTCTTGCTAACATTCTAGCTTAACATGCACTAATTTGTTATCTTTCCAGCCTTGTTGTTGCATAGCTGCTCACCACAGGAACACTAAATTTTATGTAACTGTGTGCTATGTCTCCCTAACTAAGTTGTAAATAACCAAATTTTCAATTTAATTATCTCTTAATCTCTCGTTGAACTTTGGTGTTGTGCCTCTGGAGCAGTTTTGCTCAAAAATTCTGTCAGACGCAATGTGCACTGGAAACACTGCAGCTATAAGGCAAGTTAGGCCTCTAGCTTTCAGAATGATGGTGTGTGGTCAGCTGAGTCCTGTAAAGCCCATTATTCTTCTGCTCAGAGGCTACAGACCAAATACAGAGGTGTATTCACTTCCAGCACTGAGCCCAACAACATCCTCAACTATCTTTGGACAATTTTACACAATCTGGGGGAAGGAGACTTTCTTTTACCTGCTGTGTAATTAGTAATTCTTCCTAACAGTAACACTTTGAAATACAGTGGGAGGTGACTTGATTATCAACTGCTATAATGGCAGCTTTTCAAATGGGCTAGGTATGTGTCTCATTCCAGATTGGGTCCTCAGAAATGTCATTAGAAGTCAGAGTCTGTATGTATTAAAGCAGACTGGTGAGATCAGAAGGATGCTACCCCTGTCTGTATTTCAAGTCAGTCACCTCCTCCTGTGACATCTCGTGGTCCTGCTGTGACTTGGCTCTGTTTGATTCCACTTCGGTCAACAGAGAGCTGCTCATTAATCTTAGCCGCACTCTGTCCCACTTCTCTCCATAATCTTCCTTCTCCTAATTTCCCTTATCGGTCACACTGACTTTCTTTTGTTTGTGTTTGGAAGGCTTACTCTAGGCTGTTAGCCAAAGGGTGTAGACAGTATGCAGAGCGGACTGCAGCAGCTCTCCCTCCATCCGTCATGAAGCAATGGGTGGTTTATCATGCCAGGTTTTGTTGTTTTCTTCTAGTCCTAACAACTGCTTATTCATTTGCAGGTGACAGACTATGCTGAGAGTATTGATGGGGAAGCTAATGGTTTTAAGTGCAAGATTACACTACATTTAATAAAGATGTTACTTCTTGCTGCTGGCTTTGCAAATTGTCATTTTTCATGCATTCTACCCGTGTTTGTTCAGTCCTTGCACAGCATTTCCTTCCTCCTAGCTAATTCTTTCCCATCACTGTCTAATCTCCTCACCTCTATTCAAGTGTAGTGTTGCTGGGTAAACATCAGTGAGGCAGGTCCATCTATTTAATCTGTCTCCTGATGTCTTATGAACTATCAAATGTTGTCAGGAGGTATCTTGAGGCAATCAATGAGGCCATATTAAAGCCCCAGTGCTTGAAATGCAACATCAAAAACACACATTTGTGAATCAGTAAAAGGAGTTTAGGAGTTTTCCTATTTAAAAAAAAAAAAACAAACTAATTTTCAAAGAAACCCATATAAATAGACTGTAAATCTCAAGTAAATCATCAGTGTGCTGCTTCGCATTTCATTTTTTTCAAGGCGTTGTTAAATTTGATATCAGTCTCTTTTGACTCATCAGATCTTGAAAACTTCAAAACCCAGTCGGTGAGAAGTGCTGTCAATGTCCGAGAGGGTCAAGGAGTGGTTCTGTTATGTGGAGCTCCATCACATTCTGGAGGTAAGCTTTTGCTGTCTTATACTGATGTTGTTGTCCTCTTCTGTCTTAATTAAACAATGCAGAGAAATTCACTTTATGATGGCACGTTTTTTACAACACACATCTGTTTTAGGTGCAGCACCATTTTTTGGCATAGGCAGTCACTGCGAGCCCATAAAAAACTAAGTATTAGAATATATCATAACTTATTAGAAAAAGATACCCAGAGTAAATAAAAGATGCAGTTTGAGAGGTTTTTTTTGCCTGTCATGTCGTGAAATGTTTGGCAGACAGAATTGTGGATCTAGGTGTCTTATTATGTCAGGACAGATTTACTCTACAACAGATGAGATAAATTCACTCATTCTGTTGTATAGTGCATTTTATTGACTTTAAGGCACAGCTGACCATATCTGGTTTCGGAGGCGGAGTGGACAGGTAGACATAGACAAAGATATTTTAAAAACTACATTAGGGTATGGGGGGGCGGTAACTAAAACAGGTGTGTGTGCATGTTCGTGCGCGCACTTAGTTATGTCATTATCATGTGAAATAACTGCATGGAAAAGTTACAATATGGCTAGAGTGTGGTTTTAATCAACCACCAGCCACCAGAGCGCATCGGGTCCGAGTACCATAGAGCATAGCAGCCCGGCATGCACTGGCAGGTACAGAAGGCAACCACAGGTTCAGTGCAGCGGGGATGTCTGCAGGAGAGCAGAGTAGCCTCTGCCCCCATTTACAGTTAATTGAAATGTTTCTATGTGCCTGACTTTGAATCTAGAATGTTGTGGACTTGTTTTTTTCTACATAGTGCCTTGAAATGACTTTCGTTATAAATTAGCAAATCATAAATTAAACCAAACTGAAATGAATTAAATGGAATCTGCTTGGCTTATCTTTGCACAAACACTGGAAACAAATGGGAAGGCATTGTCAAAAAGTGACAAACCCACCACAAAACAGCACCTCTAAAGCTATCCAATTAACACAGTATCTTGGTTTGTTTAGTCAGTGTAAAACTTTGTGGATATAAAGGGGGTTACATTATGAAAATGTGAACTATTTTGCCAACAAATAAAACTTACCACTTTTCAACAAGAGGTCTAATAAAATGTTAATTAAGATCCAGTGAAGCCAAAGTTTAATTTAGTTGTTTTTACAGTAGCTCTTGCTGCTATGTTTCCAATCTGTATGCTTACAAGCATAAGGGCTGTTTGTCTTGTTTTATGCAGCAAAAATTTGATGAAAAAAGATTATTTTATTGTTTAAGTGAGGAGCTGAGACTGTGTTCTCTAAATGAGAGGATACAAATAGAAGATTAAGTTGCAGGCTGCACAGCCCCATCGCTCTGCATATGAGCCAGAAGATGGAGGACATGCACAATGGCTGCTGCCTGGCTTGTCACCCTCTTGATACAATAGCTTGCACATTGGAGCAACCAATTTCTTTCACAAGAGAACAGTTTGTCGCCGCGCATTGTACAGCTGGTCTTTGGGATAATGGGTCAGAGTACTGTGTGTGAAATACAGTTTGACAGCTTCCCTCTCTGACACGCGCTTATACGCGGTAGGGTGCTGTAACTGTAGTGCTTTTGTGTTTCACCACATTCTCAAAAGTGACTGAAAGTAAAGCAGTGCAAGCCTTTTTCCTGCTTCACCTCACCATTCTCCTTTCTTTCTGCTTTTTCATATCCCCTTTTGAATTCTGAATCACCAATGTGCCTACTAACCTCAATGAACTATATTGTATAGCTACAGTATGATACATTTCTTTTACTGTTTTATTACAATTGACTGGCTTTTAAATTCTGCAAATATTCCCTCCAACCACAAGACTAGCAATATTAAACCACATGGATGGGAAAAAATAAATGCAAGGTGGTCATAAGTAATTGCTTTTGTATTGCTTTTGTATTCCAACAAAGATTTTTGTTTACTTAAAAGACTCTTTTTGACACTTTTTTTTGCATAAAAGCTCTAGTGTTGTATTTACCTTAGCACTTGAGAATGAATTGCTCTGCAAAGTGCTATCACTGCTCATTACAGCCACACAGTTCAGAGTGGGGTTATGCTGACTGTGAGCTATGTGACTCCTGCTGCCTAATCAGAAGGAGCTTTGTATCTGCATCACTGCACTCAACTTGGACAATTCATCCAACCTAAAGCCAAGTGGCTCGACTACTAGGGTGGAGTTGGATATAATTAATGGTCATTGGATACGCCTTTTGACCAGAGCCTCCCATATCATGAAGCATCTCCCTTCTCCTGGATGTACTATATGTAGTGTGTGCTTCTTGAAAGAAAACACTGTAATTCAGCATGACATGTCTTTCTTTTCTTATGGTAGACCCATCGCTTGTGAGAAATAATGAAAGTATGTGCCTGTATCTGTATGTCGATTCATGGATCTGTCAGTCCATTCATTTGTTCATGATGCCCTCAGACAAAGTCATTCAGGGACTCAAGCAATGGAGGCCATGTGTCAGGGGAGTCCCACTGTAATCCAGTTTATTTCGCTCCCGTTCCCCTGGCCTCCAATGTTTTCCGCACTGATAGCTTGTGCATTTTCTGTATCTCATTCTAAGGAAACCTGGATAAAGAGTTGAAAATAATATGATATGCAACATATTAGGACAAAAGGGTAGTTCTTCTGATTTAGCCACCCAATACAAGCTCTCTAATCTAGTGTGTGGAATCAGCAAAGCATTACTGTAACTAAGATATTTTTCTTTCTGTTTCAGATCTGACATTTGCATGGATTTTCAATGCATACCCATACTCTGTCCAACAAGACAGTAGAAGATTTATCTCTCAGGTGACTGGGAGTCTGTATATTGCCAAAGTGGAGCCTTCAGATGTGGGTAACTACACTTGTGTGGTTAACAACACCATCACAAAGGAGAAGGTTCTCAGCTCTCCAACACCATTGGTCCTCAGAAGTGATGGTAAAAAACATATCCTTTGTTCCTTTGTTTGGTAATCAAATTTATGTTTAAATACTATATATGATAAACTTTAAAGTATTGTCAGAGCTTATGTGCCCAGTGTGACACTATATTTAAATTAAGATAGTTAAACAGTAAGCAGTTGCACTAAAAGCGAGGCTAACAACAATGTGGTGACAGATGCATGACGAGACTGAGTTGTTATGTGGCTGGAAACAGGTGGGAGGCATGAGACTAATTAATCAGGATCAGGTGAGCAGCACGAGGTGTGATCGCAGAATGAGGCAAAACATGATCCGATGAATGCTTATCCTCGACAACTTCAACACTTTTTAAATGGAATTAGAGAAAATTCCTGTCTAACGTTTTCCAACAGCAAAAGCAATTAATATATATATGATTGATTAAGATAATAAACACTATTACTTATCTGTTGGCTTTGCTCAGAGACTCCAGCTTCCTCCCACAGACCAAAAATGTGCATGATAGGTAAATTGGCAGCTCTTAATTGGCCCTGGGTGTGAGTGTGTGTGAATGGTTGTTTGATCTATGATAGATTGGTAACCTGTCCAGCGTGTAGCCCCGCCTCTCACCCAGTGACTGATGGAAATAGCCACCAGCTCCCTTAACCCTGAACAAGTGAGTATAGATAATGACTGACTGAATTACCTTTTTTATATTTTCAACATAGCTCTACTGTGTTGTATACTGTTCACATGATAAGATCGGTAACATAATAAATTTCACACAATATTCATGAAGCAATATTATCTTTCTGTTTCATACAAATTCAGTCAGTTGATCATTTTCTGTACCCACTTGTTCCTGTTCAGAGTCTTAGGAAGCTGGTGCCTATCTCCAGCAGTCATTGGGCAAGAGGCAGGGTTATACCAGTACAAATCGCCAGTCCATTACAACATATCTATTCAATAATGGGATGCTATAGTTTTATATTCGTACAATACAAGAAGATGTAGAAAACATGCACTGGACACCAAAGCAGCTTTCTGCTCCCAGACATTGGGAATGTAATTGTTATGGTAAAGGGCACACTGTAATATTTGCTAAGAAGTCCATGGCCCATCCTAGTGATGTGAATATAAATAAAGTCATAAATGAAGTTATATTCATAAATCTCTAGCAGTGATAAATCTCCACCAGGCTAATCTTTTCCTTGATGTGTCTTCTGAATCTTTTATAACCCACTTCTTTTTCTTCCCTTTTTTCTTTGTAAGCCTCTCAGAGGTCACTTTTGCTCCATGCCCATTAAGACTTTTGTTCTAGCTGTCCAACTGTATTACTTCCTCTAACTTGGGTGTGATGTTTGCTGTTCCTTCCTGATGTAAAAAGACTGTTATCTGTTGTTGCCCTTTTCTAGGAGTAATGGGTGAATATGAACCAAAAATAGAAGTTCATTTTCCGGATTCACTTCCAGCAGCAAAAGAATCAGTGGTGAAACTCGAATGTTTTGCTTTGGGAAAGTAAGTCTGCTTCATTGTTCGTGTGACGTGTGGGTTTATTCATGCATAAAAATACTTAGGGTTATGTTTTAGAGCACAAGCATATCATTAATCATTCTCACATTTCTTTACACAGACCAGCATAAAAATATGAAGAAGTAGATATTAAAGTTGCTTTAAGAGTATTTGAAATGATAGTACTCCTTGTTTGAGTTTTAGGAAACAATGATTTAGCTAATTTCCTATTGCACTCACACACTTTATCACAGTGACTGACAACTTAAATCTTTTTTGTTCTTCTTTTGTAGCCCTGTCCCCGAAATAAGTTGGAGGAGAACCAGTGGTGTTCCATTTCCCAGCAAAGTTAAAACGAAAAATTCGAATGCTGTCCTTGAAATTCCTAATTTTCAACAGGAAGATGCAGGGACATATGAGTGTATAGCAGAAAATCGGCGGGGTAAAAATGCTGCGAGGGGTCGAATTTCTTTCCATGGTAAGTGAGCCATTTCTAATTGAATGACAGTGAAAGCAGGAAGACAAGAGGTTGAATGTTACAGATATCCGCGCTTGTACAGGAAACCAGGACCAGGGGATTGAATCCCTGTTTGTTTTTTATCTGGGCTCAAATATTATTAATATATTTCTATTTTACTGTAAGCTTTGGATTCAGAAAGCCCTATAAAACTATACAGTATCTGTTGAGTTTAAATAAATCATAATAAAATAAAACAATCATAATTACAGAATGAATTGGGCTTAAATTTATCTTGCCAAAATTTTCTGCTATTTTTTCTGGACTGCTACAACATAAACTGAAAAAAAAAATTGTATGTATTAAAAGTATTTCATGGCTAATTTTAACTTTTTGATGCATATGTTCACAACAGTGGACTAAAGATAAATAAAAACATTTAATAAAAATTCTGAGGATATTGTAATTCATGTTAAGGATTAATATTATAGTGCAGGTTCTATCATTCACACCTCTGTGCCCCACACTTTCTAGTTCCCAAACTTATTTTTCAAAAACATACATTTGAATAAGTGTTTTATTTATTTCAAGCTAAACCTCAGTGGTTCCAAACTATGACAGACACAGCTCTGTCCATAGAGGAAAACCTCTTCTGGGAGTGCAAAGCCAATGGAAAACCTAAACCATCCTACAGCTGGCTGAAGAATGGCGAGCAACTAATAGCTAAGGTATGATGAATTTTTAGATTACTATGTGAATATGTTTAAAAATAAGTAAATAAAAACGTTTAAAAACATTGATCATTATCAAAAATAAAAGACTAACTGAAACCTACTTCTCCAGTTTTGATGTTGTCTGTAACAGTTTATAGATTGTCTGATCTGGTGTATGTGCAAGAATGGAACCTTGTTAAGTAGTAAACAACAACATGAAATGGTCTATCATTTGGTTTTCTGAGCTGAAATATTGTTTTGTCACTTTGTAAAGTAAAACATCTTGAGGTATTGTGAATTTCTGAATTTTTTGCATAGAAATTCTTCAAATGTTAAGGAGATAATTAGAGAATACATATATACACACACACACACACACACACACACACACATATACACACACACATGAGCTTGGTCAGTTGTTTTTTATTTTAGTCCATACCCTAAACTTACGATATGGTACATTGTATTTTAGAGTGATAGTTGTCTTAACTTGAAAAGAAACTTAATCAAAGATGCCACTTTTAATTGTTTCATTTAATTTTATCATTTAACTTGACAATGCTGTGACAAAGTATCTTAATGATTAAAGGATGATGCAGGCTAATGTGATAAATGTATAATTAATCCATTGTGCCAATATATTAAGGTTGTATGATTTATCAATCTTGTAGTTAAAATATATAGTTAGTATATTGGCAGGATATGAGTAGACTGAAGACATTGTTTCACTCTCATGACAGAGTGGAGGATCTTGTACCAGTTTGTTGGTTAGAATCACCCATCAACACAATTTTGACAGCTGAATGAGTACAGAAAATAGATGTGATTTTAATTAAATATACTTTGTACAGCATTGATTAATTTCTGTATCTAAGATGCAAGTTTACATTTTTTTCAGCATTGCATCACCTTTTATAGTCTGAATACACATGCAGTAACACAATCCTCTATAGGAGATTTTTTCCTTTTTTCTCCTCCTCTGCTGGCCTCCCTTCATGGTGCACAAATAATTGCTGCTGTGCCTTTAGACATAATAGGCTGGCCTTGCAATGGATATTCAAAATTGTTTCTCTTTACTCTGCAGGAGCATGTACAAATTGAAAATGGAGCCCTTTCCATAACTGCATTGAAACTGTCAGATTCTGGGATGTATCAGTGTGTGGCTGAAAACAAACATGGCATTATTTATTCCAGTGCCCAGCTAACGGTGTTAGGTAAGATTGCTTCTCTCCCTCTGCGTTTTTCAGCATATCTATCTGTGTATTTGATCATCTGCTAAGATAAAAAAAAAAAAACAGCTGTCTGCTCTTATGTTCCTCAGGAATCAGTCTGCACACTCATTTAATGTCACTGTGGGCTCTGCCAGCAAGAATATGAATCTGATAGAGTGTCTCATTTTACTTTCAGTCATTTCATCTATTGATTTGGATACTACAAACACATTGCCTTGTGGCATTGTGCATGCTTTCCCTTGTAGACCAGTATTGATTTATTTGCAAAACTTTGATGACTGGCTCCATGAGAAATTCAATTCTCTCTTGGTAAATGTGAAGACACTTGAGAACTCTAATGATGGCTAACCTAAACGTGATGATGAATGTAGACATTGGCTGCACATATGAATAGGCTGGATGTCATGCATGTGTGTTTTTGAAGTTGAAGGATGTGATGACAGTAGTACAATAAAGCCTTTAGCCCAATAAGACTTTGTGCTGAGACTTCAAGCTTCTGAAAGGGGAAGTTTTAGCCTAAAACAGCACTGCTCATTTCAAAAAGCTTAGATTTAAAAAAATTGTTATTTTTTTATTTCACACCTTCTTTCTGCTCCTATACACACAGCTTCAGCCCCGAGTTTCTCTAGAAGTCCATTAAAGGCCTTGCTAAAAGCTCGCTCAGGCAGCGAAGTTACTCTTGAATGCAAGCCTCAGGCCTCACCCCCAGCAATTAGCCTGTGGAAGAAAGGGAATGAGATCCTGCAAAGAAATGAAAGGTAGGATAACAGTCCAAGTGTAAATTCTCTTCAGCTTTCATATGCATTCACTACAAGCAGACACAATACAATGTATTGATACAACAGTGTGTTTAGCATTTGTGCGTGTCCATAAAAAGCAACACTAATGAGGAGAAAGAGAGAACCAGAACTTCACAAATTGTGACTAATATACTGCATGCACCTTCTTATGGCAATCACTTGGCATGAAGTATAAGGATTCCAGGTTGTTGTATCAAAACTGCATGTGTTAAATATTAAAAAAAAAAGAGTTAAATCAGTAATTTAATCACTAATGAAGGTAAAGTTGCGTGTGCATGGGGGACGGTGAAAGAACATTTTAAAAGTAAAACTAAAGCTTTTGCACCTGTAATTATCTACCTTCTGAGCTTTAAAAAGTGAGGTACAAGAGTATTATTAGTGAAATCGTGAAAACTGCAAAAATGAAAGCCCTGAGGAAGATTGCAGCTCAGTGAAGTCTCACAAGACTAGAAACTCTCCACACTGATATGATTCACACAATGAGCTGCATCAAGCAGCACTTTTGACACCATAAAGTGGTGCTCAATTTTTTTTGCGCTCATCTCTGTCTGATTTCTTATTGAAGTGAGGTTCACGAAAAACCAAAAGGAAAAATTATAGGTGGTGGATTCCAAAAGCAAATCAAAGGCACATTAGATCAGTCCATCAACAGTCATTCTGATTGGCAAGGGAAGAAATGCTTATTCAGTGATTGAACCTTGATGCAGGTCGATGCATGCTGACTGAATAAAACCAACCTCAGCACAGGCATCCCAGCACACCAAAGAAATGCTGTTTGAATCATCCCCATGCTGCTCATTGTGAGAAGATTAGAGAAAGAATAATGTGAGCAAAGCACCATGTCCAAACAGCACTGATGCTCCAGAAGCTGTATCTTTATAGCTACAGATTATGTCGAAGTCCCTACCTGACTTATATTTAATATATTAATATATTATATTTCATATATTTATATTTAATTTTCATTGTAATGTGTATTTGTATGTGTGTGTGACCCGATGAATGACTACAAATACAACTTTTGCTTCCACAGGATTACCTTACTATCAAATGGAACTTTAATAATTGCCAATATAACCAAGCGGGATGCAGCTAGCTACACATGCATCGCTAAGAATCAGTTTGGGACAGCAAGCACAACTGGGAGGCTCCTAGTAACAGGTAACACTGCTCTTTTCTTTTAACAATTGAGCCTTGGCTTGTCTTCAACTTCGATAGTGGTATATTATCTCTCTAGATTTGAGGTAATTTTTGTACCAAGCAGTTTAGGATTTAAAACAGAAAACACCAACAAAGATTTTTTCGTGGTAGATTGAGTTGGCTTTTGTGTCGATGTTAGAGTGCTGACTCACAATGACTCCAAGGCTGTACAGGAGAAGGACACTTTGACATCTCGGGTTGAATTGTGCTGTAAGTGCTCGCTCATATTAGAAAGCTAATGTTCAGGTTGGCATTGAAATAAACGTGTGATGTGTAGTGAAATTTTGTGGCAAGAAACTAAAATTTACCACATCTCCCCAGTCCCGATAAGTAGAATAGACTGTGATGACCACAAAACAGGTTCAAAATTTGTAAAGTTATTAGGCACAGGAGGGAAACTAAGGGTTGTTATCAATAGACTGTTAACTTTTTATTCTAAGACAGGGGTGGGCAACTCCAGGCCTCGAGGGCCACTATCCTACACATTTTAGATGTTCCCCTGTTTCACCACACCTGCTGCAGATGAACAGGTCGTTAACAGGCTTCTATAGGACTTGCTGAGAGGTTGCAGATTTGAATCAGGTGTGGTGAAACAGGGGAACATCTAAAATGTGCAGGATAGTGGCCCTCGAGGCCTGGAGTTGCCCACCCCTGTTCTAAGATATTCAATATTTTTAGTTTTCAATAGAAGCACTGCCCAGCATGTTTTTGATGCTTTGAAAAACCCCATTTAAGCAAATGGATTGGCTTATTTATTTGTCATGAAGTCCTATAGAAATCTGTTAATGAGCCTGTTTTTAGAGTAGATGGGATGAAGAAGGAATAAATATAGAAGAGACTGAGTCCCAAAGACAAAGGATGACATACGTTGTTCATCTATACTAAAAATGTCTTTTGTTTCAGGTATTTTTTTTAATCTGTAGAAAAAAAAAACGTAAATATTATACCGCTTTAAAGTGAATTGATTTGTTTAGAAGAGAATAAGTTAAAGGCATCAAAAACGAGTTCGCACGATTCTCTTGTTGTCTTTGCATTGATCTTTGCATCGGAAAGCTGTAAAAAACCTTTAAGAATGCAGCCTCTGTATACACATTTGTCTGTACATTTGGAATGAGTAAATGTGTTTAAAAACTTGGCTGGCGGTATGTGGGTTGTGTATTTCAGCTTCCCTCATTTGTTTTTGTTACATTAGATAATAGCGGGGCACTTGAAGTGGATTTAAAAGTAGAAGAAAAAGGAAATGGAACATTGGTGGCTGTAGTAAGACTTTTTTTCTCCTATTACATCAGTTGTATTAGGTACATGTTTGACGTAAAAACATCATTAATTCAACATCATATGCTCCGCTCTTCTTCTTGTGTCACCAGAGTTGAGTTGAAAATCTGGCTAATCACACCAATCAGAAGAGTGGCCACCCCAGCTAACAAATACAATTACTAAACACAGAGAGTGTGCACAATTTTGCAGTGAGAGCGTACAGATTTGATAGACACTTTTCTTTACGAGTTGGCGTGCCCAGTCCACTGATATCAAAACAGATAATTCTGCTTGATGCATATGGAGGAGCTCACTGGTTGTAATAGATAATAGGCCATGTAGGAAATAAAGTGCACCCTGTTTCACCTCAATGGTTTTTTGTATTAGAATGTCATAGTCTGCTAAAGATAATAGCTTGTTGTCCGTATTACAGTTCTTGAAAAACCTACAAAGAGACACCACCCCGCACAGACAGCGTATTACTTCATATTATTAGAGGTATTTCAATGATCAGATAATTGGTTTGCTTGCAGTTCTTGTGACGTAAAGGTCTATGACATGGTAGTTCATAGTCTAAGGGTATCTTGAGATATTTTTAAAAATTGTATTGTGTATAACAATTTGACAACTATGATTGAAAAATAAACATGACTAATATTACATGGTACATAAAAAATAGTTACATATCAACTAATATTGCTCTTGATGTGGTTAAAGGTTAACATTTGAGTGCTTTGACATATCACATTTATGTAACCCCATGATTTATTCTGCCCATTTTTTTCCATTAGCTTCTATTCTTCTCATACACTGACTGCTGAGTCAATTAATGCCATAGAATTTAATTACTGTGACCTTTTGTCAGCACACTCTGAGGTCTCCAATCTACCACATACACAACTGGGAATGCACTGATCACTGCCTTCTTGTTTTAAACTTTCTCTTCCAAACCGATTTTCAAGCATGAATCTCGAACTCGTGATGTCACTAAATATAGTTATGGGACCTACTTTAACTTCAAATGCCAGTTTAAGCACAGGTTCATGGCAAATTTAATAGAGGTTCATTAATTTAAGATTGCCGCTATAGGGAGTGTTGTTAAATGGAATGATGGCAGAAATTAACATGTGTGCACTGTCATCTGTTATTTGGCCAGAGCCCACCAGAATCACCATGAGGCCCACTAACATGGAGATTATTGTTGGCGAGAGCATCGTGTTGCACTGCCAGATTGCCTACGATCCAGCTCTGGACGTCTCTTTCTCATGGGCATTCAACGGCCAGCTCATCGACTTCCAGAAAGACAGTGATCACTTTGAGAGAATAGGTGGGGTAAGTCATCTCAAAGCAGCAAAGTTAGATACTTTCTGGCTGATTAACCCATGACGGGTGTTGTGCAAATGCATTTTTCAATGATCTGCTAAGAGCCAGTTAGGCACCAATACTAGCCAGGGAGAGATACTGATACCAAATAGGTCACATTTGAACACTTCTATGGAGATAGTTCTGAACAGAATATCAAAAAGATGTTTAATCTGTGGATCAGTTTGATGTAGTCATTGTGAAGAATACTCTGTAATGATGCTGTCAGGTATACAACCTGGATTTTTACCTTTTGAATTGACAGTGAGCTTACATGTGCTTCATCTCTGAAATGTTTTTGGCGAAGTTCCATTTTTATAGAGGGTTCTGTATAATTAAGGCTTTATATCTTTCATGCCTTTAATGTCTAATTCTTGTACGTCTGAGGCTGAGATTGTTTTTCATCCACTGACTCTAATGATTTCAGTTGTATACCTACTTTTAGATACAGATCCCTGAAATAATTAAGAAATGAGTTGGCTTGCTTTCACCGAGGGCACATTTGACACCAGTAAATGTTTCATTTGAAATCTTTATACCTTGAAATAATAGCTCTATGTTCAGTGTTTGTTTCTTTTTGATGAAGGGCAAAGTTAATTGTTCAGAGCTTGTCAGTATAAAATAATTCGACTCTTTTCCCTTATGTGGTGCCATATCATTCAACATCCTCAGTCTAATTTCTGTCAGTGATGTCTAAAAGGCTGATATGTTGAATTAACCTCACATTCTTGTGGGCATGCCAAACACATATTTTTGTTAATGCACATGGCAATTACTGGTGACTTTGAACAGCTGAAAAATATTTAATGAAACATATATATTTTAAAATATTCATATATTTAAATATATGTCTAAATTTAAAACATTTAATGTATACACACTTGTGTGTGTATCTTAAAGATTTGCCTGTCAAGGCTCCGTTGTTGTGCTTTTATCCACATTTGTCTATTGGTGGATAGACGAAACATTATCTTTGTGCCCTGTAACTGATATATCTATATTTTCCTGCAGTTGAACACAGATGTCTAAAAAGGATGGGACAAACAGCAATTCCTTTCACTATCAGTGGGGACATCATCTGTCAGGACAATGACTGCTGGCTCTGTTGAGCGTACAAGTCCAGTAATATTCAATTTATAGATGCCTGATTATAGCTGTTAGGTTCCAGTTTGTTCACATAAATAACGATCGTCTACATGCACAAGAATCAGTCATGGAGTTCCTCAGAGTTCAGTGCTTGGACTAATTCTTGTTACTATATATATATATATATATATATATATATATATATATATACAGTGGCTTGCAAAAGTATTCGGCCCCCTTGAACCTTTCCACATTTTGTCACATTACCGCCACAAACATGAATCAATTTTATTAGAATTCCATGTGAAAGATCAATACAAAGTGGTGTACACGTGAGAAGTGGAACGAAAATCATACATGATTCCAAACATTTTTTACAAATAAATAACTGAAAAGTGGTGCGTGCGTTTTCCCGAATTTTAACGCAGACAGATTGAAAGGTCTGTTAATAAGTGTTTTTTAGATAAAAGATGTTTCATATTACTGGTTAAAACTTAAGAAATAACCACAAAGTCCTGAAATGTGTATGAAATGGCCTCTTTAAAATAGTAAAAAATAAAGGGATTGTGTAAGTAAGAACTTTAAAGTGAGGGCCCAATGATGTTACAACGCAAATGCTAGTAAATATATAGTAAAGTGGATCCGTCCAAACACCGAACCTGAGGAACTCCACTGAGTTGCATGAAAAAGATTCAGTAGTTCCACAAACAAACTGGAATTTGGAAGATAAGTATGACTTTACCCAGTTTAAAACAGTACTCTAAAGTCCAATATCATATTTATGCCTCCTCAATAGGATATTGTGATCTATAGTATAAAATGCAGCACTGAGCTCTAACAAGACAATCACAGACACAAGTCCACTGTCTGAGGCCATGAGAGTATCATTGGAAACTTTCACCAGTACTCTTTCAGTGATGAGCTCTAAATCCTGACTGAAATTCCTCAAAGATTATTACTAAATAATCACATACTGTACGTGTTTTGCAATTGTCTAGAATTTTTTAAATAAAGAATAAGTTGGATAAGGTCGATAATTACCTTGGGATCCTGGATCAAGATCAGGTTTGTTGAGTAAGGTTTAATTACAGCAATCCTAAAAGCCTGGGGCACATATTCATTCATCCATCCATCCATTATCTATACCAACATATTACTATTCAAGGTCACGGGGAGCTGGTGCCTATCTCCAACGGTCATTAGGCTAGAGGCAGGGTTACACCCTGGACATCCTCCTCGACCTGTTCCTCAAGGAACATGAACATTTAGATAGTTATAAGAAGTTGCTTTATTATTGCAGGAAGCTGGTGATATATTTATCGGTGAAGCCTAATGCATCCAGTCAGTTACTTAGATGCCAAGCTTTTCTTAGGGCCATAAAATCTTGTATGACACTTAATTTTCTGCTCTTAAATTCAGACAAGACAGAGGCTGTTGTTTTTGAACCCGAGTAACTTAAGAAGTGACCTCAATTTAGCCCCCAACAATAATGTAAGGAATCTGGGTGTCATGCTTTTTTCCACAGGTATACCATTGGCAAAATTGAAATCATCATGACTTAAAGTGATGCAGAAAATTTATTTCATACATTTATTTCTTCAAGCTATGACTACTGCAATCTCTAATATCAGGATGTTTAAATAGTTCTGTAAAAGGTCTGTTCTGATCCAAAATAGGAGAAGAATAGACTTAAAACTTTCCTTTTGGGGAATTGTGTTGAATTGACAATTTAACCACGTTGGCTGGTTCTTTAGATAGGAAATTTTTTAATAGGCTTTTTTAACTTACTGAACTGTTTCTAATTTATTGAATTGTTTTTAGATAACTAACTTTAAATCTGGAGTATTGGACTTCTTTCTGTAAAGGGCTTTGGTATGACTCTTGGTTTGAACTGCCAATATATAAATGAAACTGAACTGAATTGAACTGAACTGATATAAGTCTCAAGAAATTAACATTTACTTCCAGTTTTAGGTTTTAAAATCAGGGTTCCTGTTAGGCTTAAAAATGAAAGTTGCACATTGTACAATTAGAAGCGTTTTAATATACATTAGATTTTGCCTATTAGGAGAATGACAAAGTGCCACAACATACAGATAATTTTTTCTCTTTACACCTGCACCCATGCCATGCTTGAGTCTAAATAATTAAACAGAATCAAAAGACTACCTTGTCAATTGGCCCAATAGTGTTAGTTTTGTGTGTCCAGTGTGTATAGCTGGTAGCTATTTGGGAGGCTATTTGTTTGGGTATTGCTTGAAGGGTTGCCGCTAGCTTTATTTGTGCAAAATCCATCTGCTAGGGTGTTTGAAAAGATGCAGAGGTCTGCTGCCTAAGGACACACAGGTGGCAAAAAACATTTTAAATGATGAAACAACACTACTTCTTTTACTTAGCCTTATTCATCCATTTCCTCCAGACTATATCAGGGGATCTGATGATTCGCAACATCCAGCTGAACCATGGAGGGAAGTATGTCTGTCTTATCAACACAGATGTGGAGAGCCTGTCCACCTCTGCAATTTTGGTTGTCAAAGGTAATCAGCTGATTTCAGCTGTTTGTATTTCCATGCCAGTTTATGAATAACCTTGTATGTAGAGGTAGAAGGGCTCAAAGTGAAAGATGTTTGATAGATAAGTGTGAAAATCCCCCAGGCTCCTTGTAAAAATAAACTATAGGAAAGCAAAAATGGACATTGCCTGAGTCCAGGTTCTGTCAGCTTCGATTAATATCATACAAATACAGTATATACTGCAGAAATGTAAAAATGACATACTCACAGGGGTATGTGCAGCTACAGTTTACTTGTGCTGTGGTTGCTTTGTTTTACGTGTGCATGATATGTCTTGCACAGTGTGCAGCCATTGTTGATTAGTGTGTCAGCTTAGCTTTGCCAGATGCTTTGAGAAGTCAATGTTTTTTACCAGAAAATAATTATAATTGGCTAATTTTATCATCCTGAAATATAATTGATGGTGTACCATGGCAAATAGTTTGGTTAAGCAGAAGCATCTGTTAATTTCAGTGACATTGCGACCACAGAGAAAATTTTTCTATGACCAATGACCCTACACTCACCCAACAGCTGGTCTAGTACATCACACGCACAATATAAATACTATGCTTGTAATTAATATATTTTCAGTGGCCCAAATAATTAAGAAGTTGCAGCAGGATTTTTAGCTTGATAAGGCAATACTTGTTGGAATTGTAGATCACTTCAAGTTCATATTTGTCTGATTGATTTAGGTCCTCCAGGCCCTCCAGACAAAGTAGCAGTGGAAGAAATCACAGACAGCACTGCACAACTTTCATGGACTTTGGGAAGGGACAATGGGAGCCCAATTACAGGTTACATCATTCAAGCCCGAACACCTTTTACTGTGGGCTGGCAGTCGGTTGACACAGGTATTTCAAAGCAGCTCTCCTTGTAGTAGTTATAAACAGACATCTTTATTTTTGAATAATTTACAATTTTTGTGCAACACCTTGAGTTTTTTTAAAGTCTAATTTCTACTTTGTAGTGCCAGAGGTGGTCACTGGTAACATGCTGACTGCCACGGTGGTGGGTCTGAATGCCTGGGTGGAGTACGAGTTTAGGGTGGTGGCCTGCAATGCTGTTGGCCTGGGGGAACCTAGCCCAGCCTCAACGAAGACAAGGACAGAGGATGCTAGTATGTAAAACTTAAAGAGATGTACACATATACAATAATTACCGTATAAGAAATAAATTAACTGGGAGTTTGCATATTTTATTTTTCGAATTCTGACAGAATAAAAAATATAATATCTAGATCACTTATTTTGGTTTGGTTAATATCTTAATTAACATTAAAAAAAACAAGCTGCATTCAGAAAATCTGTATACCTGTACTAAAACACAGGATTTTTTAATGCTTCCATTTCACTCATCTCCTTTAAATGAATGAATGAATATATATATATATTATATATTTCTACCTAACAATTTTCTCAGACCTGGCATGCATCAAACTATATATAATTTTTGTTTCATATTTTAAGCCAGTAGCTATTTAGAATTCCCAAAACATTATTTTAAAGCATGTTTGATTTAAGATGTGGTCTGATACGTTAATACACAGAGTAGAAAAGGCAAACAGATGGGAGCTTGCATGAAGCATAGCACAAATACATTGTGAGGGTATTGCTATTATACTTGTGTCTCAGGATAAAATTAGGAACATTGATTCTAACTTGCCTAATAGCCTTTGTAATGTTTGTTGTGAAATACTTTCAAAAAAACCTTGACAAGTCCTGATTATAAAATAATATTATGGTTACTCCACCTACTAAAGTATAACACCATGATGTAGCTGAATGCTCCTTTTTGCCAACATGCTACAGTGCACAAACAACCAAATGGGAATAGAAATTGAGTGGGTTGAGTCAAATGTCATCTGCAAAATATTATGAATCTTGGCTTGCTTGGTTTGCACTGTGACATTTGGGTGATGTCAGTAATTTAGGAGAAACTGGAATGTGTGTTTACAGCAAGTGGGGGATATGTGTGGCCTAGAATAGTATCTGTAGCTGGCAGCCTTGATATAAGGCTACAGGTGCATTTGAGGCTTTGCACTGAGCTTTGTAAACTGTGTTCTAATTGCTTCTCCTTTGGGTTTTACCTCTCAGTTCCTGATGCAGCTCCCACTGAAGTTGGAGGTGGAGGCGGCACAAAGTCTGAATTAGTGATAACATGGGAGGTAAGTCATCTGTCACATTTTACAGTCCTCTCAATTGCCGAGTAATGGTTTTGCTTAATTGTGCAGAATTGAGTGGAGCAATTTTATGACCTACATTAGAGGGAGACACCCATCATCTTGCTCAGCTACTGAGAGCAATTTTTCCTCTCCCAAAGCAGTGACAGAAAGTACTTTCTTTGAGGGGTTTGGCACTTAAGCTACAATTACATAATCATGTAGTAGAAAAAAAGATAACGTAAAGGTGACTATGGAGACTTCTGATGTGTAACGGTACAGAAAGTGGTTTTGTCTGCTCACAAGAGTCCTAATCAGTGCACAGTGCAGAGAGATGCCTGTGTGTTTCTTTGTCTGTAAGCGTTTTAATATCACTATAGTTTTGTGTTTCACTCTCAGCCTTTGCCTGAAGAACTCCAAAATGGTGAGGGGTTCGGCTACATTATCGCCTTCAGGCCCATGGGCACAGTCGTTTGGACGCGGGCAATCATCTCTACACCAGGCGTATTCCGTTACGTCTTCCGCAATGACACAATTCCACCCTTCTCCCCTTTCGATGTCAAAGTTGGAGCCTTTAACAACCGAGGAGAAGGGCCATTTAGCTCTATTGCAACTGTGTACTCGGCAGAAGAAGGTACTATGCAGACTTTACAGATCATATGTAAAAAATGATGCTCAAACAAGCTAAAATCATCCTCCTAGTGATTGTGACCTTGAATTCTAATGACGATTTTTTCCCCCAGTGCTGTTCTTTCTCTCCCCTCTCAAAGTGGTGAATGTCAGTTTGATATTAGTTATCTTGCTGGCAGATTACAGGAAATCCTTGCAGACACTTACCACACCACACTGTCAGGGAGGTATCCTATTAATTGAATTTGCTGGGCAGATAGTCTTCCCTTATGTCAGTCACAGATCCCATTAAAGGAGAGCAGGGGAAATAGCTTCTTTTGAAACTACAGGTCTATTCTGTGTCTTACCTCTTATTGCTATTAGTGTTTGCAATGATGGTGTAAGAGTCTAAGGGATTCCCACCACATTTCTGCTTTATTTCCACAGTCCCCAGTGTGGTTCCTAAGAGGGTTAGGGCTAGAAGTTTGTCGGCAACGCAAATTGAAGTGGTCTGGGAAGCTCTCCCTGCCCTTCCAGAACGTGTTCTAGGATATGAGGTATGAGTCATTTCACAACATTCTCCTTTTTCTACACAACATGGTGTGAGCATTTTCTGTACATTGGCTGTGTCCCAATTCATGGGCTGCATACTTCGAAGGACCCAGTCTACCCGGTCGGCGTGGGCCGCGTACTTCGTCGACCAGGTAGACCAGATGTTATCGGCTGTGAATTGGGATGGGTCTAGCCTTCAGATGAACTCCCACCCCCACGAATATGCTGTCACCTAGCAACTTTGACGACCCTGGCCTGAACAGAAGTTAGAACTGCTTAAAAAATGTGTGAAGAAATGGTCTTTAGTTGGTTAATCCCACAATAAATATGTGGATTTTTATTTTATTATTCTTTAGCATGAGATAAAAAAGGCTCTTCTGCCTTCTGTATTTTTATTATTTCATGTTTACCTTGAATATTTGTTCATAGATCAGAAATTAATGTAGCAGGTTTATATATGTTTAACAAAAAGTTGTAAATATAGGTGTTAAAGGGATTTTATGGCAATTACTTTTTGATTTTACACATTTATTTTTGATAATGTACAACTTTTTCTTCTTTTCTGCCTGAATGGGGGTCCATGCCACAGCAGCTGAATACTTTACACCAGTAAAGAGGTGATCCATCTCAGCCCTGAGTTTTATAAAAGCTGCTGTCTTTTCTTTTGTCCCTAAAAGACATAAAACTCTGTTGCAATCAAAAAGAAAAAAAGAACGAAGAGACATAACAACTACAGGACCTGCCACACGAGCCGAAACTGCAATACAATCACTTTTATTGTAACATTTCAGACTAAAATAACTTTAACATATTTTATATAAATTACCAAAGCCCTAGATCTAACAGTTTTAAGCTTATAAGTACAATAATCTCCGGGTGCAGCTCTCGCTTCACTGTCTGCCATCGCTCATTAAAAATCTCATGTTCGACCCACAATGCATGTTGGCATATGTCTACCAGCATTGGGGGAAAAAAAGCTGGATTTGTCGGCCGCATTTGAAGGAGTCTTCCAATTGGGACAGGCCTAGTCGCGGCGCTGTGACGAACCGGCCCATAAATCAGCCTTTGAAGTATGCAGACCCTGAACTGAGACACTGCCACTTATAACCCCCAGAATTTTTTCATGTATTCTTGGTAAAGTTTGTTTTAAGTTTAAATAATATTAAAATATGATCTCAGAGTTTATATACTCCAGCAGCAAACCCAAAATTATGTAATCTTTTCATCAATGCAAAGAGGGCTTTGCTATTTTTAGTCTCCACAGGGCTCTTAAAATATCTGCCACCTCTGACCCTTTGAACAAAGCTCTCCAGTTGCCATAGCACTGGCCTCATTGTCCTTTCACAACGGAGCTCCATTTTCCAGTTCAGGTCCTAAAGTGGATTAATGCTCCTAAATCTCAATTAGACCACCAACAGTATAGAACTGGAGCACTGTACTTCATTGGTGTGGCGTTTATACATTACTAAATACAGTGATGGGAAAAGTGATAGTCTTCATTTATGACTTTTTGGGGGACAATGAAATATTTCAGATCATCAGAACAATTTAAATATTAGACAAAGATAACACAAGTAAACACAAAATGCAATTCCTAAATGAAGGTGATTATTATTGAGGGGAAAATAATCCAAACCTGCATGACCCTGTGTGAAAAATGAATACAAACAGCATTTTCATTTTTTACAATGGGTTATGATTTTTTATGCTGTAACAACGTGCTCCCCTAAAATGATGACCCTGTTACATTCTCTTATAGGTTGTGTACTGGGAAGATGACACGAAGCCCGACACTGTTGGTAAAGTGAGAATAACTGGAAACTCCACAAAGGTTAACATCACTGGACTGAAATCGTACACAGCATACTACCTTTCTGTTGCTGCTTTCAACACTGCTGGTCCCGGACCACAGTCACCGCCCATTAACAACACCACCAAGAAACCACGTAAGTCCATTCCAGGAGGGACAATAAACTATGTTCTCCATAAAAACTGTAGCAGTTCTTCAGCTGTGCTGTTTGTGTTCCTAAAAAGTAAATATGACAACCAACTTCAGGAGGTCCAGTGCTCAGTCTGTTACCTGCAGCAAATCTGAGAACCTTAATGATGCCCTTTAAGTGTTTTCAGACACATTTAAAAAGGCATGAAATGTACTGTTTAGTTTCACAACAACAATAATGTGTATGCATAAAGACAAAAATGTGAATACACATCATTGATACTGAATTATGTTATGTGTAGACATAGCTGCAAAACATGTGTGTGATTTCTACTCCTGTCTTGAACCATAGATTGAAACAAATACCCTATTACCTTATCAAATACAAATAAAAACATAGTTTTAATGACAACAAACATGAAAATGAAAGCCTGAGACACTGGATAAAGTTCAAGGGGAAAAAAGGGTTTTATTCTGTGGTCTCACACAGAATCTGCTAAAAAACATTATTTTAGAAGAAATCCATGTTTTAAAAAGATGCATTAGGCCACGAGTGGTGAACCTGCTCTCTGCTGTATATGCAATACATGAATTTATGTACAGATCTACATGATGCATCTCACTGCATGTAATGAGCAGCACAGATGTGGATATGGAAAACAGTTTTTTGATATCTTGAAGTTGGTGCATGAGATGTTCCATCAATTATTGAGTCCGTTGAGTCCATCTTCTGCTAGTCCTCCACAGTCAGGTTTTGCTCATCAACAAAACCAAACAGACAGCAAAGAAGATCACTGGTGCTAATCTGCCCTTAATCAAAGCTCTGTACTCTGGACTCTAATGTCAGGACATGCAGGTGGCTTCAACGGAGACCCAAGATCTGACCTCTTCTTTCCTTTCCCCTCCGGATGGCACTACATGCCATTATGCTGAACCTTCTATACTTATTTCTCTCTTGTGAATTTTTTTACTTATAAAATTGTTTCAGCTAGAAAATAATCCACATTGTCCTTCCCACTATTGTCTCTGGTTCTTTATCCAGTGAAGCAGTTATAGGAGTAACATTATAATCGGATTTGTGTTTGGACAATTTATATCATGCTGAGTTCTTAAGAGTTAACAAAAGTATTGGCTTCAAATAAACCACTAACATGTATTTTAGATTCCTTTCCAATCTGACCTGATCAGTGTGTCTTTAGCCAATGGTTGTGTACCTCAGGATTTTAAGGTTGCTGTTATTAAACACTGATCTTGATTTGGGATCCCCAGGTATTTATTGACATATTTCAAATATTTCCTTAAGTTAAACATTTTTTTGAAACAATTGTTGCAAAAGTAGTGTATATGCATGCATATAATAATAATAATGTGATAATCTGAGGAGTTTTAATAAAGATTTAGAGGTCCTTGAACAGAAACAGCACTGGTGAAATTTCTAATGAAGATAGAAATTGGGGCCTTAAACAAAACAAGACAAGTCCACTGTCTATCATGTTGGATCAAGGGGCTGCATTTGATGCACTAGATCACATTATTCTAATACAGAGGCTTGAACATGATATTGGGATTCAAGGAACTGCGCTAAAGTGATTTAGGTCATATTTATCTGATTGATTCCAGTTTAATAATTAAAATAATGAATCTTCGTGCACCACAGGCAGGCATGGAGTTCCTCAGGGTTCAGTGTTCAGACATATACACTTTAATCTACAAATTTAATTCAATCCATATTTATTTATAAAGTGCAGTTCATAACAAAGGTTGTTTCAAAGCACTTTACAGAAATATCAAGTCAATAAATTAAAAATAAAACATTTCCTATCTAAGGAACCTGCAGATTGGGTCTATGCAATCCCCCATCCAGAGCAAGCACAGATTGGCAAGAAGTGGAAAGAAAAAGCTCCTTTTTAACTGGATGAAACCTCCAGCAGGATGTGGCCTTGAACACCTGGGGTCTGAGCTAACAGGAAAGAGTTCCACACAAACAGATGGATTTGGGCCAGTCATCATGTCAGTTATTAGACAAAATATTAAATGGTCCAGTGAGACTAGACACAATTAACACAAACAAGATTGAGTTAAAAATGTATTGATTTACAATGAATTGTTTGGGGTACAGGCACTTGTTTCATTGATGCATTGGATTCATTCTAAGGCAAAGAACAGGAAGTCAGTAAATGGTTTATTTATTTTTCCATAATGGTAAAAGGAAAAATACCTTTTCATTCTTGTTAGGCAATGTGAGCTTGGGTTTCTTGAATCCTATGGCTGTAAAGGCAAGATGGCAGGTTATGAGGGGAGAGAGTCATGACATTCTGATTACATAGGAATAGAGTGAATGCTTGATACAATGTTTGACAATCCTCTTGATCCTCTTTTGTTTTACTAAAAAGCTCAGGATTATAAACTAGTGCGTTACTTGTAGTAATATCAGTTCGGGTCAGTGCTCGTACTCTCTTGCTTATCCTATGGGATTTGACGAAGACCTAATTATTAACCCAGCTTTTAATTTAGAACCAGAGGAAAAAACATAATGTCTCATGTTTATCATTTCCAGCAACAGAGTTATTTGGGGGGTATTTTTGCTAAATATTTTTGTCATTTTCTTAAATCTGCATTTCATTTATTTGTTTACTTTTTATCTTAAAGTTGGAAAACACCAACTCTTTCTTTCTTTGAGCAACTCCATTTCACAAGTTTGTATCAACCGGTGACCGGTCCAGTTTTCATTTATAAAATGGAAAGTCTTTTTTTTTTTCTTGGAACTTAATGCGGCTCTGTCTCTGTAGACCTTAGAACTTTGTGCACCAAACCAAGGCAGACACACAACTGTGCCAATCTTTCAAGGTTTCATCTATGGGAGAAGCAACCTGGAGTCAAAACCCATTTGAAGCTCATTTCAGCTTCTTTAGTTGCGTCAGAATTTGGACCACTCAATACAGTCAGGTCCTCTTTGACATGGTTAATTGTAGTTATTTAGCCAATATTTCATTTTCGAATTGTTTGTTTGTCTTAATTCCCTCATATTGCAACTGGCTCCCTCTAAAATCCAAAATAAAGTTTCAAATTTTACTTTTCACTCTTAAACCTGTAAACAACCAAGCCCCATCCTATATTAGGGATCTTATTGTTCTATATCTTTCTAACAGAGCACTTCATTCTCAGACTGCAGGTTTGTTTGTGATCCTTGGATTTTCTTAAAGTAGAATCGAAAGCAGAACTCTCAGTTATCAGGCACATTTCTTGTGAAACCAGCTAGTTCTGCTGCTTTAGGCTTAGACTGCTGGATGTGCTCACGCATGATAGGGGAAATGATGATCAACTCAGTCTGCGGGTTTTCTTAGATAGGAAACTTTTTACATATTGGTGATTTATATCTTACTGAATTTGATAACATATTACAACTAATTTAAACTTTGAATCTGGACCCACTGATATCGATTGTACTTGTTTCTGTATAGTGCTCTGAAATTAGTTTTGGTAGGAGCTGCTGCTGGACTGAAAAGCAAAAAATCAGCAATAAATACAAAATTACAGTATAGTGCAACAGCTTTAAATCATCTTAACATTCTTTATATTTTCCATCCAGGTAGCCAGAGTGACTTACAGAGTGAAGTAACTTAACACTTACTGTTTGCTTGAAAACACAATATGAAGACATGAAGGACAACTCAAAACCTTTGCACAATATTGTTTGTAAACCTCCAAATAAATGTGTTAATATGACATTAAATGTTATTAAATTGCCTTCTTTTTGTTCCTGGATTAGTCTGTAAATATAAATGAAAAATGAGAGATGATTGCAGGAAGAAAATTATGCAAAAATATAATTGCACCTCTTCATTTTCAGAGTAGCCATATTTTTAGCTTTATCATTGTTCACTCCCTGCACTGTTTAATAAAGCGTCAATTCCAAAAATGTTGTGACTCAGTATCTGTTTCAACATCTGATATTTATATTCTACTAGGAATACAATATGGGTTTATTAGATTTACAAATCCTTGCATTGTTTTTATGTACATTTGATACACTATCCCAACTTTTGGGGAATTATGGCTGTGTATTATCTGAGACAGTCTGCTCTTTTCTAGCACCAGATCGGGCTCCGCTCAACATACAATGGAGCATGATTGGCTCCACACTAACGCTGCACTGGGACCCTGTGGTAGCCATGGAGACTGAGTCAAAGGTGACTGGATATTGGGTAGGTCTAAGTTCTTCACAAAGCTCTGATTTGTACCTTGATTTATACTTCATAAAGAACAGACTTGGCTCTCTCAGCTTATTTTTCTTCATCACTTGCTCTTGTTTTAGGTGCTGCTGAAAAGACATCGATACAATGACATCAATACTATCTTTACTAACAAGACCACAGCTGAGCTCAGCCTCTCAGCCAGTGACAACTATCTCATTCAAATTAAGGTTTTGAGTGAAGGTGGTGAAGGTGTGAGCAGTGAACCCATACACATCCACAAATTAAGTGAGTATACCTTTCTTTCTTTTCGATTACAGACAAAGCTTAAGAAAGGTGTTAGTCTCTTAAAAATTGGTTTGATTTTGCTTTGTTGACTCTGATTTCAGTCTTTGGTAATATACTTATTTTGAGCAGGGGAAAAGAAATACTTATCAGGTGTCATCTATCTCTGCCATTGGGTTATTCCTTGTTGACTGGGTGCGCAGGGCTGCAGCATATAAAGCAGTTCTGTGCTTCCATCTCACTACTGAGCAAAACTGAGGCCGCTCAGTTTGCCGAGCTCCACTGTTCTTCTATACTAACTGTATCAGCTTGGGGTATGTTAATAGCCCTATCAGTTGAAAGCTGGCAGTGGTCTTAATATCAAATGCTTCTGATTTGTGATGACTTGCTACAAAAATGAGAGGGTAGAATTTAGAGTTTTTTGTTATTTTTTCCTGTTAGAATAATTATATCTGTTTTAAACAACATCATCCACTGGTTTTGGTTGCAGACATGGGAGCTCGAGGCTCTGGAGCATCGCACCTTGAACGATTATCCAGCTCGGCAGTCCTCTTCAGTGCACTGTTCTGCTCCATCTGGTGATGTCAAACCTCAGCCTGTGGATCTTCACACTCTCTTTTACTCCTTCATTCTTTCATTTAAGCCTGTCCCATGTGACCCTCCACTGGAATGGCCCAGGGCCCAGGTTTCGGTAATGGGACTACGTACATGTGGGAAATTACTGAACTGCATCAAACTCTTAAAGAACCATGTCACTTCTCTTCAGTGTCCATGCATGGCATCTTTGCTTTTTCTTCCAGTGTTAAAAGTACCAACATTGTCTGTTTTATTTTAGAAGTTCATAACTCTACATGACTTTTAACTGTTTTTAGTATCTTTGGAGATAAAGTTGCCTTAAAACCCACTTTACTAAAACAGCCCATACCAAAGTAGGTGGCAGTGGCTGCTTGCATTAACCATATATGTGTTAAACAAAAAGAATTCACACAGTGAACCTCTCAGCAGTCATTACAATAATCTCTGGCTGTCCCCATTTTTCAGCTTGTCAAATTGTCCTAAAACTATTAATTCATCAGCATGTTTTTTAACACAGCTGTTGCCAATAAAAATATCAATTTCAATCATCAGATTTACACCAGGCCTTGTCAAATATAAGACAGATGCATAATTGATCAGCTGTGCCTGAATCCCACTTATCTCAGACAACTGAAATAATGTTAAGTCTGTAGGAGAACCACAGGCTCCTGAGCTTTAGGCCTCTTTCACAACACTCTGATAGATCTTGGCATTTTGCTCCTATCTCATGCTCCTCTAAATAATAAATGCCTATCACAGTCTGCATTCTCAGTCTAGCGCAAAAAATGGGGATTGAGGATAACAGACATGTGATGTAACTACATGAAGCAGATCTGCTTTGTACTGCTCTGTCTTTACATTAAGACAGCTAGTGTTTTGCATCATATTGCAGAGGATGCACCATCAGCAACATATATACCCAGCTGCCACATTGTACATGGGACTGCAAGATAACAGTGCCTTCAGTAGAACCTACCCCTGGTCTTTTTCTTTCTTTCCCCTTCAGAAAGCTTATGGAAAAATCGATGGTGCTGCAGGCAAATTGTTTGCTTTGCTTTTCTGAAGAATATTAGCTACAAAAGACAGGGAATTCAAAATGTGGGAGCAGCCCTTATTAGAAATGGTATGTTGATTAAATTTTCATTGGGGCACAGGAGCACCCGAGACAAAAAGGGTTGGCTGTTGTAGGAAACCTGGAATGGAGTTCAATATATAGTAGGAAATTTTGGAACCAGTATTTATGGTCTGTGCCAGAGTAAATATATTACTCCATCCATATTATAATTTATGGGCTAATAGGGCATCAGAATAATGGATGTAAATATGGCAGTGAAAGAGGTCTAACTGGAAACGGAGCACAAGGCGTGGCTATTGTCCACTCCCTGACACACACACACACACACACACTCCCTCCCTCCCTCTCTTCACCTCAGTCTCCTGGACACATACCAGACTGAAAAGCAAAAAATAAACATTCTGTACTCTGCTGAAGAAGCCACTTTTTATAGCCTTTTATCAGGTGGATGAGTCTGTCAAAAGACAACCAAATAAGAATCCATGTGTGATTGCTGGGGTCCTGGCTATATTAGACAGGAGGGATACATTTAGCTGAACTGCTACACATTACTGTGCCTTTGCCAAACACGGGGTTGTGTACAGTCATTAGCTAAGGCCTTTTTTTCCAGTTTGAACTTTTGAAAGCACAAGGAAATGTTGCAAGGTGACTGGAAGTTTTCACTTAACCATCTGAACAGGCGTACTGGACCCCAGAGGATTCATAAAAGGTTCAAATGGCTAACATAATCAGGCTGTCCTTTCTGCTCCTTGACTGGATTCACAAAATTCTATGCTCATTTATTATACTCCCTTAGACCAGTCAATGGGATATTGATTTTTCCTTGCCAATATTGTGGCTGTCACAATTCAGCTGCTTGATTGACTGATGGCCAAGTCTTTATGCACCTGTTTTATTGTGTTAAAGTCTGTGACGATTCAATGTCCTCTACTATTTCCACAGTCTTTCTTCTCATCAGATGATTTTAAAACAGTTTTTATTGTGTTCTGTGTTCTGGTTTGACCAAAAGGATCACTGCAGATTATTTTTGCTCAAATTTATCCCCGAAAAAAATTGTTGTTCAGATCTAGAATCCTGTCTGTGTAGTGTTATGAATTGTGAACTGGAGTGTCATATCAAAACAATTGCTGTGCCCCAATGCTAATACTGCTGTATCATAATTGCCAGCAGCAAAGAAACCAAGTCATATCAGCATTTAAACGGATATCCTATTTTTGCCTTTGGACTAATGATGAATTGATATTTTTCCACTGTATGTGTTGCACTGCTCAATTTTATTTAACCCCAATCATTCCAGCAATGAAAAGCTTTGCAAAAGTTATACTATTTTCAAACAAGTTATTTATAAGTTTAAGATGCACAAAGACTTTTCATGCAAAACTTTGGATATATATAATGTCCCGATACTGAAAGAAACATAATATACTTGTTAAATGGTAGTTTGAAAGTCAGATAAAGGGTAAAGGATCTGTATTCATTAGGTCTTTTCTAGTATTTATGAATACTCAAAGCAATTTGTTACATTCACCCAATCATAAACACACACTTTAATTTGCAAATCAGTGGGCTAAATGGGGTTCAGTGTCTTGCCCAAGGACATGTGGAGGAGCAGGCCGTAATAGAAACGTTAACTATCCAATTTGAAAGATGACTCCTTTTTCCTCCTTAATCACAGCTACCTGAGATCTGTCATTTACTCCTTGTTTATTAATTTTATACTTAGGGGATCTCCAGACACTCAGATTATGAGGCATGTGATGGACAAGTGTTAATAAACTCAGTTCTTATGCACCTCCTCCATTTAGAAATTAAAAATTAAATTTGAAAAACTTTAATTTTGTAATGAGCTGGCATGTTTATCTGTTAATTCAATAACAGAAACAACCAACAACTTTTATCTGACAAATCATTTAGTTTAGCTTTTTAAATTTCCAGTTGGATGCCCTTCAAATTTAGTAACTAAAAATAAAAGCATATGTAAATTGAGCTTACAGTACATCACTGTGCTATTTTCTGTTCTCTCTCAGCTTCAAAGCTGCTATTTCCAAAATGGTGTAATTTTCTTATCTTTTTTTCATTCACAAATGATCTGCAGGCTAAAATGTTTTTAATTTAATTTATGCAATTGTGTTGGCAGCTTTTAGCATTATTATTATTACTGCTACAATTATAATTGTTATATGCATTGTTGTAATTTAGCCTAATGTCTCTAATCTTTACTCATATTCACATAAAACAAGGTTGTGGTCTGGCCTTAGGCTTTAATTATTGCTTCATCGTACAATCTAAAGACATGTGAAGGAAGTGATTGCAGCCACTTGTATTGATTAAAATGTAGTGAACACAAAACAAGAATAAAACATATCTATTTTTATCCATATGGTTGGCACAGTAAGATTAGTTTTTGTGGGTTTTGTTTTTAGAAAAGAGTGCACATGTTACAATGTATATAGCTTGCATATATTTTTTAAAACCAGCCATCAAAGACAACCTTACTGCTTTTATATAGTGTATTCTTTTGATTTAATACTGCTGTATTAATCAATGATCTCTGTGAGATACTGACATGTAGAATGGTATTTTCATATTGAAAAATAACCATAATGACTTGTATACTAAAATTGTGCATGTTAATTATTGTTTCTTAATTTGTGTTGTTTTTTTATATATATATANTGATCATTTTGACCCCACGGGGTGAGATCTTGCATGGAGCCCCAGATCGAGGGAGATTATCAGTGGTCTTGTATGTCTTCCATTTTCTAATGATTGCTCCCACAGTTGATTTCTTCACACCAAGCTGCTTACCTATTTCAGATTCAGTCTTCCCAGCCTGGTGAAGGTCTACAATTTTGTTTCTGGTGTCCTTTGACAGCTCTTTGGTCTTGACCATAGTGGAGTTTGGAGCGTGACTGTTTGAGGTTGTGGACAGGTGTCTTTTATACTGATAACGAGTTCACACAGGTGCCATTAATACAGGTAACGAGTGGAGGACCGAGGAGCCTCTTAAAGAAGTTACAGGTCTGTGAAAGCCAGAAATCTTACTTGTTTGTAGGTGACCAAATACTTATTTTCCACCATAATTTGCAAATAAATTCTTTAAAAATCAGACAATATGATTTTCTGGATTTTTTTTCCTCATTTTGTCTCTCATAGTTGAGGTATACCTATGATGAAAATTACAGGCCTCTCTGATCTTTTTAAGTGGGAGAACTTACACAATTGGTGGCTGACTAAATACTTTTTTGCCCCACTGTACTTGTTAAATGGTAGTTTGAAAGTCAGATAAAGGGTAAAGGATCTGTATTCATTAGGTCTTTTCTAGTATTTATGAATACTCAAAGCAATTTGTTACATTCACCCAATCATAAACACACACTTTAATTTGCAAATCAGTGGGCTAAATGGGGTTCAGTGTCTTGCCCAAGGACATGTGGAGGAGCAGGCCGTAATAGAAACGTTAACTATCCAATTTGAAAGATGACTCCTTTTTCCTCCTTAATCACAGCTACCTGAGATCTGTCTGTCATGGTTCGAACCAGGTGGGGTTGTTTTCGAGCTCCCAAAGTGACCCAAACTCCAAACACACACAGAGCGAGGAAACAGCGTTCAGTGATAACAGTGTTTATTATATTACAGTGCTCCAATTTACACACACGTGAATAATGAATATGAACGAAGAAACTCAGGACGGGGCTGGTGCGGGACAGGAACGGTCCTGGGTTGTGAGAGAGAGAGAGGTTAGTGACAGGCTGAGATACCAGCTGCGGCGTGCGGGGATCGTGCTCGCTTAACTCACGGAATCGTGTTTGACGTCCGGGTGTGAGGAGAGATCCGAGGATGCTGCCGCAGGGGTGGTGATCCAGGCTGTCGATGTTCGTGGTATGAAGTCCGGGTGCTGTGTGTGCAGACGTGACTGCAGCAGGGGTGACAGCAGCGTGTTGACCGGGAAGGTGTGGATCAGAGGAAGCCAGAGACAGACAGGGAGCCAGAGGGAGAGAGCTGGTCGCGTGACACCGCAACGGAGCTCTAGTACGTTCCAGGGTGAAGCCAATCCTCACGATGAGCGGGTCGGTAACCACGCTGAGGTTCTGCGGTCGGGAGAGGAGCTCCAGGACAGCGGGCTAAACACAGGGATAGAGAGGGCAGGTTAAATACTGCTACAAATGCTCTGGTCAATAATCACAGGCCACTCTGTTACCACGAAATGTAGTGGAACAAACTGGCGTCTGTCTCTTGTTCCTCCTCCGCTTAAGTACCCAGCTCTCCTGAGCTGGGTAATGATCCACACCTGTCTTCACTGATCGTCTGCTGCCACGCCCTGCAAAACAATTAGTGCACAAACACCACCACCAGCAGCAGAGATCCTCACANCACTGACTGACATATAAATAGCCATCTTGGGCCCCCTTCGCACTAGACAATGACGCCTCTAGACCTTGAAAGATCTATTAGAACTCAGTTGGGTCTCAACAAATATGGAAACCCTCTTTCAGTGTCAAGTCAAATATGACATTTTAATATTTATAGTATCTAAAAAATTGGGTTTTTGCTTTTTTCCACATACTTGACATGTTCTCCCACCACGCTATATATTTCAACATTTTATCAAAATAATCCTACTTATGCTCTTTATATGGATGTCCAGATCCGATCACCTGATCTGAAATCAGGCCCGATCAAGTTGTATAAAACTCGATTGAAATCGGACGTTACCTCCCGATAAGGACTCGGACATACAGTAAATGTGTATATTTTCATTATTTTTTTACACATCTATACATCTTTTTGCATGACGTCAGTATCCGGGACACTTAAAATGGTGGCTGAGGTGAGGTTAAGAAAGGATGTGTTTCCTTGACGACCGCAATGTATTTTAATTGATTAGAAGCAATAGCCAAGCAGAAATATATTGAAAAGCTACAGCTAGTTGGTTTGCAATGAAGATTTGTAGCAGAATGTTCCAATGGCCTGAGCTCTAACGGCCTGCCATTTATGAATATCTTATCAACAGTCCTGTAGTCTAACAGTGGACAAGATGAGGACTCATAAATGCGTATATTTTCTTCGAGGTAAGCTTTTTCAATTGGCTCTATAGATGATGTTGTGTTGAGAATGTTGCCACGTTAGCTTCACTAGCTACGCTAGCCGTGTTAGCATGAGTCCCGGTGTTAGTTTATAGTCATATTAAATCCTGATGATATTATCTTAAACTCGTTCATGGAGTGGAGGTTACAGCCCATGATCATGTCACTCTTTCTTCAGTAGTTATGTTTACATGCGCCAAATTTCCCCAATCTGAATAAATCTTGGTCGATCGAAATTCCCAAATCCCTGTTCACATGGACACTAACTGAAATGATCTGATCATGCCATGAGTACACATGCACCAAGCTCTCAATCAGGTTAAATGAGTTGAGCATGCGCACAGCGAGTTGTCTTTCCGGGGGAAGAAAAAAAAGTAAACAAACTCCATCCTTTCTGCACGTCTTTCCCGCCCCATCGTGTGCTCCAGCTGACTCACGTTATCCCCAATATGGACCTTCTGCGGGTGATTACCTTTATGTTTGGGTTTTTACTGGTCGCATTAACCAAGCTTAGAGGCTGAATACATATTACTACTGCTCCTCCACCACAGGAGAGGAGAGCAGGATGACAGGATGACTGCACCAGCAGACCACTTCTGTTTACTTCCCGCTATGTTTTCTACTTGGGTCTGCGAAAGCGGAAAGACGTCATGCTGAAGTTGTACGCATGCGCAGTGGGCTTTTTTCACCCCTTCATTCCGAATGGGTGTGTACATGCACGTCTATCCGAATGAAGATCGGACAAAACCACCCCTCTCGATCGGAAGTAAATTTCTTTCTGATCAGGCTGCATCGGATCAAAACATTCTGGTTGACATGTTTACATGACGTCTTTTTTTTCCGATTGGGCATTTATTCCGATTAAATGTGCCCATGTAAACGTAGCTTGTGTCTGCCGTTCTGATCTGCTTATTTAATTACATAATGTTATTGTTCTAACGTAATGTCCGTCCACCGGTTTGTGTGCTTTCGGACTGTCTGCATGCTCACAGTACAGAAATGCTCTCTCGTCTTGTTAATTTTTTCACACAAGTAACAACTTCATGACTCACTGGAGGGAAGCCCAGAGGAAACCCCAGGGACACGCTGGAGTGGCCACAACCAGCTGTCCCAGTCCCAGGACTGCTTGCTGTCCTGTCCCTGTAGCTTAATATTAAAATAGGGTGAATTAAATACAAAATATAGAACATTATTGATCTGTTTATTTGCTCCTTTTTTATATTTTTTTAATGTATTATAGAAGTATCGGATCGGGACTTGGCATCAGCAGGTACTCAAAATCAAATGACTCAAACTCCAGGGCAAAAAAACTTGATCGGGGCATTACTACCATTAAATAACATTGACACTCTCTCTAGGACTGTGTCAGGTCGCAGGTATGTCTTAAAAGTTGGATGAAGTTGTGTTCTGTGTTCTTACTCCTTCAAAATTAAAGACTATAAAACTTCTCTTACTATAAGAGATTTAATAGCGGTGGTGTGTAAATAAAACACTCAAATACACTCAGCTGACAGTTTTTAGTCAGCAATACACAGTCACATGTACGTTTTTTATCTGTTTATTGCATCACAAATACTGCTGGCACATTTCCAAAAGTTTCTCTTTGTTATCTGACCTACTGGTCCTTTGTTGGCACTCATACGTGTCCATGACTCTTAGTACTTCTTCATCTCACTGGAAGCTGAAGACTCCCTCAGAGGAAGGAATGCACCTCTAAAGCCATGTCTCTGTACCAGCCAGAGAGCATCTGGGTTAACTTTTCACTAAGCTAAAGTAAAGTTTATTACTCAGGTATTTATCACTGTGTTTGGGACAAGGTTTCAGGATTAGTTTAATGGTGGTTCTAATCCAGACAAGGAAAATCTGTTTTTAAAATTAAGAAACAAGTGAAAACACATCATTTAAATTACCAAAATGACTAGTGCTGCACTAACACATGATGGGGTTGTACCCAAAGCATGAGGCCAACTTGACCTGTCCTGCTTCAATTTTTTTACAATCAAGCCATACCAATGCATGCAGGTCCCATATCAACAATACACAGCCACCACCCAGGACCTTAATGTGCTTCCACAATCATGATAAATCACCATAAAATCAGAGCAGTGAGGACTGTACAAATACCAAGTGAAATTGAATGAGTTAATGAGATTTATTGACATAGATAAGCGACATTACTGCTGTATTTGATCAAACTACAAGCACCTCTTTCCCATAATCTACAGCAAGAAAAGTAGAAAGCTGCTGCTTGTGGGAATCACACATCACTAAAAAGCAGACTATTTTGCTCAGTGAGACATGAACAGGATTATTTTATGTCACAGCAGTTTATAAAGTAAAATACTTTTTTAGAATCTGATTACCAGATTCATCAAAGCGCATTGCATTGCCTGCTCAGCTCTGTATTTTACCCATCATTAGTGCTGGACAGCATCTGTAAAGAATTTTATTTATTTATTTAGTTATTTTTGACCTAAGGTTGTATCTAAGTCATGCATAGGCAATATGATTAAAATATGGTATAAAGAAGAGATGAAGACATGTCTTATTTATTCTGCCAAGAATTATCTCATTGCTTTGTTTTGTTTTGTTTTTTTACTGATATATAAGCATTTGTACAAGTAAATCACTAGCAAGTGTTTCTCCAGTAGATTTTAAATGTTTCTTCCAGTAATGTTTAGCATTGTATCTTTATTACAAGTAGGAGTTTTACGCAAATCTCAGCTTTTTTCACTACTCTGGTATTCCCTCACAAACAGAAACATTACTTTTATCTTAAATGGCAATATTAAACTGATATTAGAGCACCACGTGTGAATGTGAAGGATTTTGTTTTTGTGGTGGTCTATGAAGGAACTGGTAGTTTTAACTAGAAGTTATTTTTATCTGACAAAAAATGACTGATGGAAAGATGCCTCTCCATTCCTCTCATTCATACGTGTATTCTCTCTCATTGTGGTTAATGTTCATCACATGTTCATAGAGCAGGTTGTCTGGTAACTGCAGGGTCACCAGTTCAAGTCCCCGCGCCGTCTGGAAAAAGATCGCCTGGCCATGGTGTCCTTCAGCAGACACTTAACCCACCTTGACTGTTTGGTGGTGGTCGGAGGGTCTGATGGCGCTGGTGTCTAGCAGCCTCACCTCTGTCAGTGTGTGTCCCCGGACAGATGTGGCTACAACATGTGTGTAGTTCATCACCACCAAACGTGTGAATGTGTGTGTGAATGGGTGGATGACAAATTGTGGTGTGAAGCGCTTTGGGGGTCGTAGGACCTGAGTAAAGCACTATACAAATACACGCCATTTACCATTTATCCCTCTCGTTTCCAGTGCACCTCCACCACTTCAGATGTTCCTCCACCTGCATTCCTCAGGAATCTTCTCACTCTCTAAGATCTTGTTAAATAACGGAGTCTAAAGCTCTAGTGCCACCTCCCCCAAGCTTCATTATGTAGTCCTTTACAAGTTCAGAGGTAAATAATCAGGTAGATAAAAATTAAATTATCCCCAATCATCATGTGTTGTGCTTAGGTTGTTTTGAATGCATTCAACCGGGGTTCCTACGCAGGGTGTTTGTGAAAGATCTTGGACCAAACCATTTACCTGGCCATAAACATCCAAATGAGCCATGAACACCAGATCCTCATAAGGCTGTCGTAAGAAACGGTTCAAAGTTGTTGACAGCCATCTTTACATTTCATTGTGACCCAGGCTTAAGTCACGTCAGAGAAATATCCCCTTTCTCAAACATCGTATACACATAATTACATATAACTAGATAATTAGCTATGTGTGGGTGTCTGTAATTAAACTTTTTTTTGTGTGAGGCTGCTAATTAGTTGAAACTTAAGGCTTTCTAATTTCTAATAGCTCCAGAAATAAAATAATCTAAAATCATCTCAATGACTAGCCCTAAAGATAAAAACTGTGAGCCTTCTCTTCAAAGACAGCAGTACTTTTTCTTGGTCATTATAGATGGTCCATTGGCAATCACTAATTACTAGGACACTTTTTTTTTTTTGACAAACAACAAGAAAAGGGACACCAGGAGGTGGGGGGAGGGGAGGGGGTGTAGGGCTTGGAAGTTAATCACTGAGGTTTATTAATGAGTGAGTATCAGCCTCGTGTACCTAGAGAACAATATAAAAAGGAGCAATCAGAGACCAGCTCCATCCATCACTCTGGAAACTGTGTGGAACCACCAGCCGGGTAAAGCTTGTTAGAGGTAATTCTTATGTAGGCAGAATCACAGAGGAGGAAAAACATCACTTCAAATGGCATATAATTTTCAAAAGCAGCTTTTGACCTCTAATGTTACTGTTTTCTTATTTAGCTGCTGTATATATTGCTTTTGACATGGATAAATTTGCTTTTCAAGAGCTACTGAATGTCATCCTGCAACCTTCACCAGATTGTTTTACTTTCACTGAAACAGCTGTTTAAAATTCAGTTCTTAAAATAAATAATTGTTGAGCTGTTATACATCTGAAGCATCTTGGTAGTTCAAACTGTTTGAAAGCAAACAGTATCAGCCAATAAATGTGCAAGCACTTAATCTTGTATTGTTTTGCACAATACAGTTGGAAAAACAAAAGTCTCTGCAGAGATTTAACAACGCAAACACAGAGAAGAGCCTACTATTTCAAAAGAGCCACATTGTCAAATTACTAGTGCACATAAAGTAAGCAAAGCAGTAGAAGAAGTAAAACTTCCAATATTGGGTTAGGACACCTTCAAACCCGATGGCGACTCTCCATGACTAATTAGAATAAAACTGATTCACAAAAGATTTGGAAAATCTTTAATGTGAAGGCAACCTTCATGCAAAAATATGGAAAATACCTGTTTTAAAACCTACTTGGCAAATATTCCAACTCCCTGAGATGTTTTCCTGTGCTGTCACTAGCCTGTATACTTTAAAGCAAGTTTCTATGTAGATCATTAAAAGTCCTACAATTGCATCACATCCAGTGTGCCGCATGATTCCAGGGTGGAGAGTTCTAGAGTACTTCAAATTCTTGTTGACCAAGACATGCTGGTGCATGCAGATTCCACATCATACATGTGTTGCCACCATGCTCCTTCATGCTCTAACTAGGACCCCAATACACTTCTATTACAATGATTAACCACCATTACCTCTCTATGGAAATTTTGTGCAAGTTCAAAACCATCATGAACGCAATATGATCTTTTGTGTGTAATACGAATTCATATCATCATATCAATTCAAATTTAAAAATACTGTATTAATCCCCAAAGGGAAATTTGCCCAAGTGCAGTCTATAGTACAGTAGCTATCCTAACAACTCCTGTTTTTGCTACAGTTTTTTGGTTGTGTAAGTTATTTGACCGATGACCCATCCAAGCCTGACCAGGGAGCCTGAACTCTACTGTCAAACTGAATCCTTCAAGAATCTGGTACCATACATCAAACTTTGATCCAATACTGAACGGAAACAGTTCACCGGGTAGTAGCCCACACCTGGTCGGTGACATCTCCAGTGCCACTTCAGGGTTTCTACCTGGGGTCAACCATACTTCTCTAGGCTCCAGTAGTTCAGGTCTACTATACCTCAAAGTAAGAACAACATGGACAGCATTCTGGTGTTCGTCCCTGCAGTGTTGTGGTGTTGTAGGCTGTAATGCAGCCCTATGTTGACTGCATTATTCACTGACTGGGATGAGAGGAATAAGCTACAATCTTTCTTGGTTTCTTCTTTTTCAAAGCCCTGGAAGTCCTCAGGTCCCGGAGAGAGGGAAGGTTGCAGCCAATCACCTTCTCGGCAGAATGGATGATACTCTGAAATCAGTCCTTGTCCTTGGCTGAAGTTGCAGTGATCCAGATGGTGATGAAGGTGAGGATGGACTCAATTTCTATCAAGGGCTTGGTTTAGATGTGCATGGAAATGTACTTGACTGACACACCAAGGCAGCCATGCATGGCATACATGTTGACTCTCCCGATTTTCCCGGGAGACTCCTGAATTTCAGTGCCCCTCCTAAAAATCTCCTGGACTCAACTTTCTCCCGAATTTCTCCCGATTTCCGACAGTTTCCGACCGGCTATTTATAGTGATAACTCCTGAAGGACCATCTTACAAGCACAGATTACAAACTAAAAACGTTCCAATGTTACTGAAAACGCGACTATCAAACCCCCGCTACAACACAACTACTATGATCCAACTCCGACCCCCGCTCTGACACAACCAGTGCCCGCAATGAGCCCACCGCTCTGACGCACCTCAACCACGGTCTCCTTAAGTCTCCATAAATGTCTCCCTAATTCTGAGTTCTCAAGGTTTACATGTATGATGCACGGTGCCATGTTGGTCATCTCCAGTGAAATGTGGAAGATTTATGTGAAGATGGGGGCCAACTGTTCAGCCCAGACCTTTAGGCTAGAAGGAAACACACCTTCTGGACCTGAAATATTCCATTCTTTTTATCTCCTGAGAATTGTCACACCTCTTTCTCACAAGATCTTCAGAGCTGGTGTGTGGAGAGTTGGGATGAGTACTGGTTGGAGTCAACAGAGGTGGAAAGTGTGAATGACGATATACATATGTAATCTACAAATCTACAGTAGAATACACTTAGCTCCACCACCAACTGCAGGAGACCCCACCCCCTTCCTGCAGGGACAATGTTTTTCAGGCCTCGCCACACTGAATGCAAGTTGTTGTCTGAGGAGTGGCAAGAAACATGACAGTAGTGTAATGGTAGGTTCTTAGATGTGAAGCACACCAGCAAATCTAGCTCAGATTGGCACAAGCCTTCCTCCTCTCCAATTTAGTTATGTTGCTGTATGTGTCATTTTTTATAAACTCTTACACATTTGTCAAAAAAAGCAAAAATAAAAAGAATCCGTGAGTGGGAAAGCACCGAGGCAAATGCTGCATGTCAAGACTTTCTTGTATGTTTCATGAAACATCCTTCCTGCAGTTGGTTTCCACTGTCCACAGTGATCCGAGCCTTCCTAAAAACTGAAGTGTCTGTCAGGGAGTGTGGAATCTACATGAGAACTGACACTGCAGACCAGGAAGCTCTAAAGTGAAAGAAGAGTTCCTCATTTCTTTGCTTATTTTAACTGAGCTTTTCAAGCACAGTTGTGCATTTCATACACAGTCAGTTAAAATGTCCAGAATATATGCAGACAGAAATTAATTTTTCTTGGAAAAACTGTGGGGCTTTATTGTCATTTATGCATCAGCCGTGAGGTGTAAATCAACACAAGAATCATGTTGTAGCAGCTAATATCTCTGTGTTTCAGCTACACTGAGGCTGGTTGAACTAAGACAACTCTGTAGGTTGTGGCATAAGGTCGCAGTGTGACGTTCCAGTCATTACACTAATTTAATCACCAATAATGTCTAATGATTTCTTTCTTATATAGGTAAAATATGTGCAAGAAAGCTGAAATATTGTACAAGAAAATGCAGAGGAAATGAACATTTGACACATTTTGATTTTACTGACAAGATATCTAAGTTTTACAGAGAGAAAAAAATCAAAGACACATGCTGAGCCACACAAAAAGCAGCATGGCAGTGTCACGTGGGGAGAAATCAAGGGTAAATCAATCCATGCTCATTTAGATCACAGGAAAGTGGCTGGTCTGTGGTTTCAGGATTGGGCTCTTTTGATCAGATGCAAGCATTTTATGGAAGGACTTGAATTCAGTTAGGCCTGTCAGTGCAAGCGTATGTGAATTACTGCTCAATGTTCCTCGACAGTGCTGAGCTGGTGGCTTCATCTGTTCTGACAGGCTCTAGGCTGTGTGTGATAATGTGAGACAGCTCTGGGTTGGTGCTCAGCACCGACCCTTCAGCTGACATTGTGAATTATGGTGACCCAAAAGAGCTAGAGCCTGCATCAGCAGACCTCTGCTTTCACTTAATCCATCTCTCATAGGTTCTACCACGTGAGACTTCAGTCACACCTTGTTTTTGCTTATACTCTCTTCAAACACAGGCAGCAGAAGGATGAAGGAAATGCACTCATATTCTCCAGTGACTGAGTCTGAATCTCAAATTTTCTCTCCCACCTATAAACAATTATTCAGTTTTGTGGAATTTGGAATTCTTCTTAAAATTTTTATTTTATTTTTCACGTTATTTTAAATTGACTTTTAACCTACATAATATAAAGAAATAACATAAACAATAACAAGAATGAGAATCAGTGATCCATGGCATTGTCCAGAGGGGAGAGAAGAGGAGAAGCTACAGCCTGTGTAAAAGGAGGTCTCTGCTGATGCTGCCTGCTCTATTCCTGACTCTGGAGGTGTACAAATCCTAAGTGGAGGGCAGATTAGCACCAGTGACCCTCTCTGCAGACTTTATAGTTCTCTACTGTCTGTTTCTGTCTAGTTTGGTTGCTGTGATGGACTGGCAGAGGACGGACTTGATACCAGCAGCTCCTGTGGAAGGTTAAACCTTTTGAGCTACATCAGAAAGTACAACCTCTGCTGGATCTTCTATGTTAGCTGCCCATTTCAGGTCCTGGATGATGGTGGTCCTCAGAAAACTGAATGTGTTCACAATACATATGGTACCATTGTCTATGTGTGTGTATGTTAATATAGGGGACGGGGTGGAGGCTCCTTCTGAAGTCCACTGCTATTTCCACATTTTTTAGAGTGTTGACATCTAGATGATTCTGACTGCACCAGACAACCAGCCATCCCACTTCCTGTCTGTAAACAGATTAGTTTCTGTCCCTGATGAAGCCGATGAAGGTTGAGAAGCTTTTATTTGTGTAAAGTGACAATAGAAGAGGGCACAACATCAATTCCTTGGGGTTGCCGGTGCTGATGGTCCAGGTGCCAGATGTTATCTTCCTCCAGCTTCACCTGCTGCTTCCTGTGTGTCAGAAAGTTTGTGATCCCCTGACAGGTGAAGACTGGGACAGTTTAGAACTGAAGAACATCTGGAAGAACGGTGTTAAATGCCAAGCTGAAGTCCAGGGACAGCATCCCATGTCAGGTCCCTGTAGTGTCAAAGTGTTGCAGGATTTCATGCAGCCCCATGTTGACTGACTGCATCATCCACTGACCTGTTTGCTCTGGATGCAAACTGCAGGGGGTCCAGCAGGGGTCTTGTGATGGTTCTTTGGTGGTTTAAAGTGTTTAAGGCCCACTCAGCAAACATTTTCCAGCAGTAAACAGACTAATGATCTGTCTGATGTTAAAATCTGTGGTAATATGTGCCAAAAGGAAAAAAAAAATGTTGATGCATAAACTGGGTCCAGAAAATACACATAAAATAAACGGTACTCTGTTCCACTGCATATGTGAACCGTGTGGACTGTCTGTGTAAATGTAACACAGAGTAAGGAAACATTTAAACTGCAGCTTCTGCACTGGGGAACATGATAATCTGATCGCTGTATTTGTATCGCAAAAATGTGAAAAAATCTTTGATGACTGTAGTGAGCCTGGGGAGGAATTTTACAAACCTGTTTCTAGGTTGCAGGGATCCTAGTATTAAGGTCCCTCGAGCTCCAGAGCAGGATGGGAGAACATCCAGCCTCCATGCCCAGAAGATAGCAGCCCAAATGGGGTAAAAATCCCGCCAGGGCGGTCCCTGGAGCTCCAGAGCAGACCTGTTCATTTTAGAGTGGTTTTAGCCTGTTTGGAGGCACTCTGGCTGGGGAGAGGGACGTGCACAGGGTCCTGTCATCCACCCTGGAGTGACGGTTCTCCCTCTCCTCTCAACAGTTGCAAGGGGAGCTTGAGCTCCAGATTTTACAATAATGTTTTGTTGTTGCTTTGTATTGTACAGAAATTTTGTTTAAAATAAATGACGGCAGCTGGTTCTATGTCTGGTTCTTGCTGCCGCTGGTTCTTTCGGTGGGTGGTGACTGATATAAAATGACCAATCACATGAGGATCACACCAGGCCTTAGTCTCCTCCTTCAAACAGTCATAATTACTTTTACTTGCAGGGGTAAAGTTTCCTTTCGAGTGCGCAGCCTCTCCTGGTTTGCATTCACGCTCGTATGAGAGCTTCATGTACAGACGCCTGTTTGGAGATCCACAGGCGTGGTTCATGAATACTCGTGTAATGAATCATATGCGGGTGTGTGGGGTGAATTCACGCGCATGCTGTGGATTGCACGCGCGCACACACTTGCGGGGGGCGCACGGTTAAATACACGTGTGCGCTGCAGAAAATCTCACTCAGGATTTTGGACTGAAATTTAATTCCATATTTTTCCAATTTACTCATAGTGTGCGTGCATGTTATGGTGGACATTGTTTATTTTGCTATGACATTTCTACATGTTTTTTTTTTAATATTATATAGGATTTCTCTCTCACAGATCTCTGGTTAATATCTCTCATTACATTTAGGCAAAGTTCAGAAAGTTCTCCTCGTGTAATTTATACATGGTAAATTATATGTTTGATGTTTTTTTTTCCTTACTTCAGAATCAACTGAAAATAATAATTTTTCTTTGCCAACTATTCATTGAATCCAAACTTGAGCTTCTGCTGAAGAAGATATGAAAATTAAGCCATTCCAGAGAAAAGCCCAAATCCTGTTGCGTGTTCATCACTAATCCTCCCCCTCGATGGTAAATGGAATACGAGCTAAGACACACACCACCCAGGATGAACCACGATGTACAATCTCCCATGCAGAGACAACGGAATTGGTGTGTGTTGTCTCATCTCATGTCTCTGCCAAGTTTGCATACCCACACAAACTATGATGCCAGCAGCATCCTTTCCCTCGCCCACGGCCCTCACAACCCACCCACCACCACAAACCACTGTGGTGTGATAGATTTATATGCCAGAAGGTAATGGTAAGAATATATAGAAAATAAACAAACCTTGTAGGAGGTGTCTTAGACTTAGGGATTGCAGAGTGAATTGTCAATTGCACTTATCACTTATGAAATTGATCTCTTCTATGGATTCCAATGAGAGATAATTTAATGATAATGTTAAAGTTAATGGATCTTACATTACAATCCTGGAAATTCATTGGCAGCTTGCGACTGTAAATTTGACCAGAACTGCACCTGAGACTATCCTGTTGCACATCTGCTGTTGGCTAATTTTATTACTTAAAAGAGCAGCCTCCACTGTTTGCCTCCTGTCTAAGGTTACCCCTTCCCTCCTCCTCCTCTTCTTCTACCCGAGCACACAAGCAGAATGTGCAGCTGTTGAATATATCTGTTTCACTTTCAGTGCATTTGTATGTGTTGATAGGATTCTTCACTTGACTCTAATGAAGGTTGAAATTGATTTTATATTCCAGGCATGCTGTGTTTTCCAAGATGTCAGATCAGGATGTTCCAGCATCAGAATATATGTATACTATAGCCCTAATCAGAACATTTGTAAAAACAAAATCTGTCTGACCTGAATTCAAACTGAGTTCAATGCTGGATATTTTTTTATTAATGTTTTCTTTTTTACCAGATTGCATATAAGGCTGGTATTTTCTAGGCTGAGCAGGCATTTTAAGTTCAAGGAGAATATTTTTGTTTTTCCTCCAGTTTTAACTGGCTATGCACTCTTTATAAATGTATATGTCTTTACTCAGAAGATACTGCCGACATTTATTCCTCCCAGTGTTTTTGTCGTATGCCATTCAGAGTTCTGTGCCTGTCAGAAAAGAATATCTACATGAGAATAGTCAAGTTTAATGAAAAGGTTTTAACCTCTGCTCAACTGAATTAGAGTCAGCAAAAGGAAGGACACATCACTGAATTGACAGCTCCTCGCTACCTCGAGCCAAACCTTCTCCTTTGATACACAGCTATATGCATTAGATTCAACAAAATGTGATTACTTTAATATTAGTCTCATTTCTTCCACACAGTGTTTTCATAAACCATCAGCATCATCTTTCATTATCCACTTGTTCCTTGGAGGTCTTCCACTGCACTCATAAATACTCTGGATTATTCAGCTACTGTCAATCTGTCTACTGCTTCATAAAATATACTGCCACCACAGGGTCAGAGGATTCAAGGGGAGAGCGCTTGAATTTCAGGGGGATTTCTGTGTGAAGCTGGAAGGAGTGCAGCATTTTGGATGTGAAGCACTGTCTTCCTGCAGCCCGTGATGCACTGACACAGAATTCTCTTGCCCAGGGGTGTACCTGATCTGTGTGGTGCTCGCCTAGATGACACCAGCCTCAGACATGTAACTCCTATGAATTATTAACACTGTAGCAGAAAAAGAAGAAGATACAAGGATTGTGGAGCCACAACATTTCTGTCTATAATGTTGCTCTGTCTTGACAAAAGAAAGATAAAAATAAAAAAAAAATAAAAAATAAAAAAATCAAGAACAACATTTTCAAAATGTTATTTATTTTTAGTGTATGCACACAACCAAGATGCACATATAAAAAGAGTTAAAAAGAAAAAAATGTTTGTGCTTTAAAAGGATTTACTTTGGGGGAAAGTAAAGTATGTGGTGAAGTGTTATTTCTTTTCCTAGTTTTTGTAAATACGTGGGAAAAGAAATAATACTTTGTTAAAATACGTTGACTATAAAAAGATGTAATACTTAACCTGCTGGAGCAAATCTATCTAGCATGCTTTTATTACACCTAGATTAACAGAATTACAAAAAGGGTTTAAAAGGGAGAAAAAGAATAAAAACAGCAGACCAGACTGATATCATGACAAGGAGAGCATGTCTTTTTGTTTGTTAGGGTACTTCAGCATCTGTATCGGATTTATGCCTCAATAACGTGATATAAATTTTGAACACAACTTTCAGTATTACTAAAAGTTATCTTAATATTCTTATTTCTATAATTTATGAAACAGCTTTTTTTTCTTTTAAACGTTGTTACCATGTTTATAGGAAAGCTGTAAGGAATGGCAGCGATCGGTGGTTGCACATAGATTGCTCCATTGTTTAATTTTCACAGTTTTACATCACTTATTTAGTTGACCTGGTTACAGTAAACACGTTGTCTTAAAGTTAATTTTGTTAGTTGTCAGTTGGCCACACCCACATTCAGCATCCTTCTTAGTACTATGGAATATGGAACACGAGCACAACAGTAATATCCGGTGCCCGACTGCCACAACAACAACACAAGGCCTCGAGCCATCGGGGTGCCAGGCTTGCGTCCCCCACATGTGCTCAGATGCCACGAAAATTCCTCACCCAAACCCACTCTGGCCCCCGATCCTCTCCGGTTGCTCCTCCCCCGAGAAGGACGCCAAAATCCCCAAAAATAGTTTCTCTATACCGGCAGTAGCTCATTAGCAATTCACTTCTGTGTGGGTGGAACCATTGGTGTCCCTCATTTTCAGCCACACTGAATACAAATGAATCACATATGGCCTCTCTCCCCATGGCATAGAGAAGCATGTTCACTTGTACCTCTAAGTTCTCTTTGTCGAGTTTTGAAGCCATCCTGTAATGATCGACACGGTGATGACATATTGTCCATTCAGCCAGTCTTGAAAAGTCAAACTGCTCGGGTGGTCCAAACTTTGCCACTGCTCACTCATGCAGGCATCATGAAGAGGGTAAGAAGTCTTAACTCTCAAACAGCACTTATATTAAGTAGTCAGCAGTACACAAACTCTTGGCAGAACTTGTTACCCGTTCCGTACTTGATGAAATCACAGTTACGGTGGCCTGTGTGCCCATATTATTACAAGTATCTCGCCCAAGGTCCTGGGATCAAACCCTGACCTCCCCACAGGATGATGATCTCTATCATTTGGCTACAGCTGCCCCAAAATGTATGTGAGTTGTTGCAATTACTTACATTCATGAAAGATTTTCGCTTGACACAAGCCTGTTACAAAACAACCCCCTATCCTAATGTGTGGAATTACTGGACCAAAGATGCAGGAAGGCACATATACTAGGGATTAGTGATTACAAAATGTGAACAGCTGGGGAGCGTAGCTGGGAAAACTAATCAGAATGAATGTTAATAGGTGAAGAACCAAAAACAATGCAAAGAAGCTTTGTTATGAAAACCAAGAGATACAGCAGGGCAAAAATACATCTTAAATTAAAAATAAAACTCACTAGAATAAATCACAAGCAAGCTCTTGGTCTTGGACTTCGGATCTGTGTCCTGGGGTGCTTAGGGGTGGCTGGCTGCTGGCGGGTCCTTTGGAATCATCGCCATGGCTGCCTGGGGCACCTGTACTGCGGTTGCACTGGAGGTTGCTTATGGTCTTGTATGGGAGGGGGCTTTGGTTGCCAAGGCTTTGCTGCTCTGAGGGTCTCTTGGGCTTGGGTTTCCCTTGTGGTCTGCTTTGGGGTCTGGGGCTTGGGCTTTTCACACCCACTGTCAAACAGTTTTATGGAGAAACGTTATGGTCACAGGCATGCCCATGCACACATGTGCACACAGATGTTCAAAGACACTCACTGACTTGGGCTGCAGCTGCCAAAAATAACATCTGAATAAAAAAATAAAATTAAAAATAAAGCCATCTGTCTTCTCTGTCCACAAAAAACACAAACAAGACAACCCTCTGACTAATTATAAGTGAAGCACACAACAAAACATAGGGGAGGTGAAAAAAGAAGGTCCTACAAAATAAAACAGGAAACCAAACTCCTCCAAAATAAAGATCACAGGAGAACCTGGCAAAACCCCTAACAAACACCAAAGCCTAATAACCCACACACCCCCTTCCTCCTTGTAAAAATACCTCAATTTTCTCATGAAATGAGTGCTTAACTAATTTACATTTTCTTCAAGTCTTTGGATGAGTGTGAGCACCCCAGTAGAAAAAACAATTTCAGTCACTCAAGTGTTAAAAACAATAAATGGTTAAGGTTTATGTTTTCAAAAAAATATCTGAAATTTTTAAAGACAAAGCTGAGCGTCTTTGGAAAAGATGCCAACTCTCAAATCTGGGTAAAAACGGCATAATTATTTGTCATGGTTTCACATTAGTCTTGAACATCACTGAGCTCGTTTGACAGAACAGATTCTCTTTCAGAATGCCCTTGTCAGCACAGATTCTACCATGCTCAAAGACTTTATCCTTACACCCCCCCATTATCTTCTAATGGCTCTCCACTTGATGTGTAAGGAGCACAGCTTGTGGTAGAGCCCTGAACCATTGTTTGCTGATAAAACACTCAACACAGTGAATGAATATGGGAGGAGTCTATCTCCAGAGCATAAGCAATTACTGTGAAGTGTCCAATGTGGTTTGATTTCATTACAGGCAAATATAACGTTGCATTTACCACAGAGAATAGTAACTTTATAGAAAACTTGGTTTCATTGCATATTTTGTTCACCTGCGCAGCCAGAGGGTACTGACTAATAACAAGGAGGAGAATTTTGTTTTACAGCTGTAGCCCGGGTTAAAACCCTGTACTTCATATTGGGTTAAGCCCTGTGCTTAATATTTATTTCACCAGTTACAGTATAAAATTATAACAAGGTTGATGTTGCTTATCCTGAGGAGAAATGAGATAAATGTATCATTATGTTGTATGATTATGTAATCTTAATGATTATGCACTTTATCTGGAATGTTAACCAGTGTCTTTAATTTGAGACATTTGTGAAAAAAAAGTGTTGAAAGTTACATAAGTGTAGTAATGTTTTGTGGACTATTTTTTGATCAGTTTGAAGACTGTGGACTGAATAATAACAATGAAAGTGGATTAGAAGAAGAAAAAGACAAGGAAACNACACAGGAAGTGGAGAGGAAAAAGAGGAAGGAGGGATGCTGGGAAAGAGAAGAAGAAGAAAGTTGGAGGCGCAGTCGAGGTTTGCAGAGACTGATGTCGGAGGAAGAATAGCTGGATAAACTTTTATTTTTTGTGCTAGGCCGACGTAATCACGGTGATTAACACCTGGCTCACACTGCATCCAGATCCGGTCCGGTGCAGCCCCCGCAGGTATTCCGTTAGATTAAAATCCCTTTTGAAGGCTCACAGTAGCTCCGCGCGGTGCGGGTCCGGTTACGGGGGCCGTACGGCACTACGGAAAGAATCCGCAAGGTTCTATTTTTTCCGGACGCCGGAGAGGATCCGTGTCAAGTTTGATGAAATCTGACGAACTATACAGGAAGTGTGGCTTGAATATCCGGTGTTTTTTCAAAATAAACGAGTGTACAAACAATTGTAACTTGACTCTTCTTTTTAGACAGCACACGCGCTAATGGGAAATGTAAACATTACATCACACCTGGTGACACAGGGTCCCAAAAGCCTGCAGCACAACACATTTTCACATATTTGCTAAATAATGGATGTGTTCTCATGTGAAGTCCCGACAAAACGATAACCCACGTGAACTTCTGTTCTCGCGGGTGCTGTTTCCGCACCCAGCACCGGAGCTGGCCGCACTCCCTATCTGGAGCAGATGTGAGTGGTAGCTTGCGGAAAAACCGCAGCGAAGCCGTTCTGTAGGCAGTGTGAGCCCAGCGTAAGTCCTACCAGAGGTGTGTTCGAGCGAGGAGCTGGCGACAGGTGCTGAGGAGACGCGCATCAGACCAGAGGTGAGGTGATGACGATGTCAATATGGTGACATTCGCTTCAGTGTCGCTGAGAAGTTTGGCGTGACGTANTGGAGGTGTGGATACCCACGGTGGAGCTTTGTGTTTGGGTGATGTACTGTGATTCAGAAGAGGATTTACATTGCCACAGATTCAACCAGAACTGCAACATAAGTAATACGGTACCGAACTGAGTGCCTGTGAGTGAGCGTGTGGCCCCACACCTGTTGTAATTTCGATGTAGAATTGAGTTTTTTTTTTTTTTTGGTAAATGTATGGGTTTCTGGTAATGACAACCCAAGTTTGGTGTGGGAAAAGAACCAGCAACAGTTAACATTAACTTTTATTTTGTAGTAATGCAAAGGTATTGGAAACTAAAGGGAAACTACACCTAAACTGTGTTTTATTTCTGGGTTGAGGGCATTTAATTTGAAAATCCAAGGGGTTTGCCCCGTGTTTTGTGTATATTGTGAATCTAGGAGCATAAATTGGTGCTTTCTTTTTTCTTTTGCAAGTCTTTTATTAAAAGAAACATTTTGTTAGTTTTGTCTGGGGTCATTTCATTTAAATTAAGAGAAATATATGATTTGTGGTGGTTGTGAGTAAACAATCGACTCATCATAGGTAAACCTGCATGGTAACTACCTTTATTTCACGAACCCAAGCTGAAACCCCACCTGTTTGATTAGGTCTTTGTGCAGTTAACACGGGTCATTGCAGTGGGGTGATACACAGCCATTAACACTAGTTGTGCTAAGGCCTATGAAATTTTACATAAAATCCTTCCCTGGGTTCACTGAGGGTCAATAAAGATTCCCAAGCACTTACTTTGTTAACAGACTTTCGCTATGAAAATTCAGTAAGTCAGACTTCCTGTTTGTCTGTTTACTGTTTGTGCTGAAAAACTTTACTATTTGTTTCTTTCTGGTGATGCATGAGGGATGTGTTTGTCAGTCTGACTGCAGCTCTTCCAGGTAACAGCTGATCTGTCGCTGCACATCACTGTATCAGTGGGTCAGTGTGATGATGAAGTGAATATTTTGTATTATGCCACAAGTTAGTTGTAAAATTAGTAGAATTACTAAAAGTAGAATTTTTTTAGTAAGTCAGAATGTGGTGCGCATCAGCTGTCTGAGCTGCACGAGGGCGGAGTCAGCATGTCAGTGTGACATATTTATCATGCATATTCTTTCAATAAACACAGTATTATGGGAGAATTTCTGGAGTTCTATGTTATTTCAGGTTCATATGCACAAGCATGTGACAGTCAGAAATGATTATAACTTAGTTTCAGATTGCTTAGACTAGACCAGAGGTTACAGATTGTTTCTTCTCTCTAAGAGATTCTTGCCTGACACACAGCAGTCTGATGAAGGCCAGAGGTCTGAGAGTCTCTCTTATCCACCTGACTATAAAACACAGCTAAACAGTGTTAGAGGCAGCGCTCATCCCAATCTATCAACATTTGTATGACAGCTCTCATTACATGCATGGAATTATATAAAACTTCTTTTTTTTTCAACTCACTTCATCTCTTAGTAAATAAGTTTTCCACGACAGTATTTATGTGGCTTGTTGCGATCACTAACGTTCATGGAAGGTTTTGGCGTGACACAAACCTATGCAAAACAACCCTGTCATGATACAGTAGAGAATTACTGGACCCAAGGTACAGGAGGAACCAGTAAATAAGATATTTTTAATAATACTAAAAAACAAAAGTTGACATGGCAGCAAAAAAGGCTCTCAAAAACCGAAGTTTGAAATGAAAAGGCAATATGGGAGGTAATGATGCGGGTAAAGTTGTATGCGTGGACAACAGGTAGAGAGAGGAGACATTTACTAGGGATGGGTGATTACAAAATGTGAACAGCTGGTAAGAAGGGCTGTGATAACTAATCAGAATGATTGTTAACAGGTGAAGAACCAATCAATGCCGAAGAGCTCTATAATGAAAACTAAGTGACACAGCAGGTCAAAAATACATCTAAAGTTAAAAACAAAACTCACGAGAACAAATCATAAACTAGACAAATACAGAAAACCTTCTGACTAAAGAAGTGAAGCAACAACAAATTATGGGGAACAGAAGGGACAAAAAATAAAACAGGAAACCAAGCACTTCCAAAATAAAGATCACAGAAGAACCTGACAAAAGCCTTAGAGAAAACAAAAACAAGCACCAGAGTAGAACAACCCTGACACCCCCCTTCCCCCTTGCAAAGATACGTAGCTCTATCGTCTCATGTAAAGGGGTGCTTAACAAGGTGTGGGTACCTCAGTAGAAAATACAATTTCAGGCCCTGTCCACACGTAGCCGGCTATCTGTCAAAACGGAGATATTCTCCAACGTTTATGCCCGTCATCAACATGAAAACAGAGCTAGGATACTTTTAAAAACTCTGGCCAAAGTGGTTTGTGAAAACTCCGGCTTCAGCATTTGTGTGTGTACATAAGTAACACATTGAAGCAACATGGACCCCTTGATAACCGCGTTAGCGCTCTCCATTGTCCAAGCGCTTTTTGCCTGCTTATTTTTACAAACACTGTTATTTCATTTTGTGGAACAACACAGACGAAGGATGACCTGGAGCACGCAATTGTGCCGCAACCTCCAGATAAGACTGGATAGAATATGGGGAGCTACTGCCACCTAATGGTTTGGCATGCTTAAAAATACGCAATCTGCGGTTGCATGTGGACTCTGTTTTTTTTAGACGGAGGGAGAAAAATACTAGTTTATAAAAACAAGCCAGCTATGTGTGGACAAGGCCTAAATCTTTCTAGTATTAAGGTGAATGAGTTGATTCCAGCACAAATATAGTATGAGGTGTAAATGTTGGATGCATTGCCTTATCTCTGTTTCAATTCTCCATCTTTACAAACATGCACTTACCTTCATTTTAACCTCCAAAATAATGCAGTAAAGTTATCGTCTCATCCTCATTTCATTTCACTGCACAATGTCTGTGCAAGGTTCCAGACTCTGATCATGATGAGACAAGGGGTTTTAACAATTACCTATCAACAAGAGATGTGCACTCAGTTAAAAATTTCTTTCAATACCTGCAGCATGTGTTCTGCTGACTGAGAAAATACAGGCTTAAGTGAAGACTGTCAAATTAGGCACCAAATTATGCATTACATAGAAAAGACATGGAAGGACTGGGGTGATGTGAAGCATGACTGCTCCAAGAGGTGAGGCTGGAAGGTTGTCTGCCACAAAAAGCCAAAGAAAAGGAAGGAAATCCTTGTTTTTCTTTTTTCTACATATTTTGCAATTTATTTTAAATACAGGGAAATTACAAACAATGTAAAAAAAAATACTTGCAGTTGTTTAAAACAGTAAACACTGTAAACCTGAAAAGTTCAGAAAACTCTAAACTGTTATGACAACTAGATACAACATAAATTTTGAGTTAATGTTTTAACATTTTTAAGTCATATTCAACTTATAAGTTATAGGTTCAAGAGAACCATCCAACTCAATACTTTTAAGTTCAGTAGACTCATAAGTAAGTTTTTGTCAATCTGAACTCTTTTTTTTTAAAGCAGAACTGAGTAAGTTTTGCTTTCGCTCTCCCCCTACTGGTCCCCTGTGAAAGCTCACTGTCGTAACGTTCCCCCGCCGCCGCCACAGACACCCCCCCCACCCCAGAAGTGCACGAAGGGCCAGATTGTGTCTCCTGTTGACATCATGCTGTTCCTAGATTGACAAACAAAAAATAACAATGATTATAAAAATATTTACAAGCATGTCAAGCCAGTTTGACTTACATAATCATAAAATGATCATCAGTAATCATAACTGTGCTCACATTAGTTTAAACTCACATGGTTATCATAAATCCTGTAGGTGTCTTAAAATGCGTCTGCTGTCCTGCCTGTCCGTGAGGCTGTCTCTCTGTTCTGTACAGGTGAGGTCAGGTCATCAGGTCAGGTGTGCATCTGTCAGGTGTAGCACGTATTAATGTATGTTCACATTTGTTATGTGATGGAACTCAGTAAACACCTGCAGAGATACAAACAAATGTATATAGATTGACAATTTTTCAACATAATGCCCCCATTAAACACTTTAAGCAGCAAAACTAACAGTTTTAACCTGTGTGTAGTATAACTGGGCAGGTAGTTAACTTCAGCTGATTACTTATAAGAAAAATCAAAGATTAAAATTAAACACATACTTTCAATTCCTGCAGTGGCAAAACACACAGTTTGGTCCTGTGAAAACAAAGAGAAAAATCACATTAAACCATTCAACAAGAATATCATCAAATGCTGCTTTTTAAAACATTTTAAATGAACACACTCATCAATACAAACTGCTGCTTTTAGTAAGTCATGTGTTAATATGTCAATAATTTTCAAAATAATAACAAATAAATGTGTATTTGTGCTCCACGATACAGTTATGACCTAATGCAGGTTGAAAGTAATGCCGTCTAATCCGACATTCCTGCTATAAATCCTGTTGGAAATGGTTTAAAACTCCTGTAGTAATTACCTGTATGGCGTGTTTTAGAAACACTACAGTGTCAGCTGTTGTTAAATTCTATCATTTTTTACCGATATGTTTCTAGTCTCGTCTAGTCGCCACTAGCAGCAGCTTCTAACGGTCTAACACATATTAAGGTATTAATGTCAGCCTGACAACTTATAACCGACGTTTTCTTAACTTTTTACTGACTGAACTAAAATGAAAAATGAAATGAAATGAAATGAAAAATACTTTATTTATCCCAGAAGGGAAATTCAACATTGTAGTAGTTTTTTTTTGTTTTGTTTTTTGTCCAACAATAAAAACAATAATGAAGACAATAATATAATAATAACAATCAAACAATAATGAAAAAAGCACTTATTTGAAAGAACAGCAAAAGTTTTCAAAGTTTATTTTAAAATACAGAAAACGTTTAGCTAACATTAGCGCGACAGGTAACACCTTAGAATATCCTCTCAGTCGCCAAATGGCAGCCATTTTTTCATTTTGAATTTCGAGCCTGAAAAGTTGTGACGGTAATGACGTCAGATGCTACGTTACATACGCCCGCTCACTTAAAAGTTTTGAAATGCAATTGTTCACTTTGAAAAATTGAGTCACATCAAATTAAAAAGAACTTAAAAGAGTTGTGAGAACTTCAAAATTAGGCATTTTGTTGATTCATTAGCTGGTTTTGAGTTTAGTGCACAGATTTCTTATGAGTTAGCTGAACTTTTGGGTTTACAGCGAAGCATGTGCTTTTTCTGTGTCTTGATATGATGGCAATGTGAACCTTCTTGCTTTCTAGTGGATAGCATGAGTATTTTTGCTATTTTTTTCAATAAATTTAGAAAATATAAACCAGTAGTAACACTGTAGACACTGATCAGGTAAAATTAACACAAGGCAAACAACTTTGGTGTGGTACTCGATTTTTTTGAGTTTATTTGTTTGTTTGTTTTCTTGCATTCTAATTACGTCATGTACTCGGATTATTCTTTTCTTCTACTTAACTCAGAACAATATGCAGTAAATTGATCTTTTTTTTACTGGACATAGTTACAGTTCAAACAGTGTATTTCAATTTATAAAAATAAAACAGCAAAGCATCTCATTTAAAAAAAAANNCTCTACTTTTTCATTTACTATAGTATATAAATACTGTTTTTCATTAGATAAATGAGTCCACATAAGTAAAACAAAATTCAAATTGTAATCTCTTTAAAATATATATTTTGCTTGTTCCATAAACAAATTAACACTGTAGTCATTATAAACACGTTTAATCTCAATAACATAATTGTTTCCAAAAGTATAAAAAATATTTAAGAACAACCCTCCTGCTTCTTTGACCCAAGGAACTATTTACTAAACATAATATGGAAACTCAGGACTACATGATTAGCGGTCATTTCTTTCTGTACACTAACAATGTCATGTCTGGAGAGAGAGACACTGTATAATAATTTAATCACCCAACACCTCTGCTCAAATCAATACTTGGATTTATGAGCAAGTCTGTGGCATATTTTTACTCCCACCTTCTGACTGGAGGGCCCTTTAATTGGTTAAATCTATGCCTCTGATTAGACACAATTCACATTGGGCATTATTTAATTCACATGTAATTAAGGAGCCAAGTAAAGAGACAAGGCTGTTTAATTAATTAACACTGACAGCCCTCACATACACTGTAGATAAAATCTGCAGCACAGTCCTCCATTTATATTTCAAAGACAAAGTGAAAAATTTCCCACTTATCTCCACAGAGATAACATTCAGTCAGAGAAGATGCAGAGCTCAACAAGTAAAATGTATCCTGAAAAACCCCAACAAAGAATCAATTACCATTTAAAATTTCTGCAAAACATGTCATTCCAGACAAATCTACTCATTTTGTGGTTCTGCTAGTCTCTCTTACTGTATGTGATAGGTTAGAGGAATAAAAGCTATTAACTCTGTGTGTAAAAGAAAATTGTACAGTCAACAAATCTTGTAGTTTTGACTGTTTTTAAACAAGCTGAATTGAGTTTTGACTGAAAGTAACGTGTTGTATTGAATTGATGAATCAACCCAATCAGCTGGTTTAAAACATTTCCTATCTGAGGAACTAGCCGATTGGGTTGAATCATCAACTCAGTACAATCCCATATTCTGAACAAGCATGGATTGGTGACAGTGGACAGGAATAACTCGCTTTTAACGGGAAGAAACCTCCTTATCAACCAGAACGTCCTCCAGCCGTGCATAATTTGCCTGCTTCAACTCTCCAGCGCAGAGCCTAGATCTGGTGAGATGACTCACTCGACACACAAAACCCAGACACACCACCGCAGCTCACAGACCCTGACATTATGACTTGACCAGCTGATAATGAATATTATGGAAACAAACATGGATATTTTACGGGCATAAAGTGTTTTTTAAAGAGGCCATTTCAGACAAATTTCATGACTTTGTGGTTATTTCTGAAGTATTAACCTACAATATGAAACATTTTATATTTAAGAAACACTGATTTACAGACCATTGAATCTGTCTGCGTGAAGATTCGTCTGGCTTTCCTTCCCCGCTGCACATGGCAACAGCACACAGAGTCTCTTCCTGTTTGACACGTGTTTATACTAACAGCTTTTAGCCAGCAGACTGTTAGGTGTTGTCTCAACTGCAGTAGCTGGTGAAAACTAATGAGCAAAGGAGTTGTGACAAAACAGATACAGGCTGTTCGAACTCGGGTTTTATCACCACCTGCGTAGTTTGAGAGAAAAACTGAAAGAGAAGTTGTTGACCTGTTTTCACACCCACTATGAAGGTAAGAACACCTGTGGAGCTAAAATATTCAACAGAAACCTCAGAAAAACCTGTTTTTAATGGAATGGCTTCTTAACGTGGGAGAGGGGTTTGAGTACCTATGATCCTGGGGGCTATGTTGTCTGTGATTATCTGTGAAAATGTGATTTACATTCCTAATGAAGAAAATAACCTCCTCAGAGTCTGTGGAACGAGCTCTTCTGCAAAAAAGGATCCTGCTAACCTGTGTGTCACCCCTTTTGACAATCCTGCCGTCTATGTGGAAATCACCTGTGAAAGAAACACAACACAGCCTTGCCAGTTCTTTACCCAGTTCAACTAGAGCTTACCATTGGATGCATGAACGCCCACATACTGACCTTGGACTACTTACCAACTCATCTTTTGCTTGCATCTCCAAGAAACCTTGCAACTGTGTTGCAATGTTTTTGAACCCAAATCTTTTTGGACCACAGCCCCGTCTGCTCCCTTCAAGTTCTCCTGAAAAATTGACTCTGTCAATCCCTACAGCTTATTGAGGTACTGTCACATGCTTGATTTTCTGGATGCTGATTGTGGATTATGTGTGACGGATAAAGAGGAGAAACATGTTGGCTGACGAAGAGGAGATTATTTAATTATTTTATTGATGAAGAGGAACTGTTTTAATTTTAATTTGTGAGCTAACTGCTACCCCCCTTGTATTTCCTTTTAGTGACATCCTTTACCTGATCCCTACTAACCTGTATGTTTTCTCTTATTTACCCTTGTCCAGAGTACTGCCTCCCCTGGTTATCATTTACACTGTATCCTACAAAATGGAAGTGTTACCTATCTGTTCCCTTCTTGGTGACAGCATCCAGATGGCTCTGGGTCCATTACTCACTTCTTTTGCTGCACCAGCAAACGAAAAGAAGGAAAGTTTCCAGACTATTATCATCACACTCATTTATTCCCACTAGAGTTATTGATGCTGACCATTGTCTTCTATATGTCACAGACTAACTGAGACTGTTGAGGAATCACTGCCTGTCCATTACATTCTGTTCCTGTACATTGTTAAAATAAAAACATGAAGAACAATTTCACAGTCTTTGGAGTATTATCTCTTCAATTCATGAGCCACGGTTACACCTGGAGAGTTTTGGAAGTGAGCCCATGTTGCTTATTTCTCAAGCAGTGTAGCACACACATTGAACTCCAGCCTTTCTCCTTTCCCACCAAGTGTGCAAGATTGCCTTCATGATGCCACTGCTTACGGTGCGAGCACAAATATGGGGTGCCTCTGAATTGACACACAACTTGAAAGTATGTCTCTCATTCAAAACTTTTTCTGAAGAAATGATCAGAATTTTCGAACAGTTTACTCCTGAGGGAGAAGCTGCATTGGGCTTAGTCTTGATTAAGCAGAAGAATAAGAGGATTACAGAATACATTGTTGATTTTCATGCTCTCACCAGCATCAACAGCTGGAATCTTGTAGCACATAAGGATGCTTTTTATCAAAGCCTTAAAAAAAAACTCACGGAGAGCTCAACACTCGAAATCCGGTCAAATCTTTGCTAGAGCTGGAGAAACTCACTGTCCAGATAGATCAGCAGCTGATCGAGATGAGGCGCAAGAAGGAAAGGAAGTTTGCTCATTTTTTGCACTCTTGTGCACCCACCAGTGGACAGAATGATGCCACCTGGTGATACTTTTTAAGAACCTATGCAATTAGGTCATAACAAGCGGTCAATTAAAGAGTGTCACCAAAGATTGACTGATTGGGCTTTTATTGCACAGGAGAAGGACATTTAGCACAGTAGATAAAAGGGGGGAACTACTATCAATGTTCAACATACCTAAACTAACCTCACTTACTCTGTTTCAGCCTTTCTTGACTCTGTGTCAGAGACCGAGATCATCAGTCAGTCTTTGGTCAAGTAGCTCAGCATTCTCAACTTTCAGTTAGAGCAGAGAAAGTTGCATTCAAACCATTAATGATGACTACCTCCATTCCGTCTCGGAAACTACAGACCCTGTGACAGTATTCATGAACAAGTACATCACTGATGCCCTTAGAGATGGCCTTATTAGACCATTCTCATCGCCAGCTAGGGCTGGAATTTCCTTTGTATCTAAGAAGGATGGATCTCTTATTGTTGAGGTTTTTCAAGTTAAATCTCAGAAATGCCTTGACGGTACCAACAACAGTCAGGTCCATATTTATTAGAACATTAACACAAGTTTTGTTATTTTAGTTGTTTACCAAAACATATTCAAGAGACAGTTATATAATTAATATGGGCTTAAAAAACAGACTCTCAGCTTGGGGGCATTCACATCCAAATTAGAAGAAGGGTTTAGGAATTGCAGCTCTTTAATATGTAGCCTAGCCACCTCTTTTTCAAGAGACAAAATGTAATTGGACAGTTGATTCAAAAGCTATTTTATGGACAGGTGTAGGCTGTCCTCTCATTAATCCATCATCAACTACGCAGGTAAAAAAGATAAACTTTCTGCTCAGATTCAGCCAAATGAAGCAAAGCTGATTGGGGGTGCTTCACAGTACAGATGGACAATAATCCAAAACATACTGCGAAAGCAACCCAGGACTAAGAATTTTACTGTGAAATACTCACACAACAGTCTAATGTCCCACTGATGTTGAAAATAAAGCTACATTGTAACAGATTTTTAAAACTCTGTTCCAGGAAGGTATCATTGTTTACAATAACTATTTAGCATTTAGACTCCCTGGTTCCATAGCAAACCACGTGAGCCTGCAAGGCTGCCAAGTCGTCAACACAAACAGTTGCAATACCACAATGACCAGCAGCAAAGAGTAGCAGTAGCAGCGCTACAGAGCAGCTGAGCCTAAATATTCAAGTGACCAATCAAAACGCATTCTCAGCTTAGAATAACATGAGCGAAGAACGCTTTTCACTAGAATTTTTTGGCTCAGCTCTTGACTCATGTAGTGCACACACGGTGAGTCTTTTGCCTAACGAGGTGAAAAATATCAAACCTGTTTGATTTTCACCTCAACGCCTTGTGAGGCCAAAAACTCACCAAAAATGACGCTTACACGGTGAGCTACATATATACTGAGCAAACTGCCTCGCATGACTGTTAGCTAATCTGATGGCTCTCATGTGTGGCAGGCTTTATGTTATCAAATGCAAAAAAATCAAAACAAAACAGTTTAAACTACAACAAACATGAAAATGAAAACAGCATAAATAGAAATCAAAGACACTGAATAGAGTTCTGTGGTCTTTATTATTCACTTTCATACAGCACAAAATCTGATAAATAAATACTATTGATTCAGAAGCAATCCACATTTTATGTGCATGTATATGCATTAAGGATGTACAGGATGTATGTATGTAATGTGAGGTAAAGATATAAACATCGACTACACAAAAACAGTTTTGCCCCCAAGCAGTCATCATGTTGAATAAACTTGTTTAACAGTTTAATAAATAAATAACTTATTATTTCATGGAAATAAATATATTTTATCTGTAATAAACAGGCTTCAAACACCAACCAGCCATTTATGTATCTAACTGTATCTTGTTTTGTGTCTAATGTCTATTTATTTTACATATATCTTTAAGTACAAGAACAAATGTTTTGTCACTCTCCTGTCTGCCTGCTCTGTGTGTCTATTTTAACATCAGAATGAACATTTGTAAAGTGCATTTTGTCTCACTTGTGCATTTTAATCCTGACAAAAACAATGATTTTACAATAGATTCTTTCACTGCTTATTCTGGTATTTTTGCATACAGATTAAGTGAGCTGCTGGCATCGAATTCACAGGAAGTTGTTTGATTTATTATCACTGCAGAGTGTTGCTAATATGAGGCCATGACCCAATAATGATGTTAGTCACTAGAATTGTTAGTCCATATTAAAGCAATTATTTCCATGACATCATCGTTGCAGCATTAAATGGTTACAGTTGAAAATGGTCAATCCTCTTTTTTTTCTCACTCCAAACACTGTATCTCCATTAGTAGTGTGTAATACTCCAGTGACTGGTTTTTCTAATCATTTGTGTATTTGTCATGCAGACTGCACTTTAAACCCAATGTTCAGGAATTGTGCTGCTAGCCTTTGCATACATTAGGATAACTGGTTTTCCATAAATATTAGTCTCAAAACATATTTTCTGCTTATATTGAGAGGTGACAAACAGATGGGATATGTGTCCCACAAGAAGTGACAATCTTATCACATAGGTAACAAATATATTCTGTCCTATCTAAAACAATCCATTAATCAAATAAAATAAAATCTAATTCACAAGTAATGCTACTCCATCTTTTCTGGTTTGAGTATTGAACAGAAGAATCTATCTCTGAATGGGGTCCACATCATATATGAATCCTTATCCACAAAAGTTGTTTATGACAAAAGTAAACAAGCTGTCTTGAATAATATAAGTTAAATTTCTCTCTAAGAACAATCCAAATTGTTCTGACAAAATATCAGCATAATAATTGCTCTTGATTAAGGCATTGTTTTGGCCACAAAGTTTTCTAATGTTGAAGAGATTAAGGCATGAATCAATGTTTAGAGGCACTGGAAGCCAAACTTTAACAAATGTCAGAAATAAAAATGCAACAACATTGAAAATAAAACGATGCAGAGGGAAATTCATAGAAAGGTAGTTGTAGTGTGTAACTGAGAAACTGAGACTGCAATTTTGACAGCCAGACATAAAACATCAACATACATAGGACCAATACTTTAAAGGTGGTAAAGACAATTTTGCCCTGAATGAGAAGCTCAACAGCTGTTTGTCATTTTTCGAATAGTGCGCATGAGTTCTAGCCCAACCCCGACGTTAGAAACGCCTCTGTTAGAATTGTGAATTTGCATAGGAGTTTCCCCTTATTTGTTTACTATCGGCATCGCTGGAGTTTTTTTGTGGAACTACTACAACTTTGTTTCTTCAAACATCTCGGAGTCATCAATGGTAATATGGCGTTGGTATTGAGACTCATTCTTGAGCAAACAAAAAGTCATTCTGAGCGCAAAGAAATATTTTGAGCTTGCACGTGAGTTAAAGTTTGAGTAGAAAATATTTTTACTCAAAGAAGAAAACACATCTGAGCCAAGAAAAATAAATAATATTCACACAAAATTTATTTCCACTCTTGCGCCTATCTGTGCACAACCACAACGATACAAACTCTCGCTCAGTTCCCTTTACCGGCTCCATCAACTGTTTCTCTCTGCGCGCGTGCAGTGCAGCACCTGCCCTCAGGACTGCCGGCGCGCGCGCTCAACTCAATGCAGGTCTGACAATTGTGCCACAATTCTAGCCAATCACTCAGAGAAGGTCATCGTGATTGGCTGCTTCACAGGGTTCCGGCAACACTGTAAAAGGTATCCACCCGGTCGGTGTTTTCGGTGATGTGAAGTTAAGTGGAACTCGTCTGATAATCTACATTACGATTTTGGTAAGTTTCTATATTTTCCTTGTATTACATCTATCTACATCATTCGAATCAGGCTATTTTCTAATTGTGATATTAGCTAACATGTATGGAATCTGGTTATCTTTCACCTAGTTTTGCTAGCCTAGCTGTTTCGGACCTCTGTGAAGTTGGTTTCATATTCGACATTCACTCGTTTCTATCTGCCTCTAACCTTCATAGCGCCACGAAAACTGCACCAATTACACCCGGACTGCTATTATTTTGTAAAGATAACTTACACAGACATTTCACGTGTGTGAACCACATCAACAAGAAAAATTAACATCTCGGCCACATAGTAATAGATTTTTTTGTGATCATTAACATGGATGTTTTTCTTCTATGAGCTTCCTCTTTTTGCTTCTAATTCAATGAATTCAATGTGTTTATTTTCATCTCTAGAATCTGTTTAGTAGCGCTCCGAGTCTAGTGTGAACTACACCATATAGGTTAACAAGGGTGCTGAATGGCTTTGCAGCACTTTTATGTGCAGTGTAAACCAACCATGAGCCTACTCAAACTACGTAGTACGTGGTACGTATGTAAGAAGTGTAATTGACAATCTTGTAGCCAATAGATAACGAAATCTGTTGGCTACTTTATTTCAAGCCCCACCAGGTCTATGATTTATGATTTACATAACTTTTTCTTTTGGAAACCAGAAGTACAAGACTAGTACAAGTCAATAAAATGATTTTAAATTTGACATATAAATTTGCTACAAAATCCTCTTTACCACCTTTAAGTGGGTTTGTATGCACTGCTACGCAGTAGAGGCACCTTAAAAATTGTTTGTAGTTTACACACACACACAGTGATTTAGTACACAGCACTTACCACACATTCAAGTGGCTGTAGGTGTTTTGAATGGGAGAGGAAAATTCCAGGAAAATGATCACAGCTGTGATGTTGACCTGACTGGATACTGACCTACTGTATATTCACATAAAAAGAAAGACTGTCATAATGAGNAGCCAATCACAAGCCTCAGAGAAGGTCATCGTGATTGGCTGCTTCACAGGGTTCCGGCAACACTGTAAAAGGTATCCACCCGGTCGGTGTTTTCGGTGATGTGAAGTTAAGTGGAACTCGTCTGATAATCTACATTACGATTTTGGTAAGTTTCTATATTTTCCTTGTATTACATCTATCTACATCATTCGAATCAGGCTATTTTCTAATTGTGATATTAGCTAACATGTATGGAATCTGGTTATCTTTCACCTAGTTTTGCTAGCCTAGCTGTTTCGGACCTCTGTGAAGTTGGTTTCATATTCGACATTCACTCGTTTCTATCTGCCTCTAACCTTCATAGCGCCACGAAAACTGCACCAATTACACCCGGACTGCTATTATTTTGTAAAGATAACTTACACAGACATTTCACGTGTGTGAACCACATCAACAAGAAAAATTAACATCTCGGCCACATAGTAATAGATTTTTTTGTGATAATTAACATGGATGTTTTTCTTCTATGAGCTTCCTCTTTTTGCTTCTAATTCAATGAAACCAACGTAGTGGACGTTGTTAAGAAATCGTGTTTTTCCCCAGTCTTGCTAGTCTCAGGGCTTGCTTTCAAATCAAAGCAGTTAAATAGTCCTTTCTGTGAAAATCTTGGTCCTTAAAAACATTAAGAAAGTAGATTTGAATTCCAAATGCAATCTTTATTAAACAAAGACTTTTACATCAGTTTCTTGTCTTAGTGTTATTGTTTATTTTACAAAAATACTGAGGTTGTCTAATAGGCTTAGAGAATATCTCCTTGGCTGAACTGAGTTCTGTTATACTTTCCTTAGGTGATGCTACGTCAACAAATGATGGAGAGACTCCTCTACCAACTCCAGTCTGCCCTAAACCGGCAACCACTTAACTTGGATTGTTTAGAATTCTTGACTCGTCATGAACTCATCTTGTTTCAATCATTTTCAGAGCAGATAGGCAATGTATCAAAGATAACGGAAGCCCTCCAGCATCTCCATCTTTTGGTTCAAGTAGAAAGAAATGCCAGCAACATGCAAGTTGTGGAACATAAAACAGAAGTCGGTCCAGGTCCTGGTCCCCCTAAAATCATAATAGAGAAGGAAAAACTAGAACATTTGGGCATTGTTGGGCATTTTGTCTTTTTAATTAAATATCTTTTCAAAATTAACTCAACAAGACTTGTGGTCAATCACAATTAAAAGACCAGCATGTCAAACAAATTACTTGTAAATTACTACATATATACAAATAAAAACTTTTAAAAAATGAGTTGGCACAAACCTTGTCATTTCTTGTTGTACAGTTACATTTCTGGTCTCTTTCTGTGCAGAGTCTGCTGAGCTTGGTGAAGCATTTGAAGCCATGCTATTAAGTAACAAAGATACAAGGTTTCTGGCCGCAGACTCTACTGCACCTTGATCCTACATAAAGTCAGATGGGGGAAAGGACAACATGATCAGTTAAAGCATTAAATAAAATTAGTTTAAAAACAGCATACTGAACTAAGATCAATTGACCCAACTGGCAAGTTAGCTGGATGTACCGCCCCTGCTTAAGTAGCCATTTTCTGAACTGTATTGGTCTAAAAGCTTTTACAAATAGATGGACAGATAATTACAAAGTAATTAAAACATGGGGTGGGTGTTCTAGTCACCTGATGTTGTGATGTATTAGTCTTAATCAGATCATTTTTTTCTTCCATGTGTCTTTATTTAGACCACCTCTGACTGAAAAAAGAAAAAGACGGCCGGTATAAACTCATAATAACACCAAAAGCATTATCTTGTCTTATTTTATTTTCTCCTCCCTCTTCAACTGGAGCAAAATCATTGGAAAGCAAGCACTGGTCTTAATTGAGACTAGCAAGACTGGGGAAAAACACGATTTCTTAACAACATCCACTACGTTGGTTTCATTGAATTAGAAGCAAAAAGAGGAAGCTCATAGAAGAAAAACATCCATGTTAATTATCACAAAAAAATCTATTACTATGTGGCCGAGATGTTAATTTTTCTTGTTGATGTGGTTCACACACGTGAAATGTCTGTGTAAGTTATCTTTACAAAATAATAGCAGTCCGGGTGTAATTGGTGCAGTTTTCGTGGCGCTATGAAGGTTAGAGGCAGATAGAAACGAGTGAATGTCGAATATGAAACCAACTTCACAGAGGTCCGAAACAGCTAGGCTAGCAAAACTAGGTGAAAGATAACCAGATTCCATACATGTTAGCTAATATCACAATTAGAAAATAGCCTGATTCGAATGATGTAGATAGATGTAATACAAGGAAAATATAGAAACTTACCAAAATCGTAATGTAGATTATCAGACGAGTTCCACTTAACTTCACATCACCGAAAACACCGACCGGGTGGATACCTTTTACAGTGTTGCCGGAACCCTGTGAAGCAGCCAATCACGATGACCTTCTCTGAGGCTTGTGATTGGCTAGAATTGTGGCACAATTGTCAGACCTGCATTGACTTGAGCGCGCGCGCCGGCAGTCCTGAGGACAGGTGCTGCACTGCACGCGCGCAGAGAGAAACAGTTGATGGAACCGGTAAAGGGAACAGAGTGAGAGTTTGTATCGTTGTGGTTGTGCACAGATAGGCGCAAGAGTGGAAATAAATTTTGTGTGTATATTATTTATTTTTCTCGGCTCAGATGTGTTTTCTTCTTTGAGTAAAAATATTTTCTACTCAAACTTTAACTCACGTGCAAGCTCAAAATATTTCTTTGCGCTCAGAATGACTTTTTGTTTGCTCAAGAATGAGTCTCAATACCAACGCCATACGGTAAAGGCTGTTTATTGTTACAAGTGCTGCTATTGCTGAAATGCTAGTAGCAGCGTGAATAATCCTTGTGAAGCCTGACATCTCTTTCACACTGCATGTGGAAGCAACGTGAAGTGGAGCGGCATGCTCAGCTTTTGCCCTGTTCACATTGGATGCATCTTTCTTCGCGTCAGTGCACAAGAGTTTCTGCTCATCTGTTCATTCAGAGCTATTTTTTCTCCATGGGTAATTAAATAACATCAAAAAATACTTGAAGAGAGATTATTTTAGTTACTCGGGCTTTTAATTTGACATCGTTCATCTTGTCTTCAACTCTTCTCTCTCTCACTCTTTCCCTGTTTGTGTTTAGACAGGCAAAAACCCCAACCCCCCTCAAGTCAGCCTACTCCATTACCCTGTGTGTGTGTGTCTGTGTAGGTGTGTGTGTTGTGTTTATTTTCATCTCTATAATCTGTTTAGTAGCGCTCCGAGTCTAGTGTGAACTACACCATATAGGTTAACAAGGGTGCTGAATGGCTTTGCAGCACTTTTATGTGCAGTGTAAACCAGCCATGAGCCTACTCAAACTACGTAGTACGTGGTACGTATGTAAGAAGTGTAATTGACAATCTTGTAGCCAATAGATAACGAAATCTGTTGGCTACTTTATTTCAAGCCCCACCAGGTCTATGATTTATGATTTACATAACTTTTTCTTTTGGAAACCAGAAGTACAAGACTAGTACAAGTCAATAAAATGATTTTAAATTTGACATATAAATTTGCTACAAAATCCTCTTTACCACCTTTAAGTGGGTTGGTATGCACTGCTACGCAGTAGAGGCACCTTAAAAATTGTTTGTAGTTTACACACACACACAGTGATTTAGTACACAGCACTTACCACACATTCAAGTGGCTGTAGGTGTTTTGAATAGGAGAGGAAAATTCCAGGAAAATGATCACAGCTGTGATGTTGACCTGACTGGATACTGACCTACTGTATATTCACATAAAAAGAAAGACTGTCATAATGAGTGGCATTTCTGAACTTTAAGTGCAGGAACACGCAGGAGGCTCAGGGATGAAATAAAATAAAATAAAAACTTTTATTGGTAAATGGCGTGTACTTGTATAGCGCTTTTACTCAGGTCCTACGACCCCCAAAGCACTTCACACTACAGTGTGTCATTCACCCATTCACACACGAACACGTTTGGTGATGATGAACTACACACATGTTGTAGCCACAGCTGTCCTGGGACACACACTGACAGAGGCGAGGCTGCCAGACACCACTGGACCCTCTGACCACAAACCAAACAGGCAAGGTGGGTTAAGTGTCTTGCCCAAGGACACAACGGCCAGGCAATCTTTTCTCTGGGCAGAGCGGGGATTCAAACCAGCAACCTTCCGGTTACCAGACGACCTGCTCCACCCCAGCAAAAAAAACAAAAAACAAAAGGTTGTTGTAGCAGCAAAAACATGTATTTACATAAATGTATGAGAAACACTGGGGGGGTGAAAAGCGAGAGACATAGGACGGACAAAAATATATTTGACCTAAAAGCTTCACCTGACTCGAACAAACAAAGATAATCCATGAATTCAAACCAATAAAAGTAACAAATAAAGTAAACAACAAGAAACAGGGAAAACCGGAAACAAGAACACTGAAAATAAAACACAGGAGACACATCACAAAAACAAAACACAACAAATAACACAGCCCTGTCTCAAATAAATATTGGGTAATGACTGCATAGGCGATTATTTTTCAGTTGGCAACAAGTTTTTTAACCCCAACTGGTGCAATGAGTTGCTTCTCATTTCTTAAACAACCATGTGGAAAGACACATCCCATGGTCGTGGAAAAGATGTTAGTCTGTTTGAGAAGAGTCAAATCTGTAAGGCGCCGTGGGAGTATTGCCATAATTTCCTGTTCATTGTTTAGTGTTGGGGTTTTGTATTAGGCTTGATTAAGATTTCTATCATTGTGTGTTCATGTTGGGGTTTTATATGTGTTTATACTTGGTTTGGTTTAGTTTAGCTTTAGATTGTCAGATGTCATTATCTTTAGTCATTGTGTGTTTCTTGAACTTTTGAAGTAGTTTGGTCTTGGTCCATCGTGCTGTATCTCTGTGTTTAGGAGTTATGTGTGTCTCATTTGGTTTTAACAGTCTGTGTTCCATATATGGTCCTATCATTTCCTGTTCTTCACTCTTGTCAATAAGGTCATTGTCCACACCTGCGTCTCGTCTGGGTCTGGCACTACTTAAGGTTAGAGCTGTCAACAGTTCAGTGCTGGACCGATGTCTTATGTCTCTTGTCATGTCTTCTGTCTGTATCATTGCTATAGCCAAGTATCTGTTGTGGGATCATAGTCACATTTTTGCTGCCTGGGGATTATTTTGGACTCATGCCTGCCTCCTCCACAGTGAGTAGAGTGCTTCTGTTTCCAGTTTGGATTTTGCTTCCTTGTTGTTTTATTTGTACTTTGAATACTTTGGACTAACCCTCCTGTCTCCCACAGTTGAGCAGCCTATTTGTGTTTTGTTTTTTCCCCATCCTGTGTTCTTCCAATAAACTCTTTTTATTTGAGCTTGCCACTCTCTGCCTCTCTGCGTTTGAGATCCACACACCTTGTGATTCATGACAAAATCATTGGCATCAAGCAGAGAAAACATCTAAGCAGACTGCAGAAACTACTAAAATTGGGTTAAGAACTGCCCAACGCACTATTAAAAACTTGAAGGATAGTGGGGACCTATTATCTTTGACAAAGAAATGTAGCCGGAAATAATCGTGATCGGCGATCACTTAAATGCTTGGTGAAATCAAATCGAGTACAAACAAAAGTAGAACTCAGGGCAGTTAAATAGTGAAGGTAAGAACATTTCCACAGGCACAATGCTAAGGGAACTCAAGGAACTGGGTTGAACAGCTGTGTAGCCATAAGAAAACCACTAATCACTCAGGCTAACTGGAAGGAAAGACTTCGATTTGCTAGAGAGCATAAAAATTGAACTCTGGAAGAATGGAACAAGGTCATGTGGTCTGATGAGTCCAGACAGACCCTGTTCCAGAGTGATTGCTGCATCAGGGTAAGAAGAGAGGTAGATGAAATTAAGCTCACATCATGCCTAATACCTACTGTACAAGCCTGTGGGGGCGGGGCTATGATCTGGGGTTGCAGCAGTCGGTCAGGTCCAGGTTCAGCAACAGGGTGTGCTCAATAAATGTATAGAACTGTACAATTTCTTCCTCATACATGCTCCAACAATGTCCTGGTCATTAGAAAGAGCCCAGGCATTTCCACCGTAGTTGTCTCTATATGCATGTAAAATCATTTTATTAGTTATTAATAGAGCTTGTTCGGGTCGAACACACATTGTTCTTTCCAGAGGCACTTGAATGCATCATGAAGTCATGCGCATTCACGCTTAAGCGTAGCGTTTGCTATCGCTAGCCAAAATCTGCAGAGAGTAGCGTTTGAAGCATCTTTACCAAGAGACCAAGAGACACACTCCAGCCCAGACCCAAACAAGAAAAAGGAACCAAGAGTTTATTCCAGTGTGACAAAAAGGGAGAAACTTGAGTCAGATCAACGGAGGTAGAGATCGGTTTGGCATTTGAGTGGAAAATGCTGAAAGAATCTCTGTATGAGAAAAGACCCGCAGTCGGTGTCATTTTTGATTGAAAGGTAAGAAATTATTACTAAATACGTGGGGAAAAGAGTTGTGTCAGGTTCTGTGAGCGACTGTACTGAGTGAGTCATCTTCTCAGGAAGAAGATCTTTGGTTGGAACGCTGGAACACCTGCTCATTAAAGCTGCGTGGGTGGAAAAGCGTACAATTATTCAGAGCTGCTGTGCTCCTTGCTGGACTACACGCGATGCCTCCTCGAACTCTTCCGAGCTCTGTGAAAGCTGGAGTCATCCGAACCTGTCTGCCTGCTCATTGCCCTGAGTTTGGTCATTGTTGAAAATAAAGTCAGTTTTAACAACTCCAAAATCTGAATCCAGCCTGAGTTCTGCATGTGAGTCAAACACTTATCTTAGTCCATGACAAGTTGATGCTTCCAGGAGTTTCCACATATTTCCTGTAGTAGAAACATTTTTAAGCTGCCTGACGTGCTCACAGCTGATTTAGTTTAAATATCATAACATCATATTTATTATCTCAGTCAAAGTCATGCCTGCAAATCTATAAATTCTCGAATACAGGACTGACTCAGCTGCAAGTGCATGTACAGCATGCGCAGCACCTCATACACGAGCTTACTATTAAGGCTGCTGTTATGCGTTTGGCCTGACGGGGCAATTGCGAGCACAAAAATTTCAAACTCCTCCTAGTTGCTTTAAATATTATCTAACACAATTTAGACATTAAATATGTTTGATCATTTTAATTGTCCAGCACTGGATAACCCTCTATAGTTGTGCCCAGTGTGTTTCTAACTTCTAACTATCACTGGGTTTAGCAAGTTTCCCTTCTGCTCAATTTTATTCTACCAGAAAACATTGTTCTTACTTCTGTTATATGTGTCCTGGTTTTCTCTTACTTATTTATTTTTTCAGTCAGATATTGCATATCCCTCCTCACTCCTGTAACCATCCAGGATCAGTGCCACTTGTTTTAAAAGTAGTCAAGGAAAAAAAAAAAAAAAAACTGAGTTAGCATAGCTTCATCCAGCCAGCTCCGAGAGAAGCCTCTCACAGAATACTTTCCTTTCTCATTTGCCGGCTGTTTGATAGCGGATAATCTTGCGATATTTAACGTGGTTTGGGGAGCTAGAAAAATGGCCCTTTGTGGAGTTATTTTTTCTGTGTTTATTGGCTAAATTAAGTTGGCAACGAGGATCTGCTATTGGCTAATTCAATCTAAAATTCAATCCACCTCCTGAAGAAGATTTCTCCAGCTCCCCAAAACTGACCTAGACATATGAGAAGTGAAGAAGCAGAAGGAAATCATATTTTACAAAGCAATTCTGTTTTTCAGAAATCCTATACAATCTTCCCAATGTATAAATATACATATGAGTGTTTTTTACTCCAAATACATGTAATTTATATATAAAAATATATATATTTCTTATTCGTTGGCACGTTATGTTTTTGGTGGGGAGGGCAGCACCCTAGCGCTCTCTATTGGCCAGCCACCGCTGGGTACACTCCATTTACTATTGACCATCATCAACACAACACTGGATGAAAATAAATCTTCGGACATTGCAGAAGCTTATCGAAACAATGCCACATTGAATGCCTGCCGTAATCAAAGCTAAAGGCAGGCCAGTATCAGAGTATGTGACCTTTCTGGACGGGGGGGGGGGGCAGGTAGTGTAAATCAAACAACAAAAGCCACGTCGCGTAAAATCACAGGAGAGACCTGGAAAGCCTGTTAAAGACCAGAAGTATAGAATAAACAAAACTCCACAACACTGACAAAGATAGTAGCTATTACTAAAGTCTCATGGGTTTGCTGAGGCCAGACCTAACACTACGAAGTACATTTTACTGATTGAAACCATTACAGTAAAAAGCTTATTAAAATCAGAGATTTTAAAGGGACTTATTATCTAATGAGCTTTTATTTTATATATTTTTTCAATGTTAGATTTCATGTCCATGTTTTAAAGCTTGAAGTTTTTTGTTTTACATATATACCACAAGACAGTGTACACCACTGTCACAACAGTGTTTGTTTTCATTCAAATGCTTTATGGCTTTTCCAATAAAACCCGTTGGGCCGGTCTCTAGTCAAAATGCCCGGGCCAATTCTTTTTGTCCCAGTCCAGCCCTGACTCTGCCCTTGTGCAGCTCAGTCAGCTGGTATAAAACATGGTCTGACTGACAGGCACAATTTACTTTACAAATGTATCAGTCATGCAGTTTCACTTGCAAGAAACCAACAGCTAACATTTTCCAGCAGTAAATAGACTAACAGTCTTTATGACAATCCGTTCACTGTTCACATAAACGGCTCGACTGTTTTCATTGCATAATTTCTCGACTCATTTTTATGCTATGTTTTTTTTCTTTCAGCACCTATCGCCATTGATATTAACACCGGGAAGATCACTTGTGAATAAAAAACAGACTAAATGAACAAAGTAAGAATGGTGAAGTTAAGCCTGTTCTGTCAAATGTGATAATCAAATTGGTTTATTTGCATCGCAAAAGATGAGATCAAAAGAAGTCTGGAAATCTTAATTGAAATTCAGTGACCCAGGGAGGGATTTTATGAAAAATTCCATAGGCTTCAGGGATCTTAGTGGTAAAATGTCACAAGATAGTTTAGCTGCCTGGAAGCGGAATGTAAACAAATGAGAGCTAATTTTGCAATTGAATCTCTTTTTGTGACAGTGAGTGAATGTTCTGTGAAAGCTGGAGGGGTGTGGGGCGGTGGGGAAGAGAGGGAGGGGGGCATGGAATGCTGTGAATGCACACATTGATGACATATCTATGTCACGTGAATGGCAGTGTATAAGAACACGCTTCTATTTCCCTTTCAACTCCTTCATCGATGTCTCTTAAGTGTATCCATAGATGAGTACTGTGAGTAGTTCTGCTGTTTCGTCGGCCATCTTTGAAAGAATGCCTTTATTAGGGGAAATGACATGTACGAAAGTTTACGTCATATCCAGATACAACCGCCCCAGACAATCCTCAGGATCCTCCAGAACATTACTCGCTGTGTCAAAGCAGCAATGTTCTGGAAAACAGTTGTGAATTTGAAAAGATTACTCCAGTTAAAGAACAGATGGAAACGCAAATATTCAAGAACTTTTATGCTGTATGAAAATAGCTTGTTATGTGTCTGCGGCTGGAGGCCGCTGTCTGTTTCTCAACTAACCTTTTTCCTGCAGGGTGTGACGGATCAGCAATCAGGAGCAGGTGCCACTCATCAACTCACCACTCAACCTGGTATAAAAGAGGTTTGTCAGAGTGAGACGGACGCCAAAAGATCTGGGAAACCCAAATAATTACAGACCTATTGCATTAATGTCACACTTCTGCAAATGGATGGAGAGAATTATTGTAAATAGACTGGGGTATTTCTTGGAAAAGAAAGGGCAGCTAAATCATAATCAGTATGGTTTTAGGAAGGGCCGCTCAACACTAGATGACTTAGTGAGAGTGAGTAATGACATTGAAAAGACCTTTAAAATGAAAGAAATTATGGTAATTGTGTTTTTTGATATTGAGAAGGCCTATGACTCAATGTGGAGGGAGGGGCTTCTTTTAAAACTGGATCAAATGGGTGTTGGTGGAAGACTTTATAATTGGATAATGAATTTTTTAACAGATAGGAAAATCAGGGTAAAGGTGGGATCACCAGTATCTCAGGATTTAGGGATAGAAAATGGTATTCCCCAGGGAAGTGCCATTAGTCCTCTTTTATTTAGTGTTATGATTAATGATATTTTCTCCCACTTGACTGGGAGTATTAATTCGGCCCTTTATGCGGATGATGGGGCAATATGGATGAGAAGCAGAAACGTATCTCATGTTATTAGAAATGTGACTAGTGCTATTAAGAAAGTGGAGGAGTGGTCGTATGAGTGGGGATTTAAACTTTCAATTAGTAAATCCTGTTACATGGTACTGACAAACAGACAGAAGGTTCACAACATAAACTTGACTTTATATGGGCAACCTTTGCAGAAAGTATCCAAGTTCAAGTACCTTGGCATGTGGCTGGACAATAAATGCACTTGGAGAACCCATGTCCAATATTTAGAAACTGAATGTAAAAAAGTATTAAATCTCTTGCGAGCAGTGGCAGGATGTAACTGGGGGGCAGACAAGCAAGCTTTGATGGACATTTATAGAGCATTGATGAGGTCGGTCATGGATTACGGTTGTGTAGTGTATGGAGCGGCAGCCAAAACCCCTTTGAAACGACTAGACAGGTTGCAATTCAGGGCCTTAAGAATATGTACGGGACTTATGAAAACAACACCTACTAATGCAGTTCTGATAGAGGCGGGAGAGCTTCCATTGGAGAGAAGGAGGGACAAGCTATCGCTTATTTATTTTGTCAAACTGAGAGGGCAAGGGGATGAAAATCCCGCAACAAGCATAATTAATTCCTGTTGGGAATACACGGCATTTAAGAGGAGAGGTTTTGGATAGGAGATAAGTGGTAAAGCAAATCAGTACAATATGGAGAATTTGGAATTTACAACGGCAAATCCTGTTGGTAATGTTCCTCCTTGGCTGCTACCTGCAGCAAAAGTTGACATGAGCATTTTAAGGATGAAAAGTGAATGGCAATTGACAGAAATTAGAGTTAAACATATATTTAAGACACAACTTTTATATTTATTTACAAGTATTTACAGGGGGTTCTAAGAATGAGCACGACTGCGTGGGTATTGGTGTTTTCATTCCAGAGTTTGATGTACGCATTTCCAAGAGACTCTCTAACCAACTTTCAGTCTACACAGCAGAGGTGGATGCTGTCATTGTATGCCTGCAGTGGGTGGAAGAGGTCAGACCGGATCGAGTAGTGGTGTGAACAGATTCAACAGCAGTTTTAGAGAGTGTACAGACTGCTAAATCTGACAGAGAAGATTTGCTGTTTGACCTTCTATATAACCTCTTTAGGCTATACCGGGGTGGTGTGGATGTTCAGTTTTGCTGGGTTCCAGCACATGAGGGGGTGAAAGGGAATGAGGTGGCTGACAAATTAGCCAAAGCATCATTGAAGACCAACATTGCAATACCTGTACGACTAGGTAAAGGGAAGGGAAGGCAATAATCAGGAAAAAAGGAATGGAAATATGGCAAAGGAAGTGGGATCAGGATCACAAAGGTAGGGATTTTTATAATATACAGAAGTCAGTCGTGACTCAGACTTTTAAAGGAAGGAACAGGAGGGAGGAAATACTCATTGCACGACTCAGGGTAGGGCACACTGGTATGAATGATAAAATGTATATGTTGGGAAAGAAAGGAGATGACCTGTGTGATAGGTGCAGGGTGAAAGAAAATGTGGAACATGTGTTACTGTAGTGTGGGAAGTATAAGATCCAAAGGGAACGACTTCAAAAGGAAATCAGGGAAAAGGAGAGGGGGTGGAGTCTGAAAGGTATATTAGGAACGGAAGGGGAGGGGGAAGGGGTACTGGAGGGGAGGAAAGCACTCTTTGTGTTCCTTAAGGACACGGGGCTGTTACATCGAATATGATGTAAGCATATGACATGGTGATGCACACTCGAGTATGGTAGGTGGCGGTATGCACTATTTGTTGCTTGCGACCCGCCAGTAAACGAGAGAAGAAGAAGAAGAGACGGACGCCAGTTGGTTCCACTCGCTATTGTGGTCGACTCTGAGCTTGCTCTTAGTTAAAAACAAAAAACTAAACTAGTAGAAAGTACTTACCATTGTGTGTTTTCTGTCCCTCCAGTCGGATACTTCCAGGGATCCTCCTGCTCCGCCTTGGACTCTACTCCAGGGCTTCCTGAGTGGCTCGCTCCTCCGCGCTGGTTCCCGCACCGCACCTCTTCGAGCACTCACGTCTGGTACAGTTCCGTGCTGTGCCGTCGTCCCCATCTCCTGGTCCGTCTCCACTCTGTGCCTCTGAGAACCTGCTCCTTGTTTCCACCAGCGATCTGTCCACCCTCCATCATCACACCACTCACCCTGGACACCGCCTCTGCCACAGCACCGGCAGTTCTCTCCCAATGCTTTCTCTCTTCCCCCGCCTGTAAGTCACCATCACCATAACACACACACCAGCAACGCTGTTCTCAACCTCTCAACCATCCACTAACCTGTTCTCCTCCCTCTGTCACAGAGTGGTTCCTGAGACGCCGCCGATCCATTCTCCTCCGGTCCTGGAACAGATTGTTCACTGTTTATCTGAATCCTCTGTTGTATCACACAATCTCCATTAAACTCCTGTCAAACTGTAATTCTGAGTCAGTCTGGCGTCTGCGCTTGAAACTAGAGTTCATAACAAACCTAGAAAATCATGCCATAGCTTGACAGTCATGTAGATTTACCCTGCTGACTCTGACCTACCACTAAATGATGAATGCCTTTGCAATTCAGCATCACAACAGCACAGTCAAGCTCTTGAGGAGACATTTTGAAAAAGAACATAATCTTCTTTTTGAGCAAACATCCAACTCATCTTTCTCCTTATCCTCTGGTTGTATGACGCTGTCAAAAGTTAAAGAATACAAAGATTTTATCTGTGACATTTAGATCCAGTAATAGTCTATTTTATAAGATTTTGATCATTCAGGCTTCTCAAGCAAATCACAAATAATCTCCAGTGCTTTCCTAGATCATCATTTTCTGAGATTTTTTTTTTCAACATCAGAATTTGTTTTTGTTACCCTGCTGTGACACCTTAGAATACCTGCACATATGACACAAAATAACTTTTTTAATCTGAGGTTTTAAAATCAGTCATCATTTTGAGAATGCGAAACAGAATTACAAGTATACTGGGCCACCGTGGTCCTCTCTGTTTGAGCCATGTAGGTTTTAACTGGAACTTTCTAATCAGCAACTATTGTGCACCTGGAACCCCAGCTGAATACAGCTAAATAAATGATTGCTTATAAATCATATGCTCAGGGCTGTGTGGAACAGAAGGCTTAAACGTTTTGATAGTGTAACCAATTTACGCCATGAAGCTAGATTTGGAGTTTGTTTATTGCACCTCCACAGCTAATAAACAGTTTTCTAAAATGTATGAAGTGAGTCTGAAAGAGATAAATCAGTGCTTCAATAATCAAACTTTAAGTGAAAAAACTATATTTAGGTGTAAGACTGAACCTAAACTAAGTTATCCCACACTAAAAGCAGACTGAAATTTCCTTTTTTGGTCCAAGAGAAAACAGATGTCGAATTGCTAGCCAAATATAACTAGAAAAGCACTCGTATCGCTCAGACCTCCATAGAGGAACCTCTATTCTTTATTTATTTATTTTTTTAATGTCTATCTGGGTGCTCACCTGGACAACAGACTGAACTGGAGACACAACTTTGATGCTGTTTTTAGGTAGCTTAGATCCTTCAACGTTTGCAGCAAGATGTTGAAGATCTTTTATAAGTCTGTTGTGGAGAGTGTGATCACATCTGCAGTCACCTGTTTGGGGCGGAGCATCAGAGCAAGTGACATGAAGAGGTTGAACAGACTGATAAGGAGGTAGGGATGTAATGATATCCAAATCTCACGGTACGGTACGATATCTATATTGAGCTCATGGTACGATATCTATTGTGATATTGTGGAGAGGATCATGGTATTGTAAAATAGCTCACGATATTGTGTTTATGATGCTATTTATTATGATGATAACAAAAACATCATTATAATTTTTGGTAATATTTTTTCACATAACTGAATCTCTTATATGCAATGTTCAAGTTAAGAAGCAACTAGAACAACTGTAAACAATATGGAATTTCGCTTTTAGTGCAAACAAAATGAAGTTAAGTCAGGTACAAACAGACAAATAAAAACAGTATGTTGAAGCAACTAAATGTCAAGAACATAACAAAACTTACATAAAATAGGAAAAAAGCCTACTGAAAAACACTGGCCTATTCTTTAGCTTATATTCAGGTTTTTCTTCAAAAAGATCAAAAGATCTACATTGCAAGGGAGAAGAAGAGACCTCTGGGCATTTACAAGATCCCCTGCTATAGAAAATACTCTCTCGCTGGGTACTGAGGTAGCGGGTATACAAAGATAGGTCTTTGCTAATGAGGACAGAATAGGATACTGCCCCACATTGTCTTTCCACCACTTCAGAGGACAAGCAGAAAATGAATCCAATGATTCTTTACAGGAAGAGTCCATTTCTGCTTGAATTCCACCTGTGACTTGATTACTCTGAAAGGAACTACCAAGGAGGTCTTAAAGGGCATACTTCTTCCTAGGTGGCATGAGGCTCTCGCTACTGTTGTCCACATCTGCTGGATGTGGGCTTTGTTGCAGCACATCTTGGTCAAGGTTCTTCAATGATAAAGAGACATTATAGTAGTATTTTGTTACATTTCTCAAAAGCACAGAGTAAAAAAATATTTACTCTTGTTGCATCTGTGATGCTTTCAGCTTGATTCTTTCAAAGACGTTTTCCCCCTCTCCTTAGGCTAGATGTTGCAAGGCTTAAAAGTGAGGATCCAAGGCACTGCTCTCCTGCAAGAATTTTTCATCCTCTCCTTGGTATCTGTCAGCGAGATCCTTCAGTATGGCTGCCTTCATCTGAGCAATGGCATTTGAGTCGTGGTCATTGGCAACTATGCTCTCTTGAATCATTTGCTTTCGGGGTGAAATGAGGAATATTGTTGGTTGTGACCCATCATAGGGTACAGTTGTGGCTTTCTTTATTGGTGAAAGCAGCTTAACAAGGTCCTCAGCATTTGCAATGTCTGATGAGTCCAAAGTGTCTATTTCACGTGACTTTTGTCTCAGTTCATCACTGAGAAGGGCTGCAGCAACAGCCTGTTGTTGTTCTAGATAACGCTCAACCATGTCCAGTGAGCTATTCCACCTAGTCACTACATCAATAATCAGTTTGTGCACAAGGAGATTGAGAAGTTTTTGTTTTGTGGTTAGCACGGCTGTGGCTGTAGAACTGCGATGAAAGAAGCTTGCCACACGTCTGACTCTACCGAGGAGGCGGCTCACTGCGTTTACTTTTAAACCTACTTGGGAGGCCAGGTTTAATGTGTGCGCGAAGCACCTTATGTGAGGGGACAGTTTCGCATGTTGCTAGCATTGTCAGTAACAACAGCAATACTTGAACCAATCTTGTCCAGCCCCCACTCTTTGACTGCAGATTTAAGTGTTTCGGCAATGTTTGCGCCAATGTGAGATTCGCTTAGCTGTCTTGTTTGTAAAACGTAACTCCTCATCTCCCATTCACTTGTCAAAACATGGGCTGTAATAGTAATGTAACTCTGTGTCGCTCGTGATGTCCATCCATCCGTGGTAATAGCGATGCACTCGACTGCAAGACAAAAGAAAAAGTCATGCAGAGTCTTAAACAGTCAAAGAGCAGGGAATACAGTTTGACTAAAATGAGCCCGCGATGGCATCTTATATTTCGGCTCAAGCTTAGCCACTAACCTTTTAAATCCTTTGCCATCTACTGCAGAAAAGGGACGTAAATCAGACGCTATGTATTCCGCTATGTACCTATGTTATTTCTTGAGCCCTGGCACTGTTGTGTGGCATAGTTGTTAAAAATGACTCCTGTAATGTTTTTTGGCCTGACGGGATTTTCTTTGTGAAAGAATCTGCAAGCTTTTCGGGGTGATGAGTCGTCAGATGGCTCCTCATGTTGCTCGTGTTACCAGCACTGGATCGCACTGTAGTTAGGCAATACTTGCACAGGGTCCGCTGTCTGTCTGTCACCTTCTCTCCTTTAGCGTTTTTTGACACGGCAAAACCAAAATGCTTCCACACATCTGACTTATAAGAAGCAGGGGCTTGCACAATCTCAACTTCGTTGGCGTTTTCATCTGTATTCTTGTTCTCCAAACTTTGTTCGCCGCTAGCCGCCATGCTGTCTTGTTGTATTGACAGCGTTCAGAGTGCATTCCTATTGGCTCGAGCAGTTCTTGTGACGACGCAGTGCAAAGGATCATGGTTTATGTAGTTTACAATGCGTTGTTTCCATTTTTTGACGGATTTCTGCCCTTTTAATACCGTAACACGACGACGATATCGAGCCACTTTTACTACCGCGATATCGCGATAGTGTCAATACCGTTACATCCTATAAGGAGGGCTGGTTCGGTTCTGGAGACTGATGTGGAGTCTCTTGAATTGATTGTCCAAAGGAGGATGATTCAGAAAATGAAAATCATCACGGAGAACCCTCATCATCCTCTTCACAACACAGTAACTCAACAACAGAGTCTTCAGTCAAAGGCTTCTTCAGATCCGCTGCAGCACAGACCGCTACAGGAGATCCTTCCTGTCCACAGCTAGAACCCTCTAGAGGAGATCCTTCCTGTCCACAGCTAGAACCCTCTAGAGGAGATCCTTCTTGCCCACAGCTAGAACCCTCTACAGAAGATCCTTTCTGTTCACAGCTAGAACCTTCTACAATGGCTCCCTGTAGAAGAATTGTTGATTGTTTTCGATTGATTGATGAATTGATTCCCCTCATTTTGTGATTTACATGAAAAATAACAGTTTTACCTTTTTTGTAACTACATTATCAGCTTCCTTGACCATGAAAACACGTTGAGGTTTACAAAAATTACTTTTTTAGTCCAGCTGCACGGTGGTG